>JARHVA010001564.1:3122500-3319798 GCA_037957365.1 Torreya grandis | reverse complement strand
GGAGTTGATCAAGAATCTTAAAGTAAGACCCCCATAATGGATCCTAGTTGAGATTTTTGACCTTCCAAGGAATTGACATGGAATTTGTATTTGCATTCGAGTATTGAATCTTCACACTGATTGTTCAAATATTTCTAATAGAAGGTACTTTATGTTTGGGATAAGACCTTACACCTAAGATCTATGGGTAGTATGGATTTAGAGGATTATGAATTGGAATTATTATAGTCATAAGATCACTTTGTAATGGTATGTTCTCTTTAGAAGAGGATTCTATACTGAATTTTTTTTAGTCTCGCCAAAGGATAATGTCCCAATATAGATGCTCTAGTTTGAATTAGTGGTAGAGCCATCTTTCCTTTTTGAATATGGTTAAGGGTAGTGGGGATATCCTCTTTAAGGAGTTCTATTCTTATGGGAGGATGTTGCAATGATTTTCCTCATGACACCCCAAGGTTTTTATTTCCATTTCCTGAGGCATTTCCCTTAATTTATCTCTTTATAATATTTGTTTCTTCTTGAGCTATAAGGGAAGTTGGTCTTGGGTTTGGCTGAGGTAATATTATAGTCCTATCAGGAGAGAGTAAGCTAGAGGGGATGGATATGCTACGTGAAGGTGTTGTAGTGATTAAAGGAGTGGTATGTGTATCTTATGAGATATATAGACAATCATCCTCCTTTATATCTTTCACATCATTTATTTTCAATTGATTGCCTTAAACAGGTTTAGGTAATGGTTCCTCAAGAGGATCCCAAATAATGAGTTCTAAAAAACCCAAGAGAGTTTTAGGGATAACTTCACTTAATTTGGATGGTTCAAAAGAATCCATTCTAAGAAGATATAGGATTTTAATTATTTTGTAAGGTGATTTATAAGCACTACCAACCACTTTAGGTAGAATTTAATCATGGATCATACTTATCACATGGGTCTCATGGTTTGAGGTGCATCCTGAATTGGCTTGTACAAAATTAAATGTAGAGGTAAGGTTAGGGAATGACTAACCAAAGATATCTATAGATTGATTAGTAGGGGTATTAGGGTTATCTAACTATAATTTTCCTTGGTCAATAAGGTTTTGAACTAAACCTTTAGAGTAGTGACACTTATTAACATCATGACATAGTACATGATGGTAATTGTAGAAGCCATTTTATTTAAACTGACTAGTCTTGCAATGAGAGTCCTCAAGAGGTCTAATCAGAGTAAGTTAGATAATATAAAATTTTAAGATATTATCTAAAATAGAAGCATAGGATTCCCCTAAGGGTGTGTACTACTATAGAGGAAACTATGTTAATGGTTTTTGAGGTAGTGCTTGGGAAGTAGAGGGTTTAGATTGGCTCTTTGTCTACAAAGGTGTCTATTTTAAGACTACAAAATTAATGGTGCCTTTGGTTTTGGTATTATTAGTTCCTTTAGAGGGATTGGGTTTAAAGTTATTATTATGTAACTTTACCTTCTCGTCTTTTAAATCTTGGATTTCTAGTTTATAGTCCATGGAAAAAGCCTCGTCACAAGTCTTGAAGGATTGAAACCATAATGTTGACAAGATATTCTTAGCACACGATCTCATAAATAATTTGATTAACTCTAATTGATGAAGGGAAAAATTAAGTTGATTTATAGGACTTTGCCATCTATCCATGAAATTAGTGATAGATTCATCATCGAATTGTCTAATGGAATAGAGGTTAGTTATGGTCACTTTTATTGTGATGTTGATGGAAAAATGTTCTAAAAATATTTGGGCTAGTTGCCAAAAAGAGAATAAGGAGTGTTGAGGGATAGAATTGTACCAATCTAAAGTTGGTCTAGCTAGTGACATGGGAAACATTCTTAGGAGAAGAGTTTCATCATGGGATATGAGACAATAAGCATGTTTAAACACTCTAATGTGTTGTTAAAGATATTCCTTGTTTTGAAGTTTCATTAATTTTGGATGTTCCCATTATGAGGGGTATGGTCTAATAGGGATAGTTGGATTAATGGGTTCATTTCATATTTTATCATATGTGAGCATATTTTTCTACCCATAAATAGAGGCTTCTAGATTTGACATCCTATTCATAAGGATGCTGATAAGGTCAATTTGGGTATTATATTGAGGAATACCCCCTAAAACATTCTATTATAGATGTTGATAGGTATAAAATGGAGTGGAAAAAGATTTTGATAAGGGGAAACTAATAGAAGTGGTCATAATTAGTTGGGATGCCAACTGTGGGTCTTGTAAGGGTATATAAGTGGATCTACAGGCTTGTGAAGGAGTTAAATATTAAGTAGTCAATGGGATGTACTAATGATGAGGTTGAGTTTGGGGATTTGAAGCTATGCTAGTTTGGATGGGTGGAAGAGTTTTGAGAGATTGAAATCACTAAGTTTTGAGGTGCCATGATAGGAGGTGGAGTAAATGTAAGTTGAGGTGTGGTAACATTTTGAACTTGGGTGCTATTCAAAGATGAACTACTAGATACTACTAGGGGTGGTTTATTTAAAGGTTGCATTGTGTTATTATATAAACACATTGGGGGAGGATTATTGAGAGAGGAAACCATGGATACAGTGAGCCCTTTAGGTCCTGTTGAAGTATATCTATATCGAGGATATAATATGATCAATAGAATATTTTTTCTCAAATTGTAGTATAGGTCTTGGAAAACCTTAGGTCTTAACTCAATTTTTTTAGAGAGATTATGTGGTTACCACATTTAGTCTTTAAGAAGACCATATTGTAGGAACAATATGAACTCCATAATGACACAATATACCTATAATTCTTTGTGTTGTTATGATTTAAAATTTCTTTATATTTTGCCAATATAAGCCCAAACTTTAAAATAGATAAATGGATATCTACAATGATAATTAATCTAAAGGGATTCAAAGATGAATCAAGGTAGAGGATAAAAGTAAGTTTTATTTACAATAATAAAGACCAATGGAACTCCTTTAGTTTCTTCTGAAAATAGTGAAAATAAAACTAACATCTATGATATCCTAGTGTTATACTTAGAATATCATAAGTTTAGTGAGGATTATAGGGTAAATATAATGAATATATTTGAATAGTATGATTTTGAAAGGCTACCTATAGTAAATTATTTTAAACATATTTACTAGTAAAATAGGAGAAAAACATAGCATACATAACATATTATGCTAGCATAACTAAAAGCACAAACTAACAAGATGCATTTTAAATACTACTACCAAATTTAACCATTGGAGAAATGAAATCATATATCACTAGCAAAGCTTGAGAAATAAGAACACATGAAGATAATGAAAACAACCATCAAATTGCATGAATTTTCTTTCTCTTTACATGAATATCACAATTTTTTTTTCTAAAGTACATAAAGGGGGAAAACCCATATATATAAGCCTTTGAATTCTTTATATGGTTACAAAAGAACTGAATATACAAAACCTATCCATAGACAATGTCCCTAATATCCTAAGGATAGAGAATATTCCTTATTCAAATAGGGGGAAATTTTACAATGTAATTGAAGGGAATTAGGACATGATTCTTATCAATAAAAAGTTCAATAGATGGCTATCTCACTCCTAAAGAGTTGGGCTAAAATCTTAATGGTGTATTCAATGTTGAAGTCCCTATTATAGAAGAAGATGGATTTGAACCAAAAATAGTTAAAGTAATGCTAGTGCTAGCTAAGGAAGAATATATCCTAAGAGGGGATGAAGAGGCAAAAGATCTATGAGAACAGTTTGTGGCCTACTAGCTACTTGCTTTTTGGCTTCTATTTTCCCTCTCCATGTTTCAGAGCATCTCTTATAATCATTGTCGATCAATTTTAAATCAATGATAGGATCCTTTAGTAGCTTAAATATAATATCTACCATTGTATCATAATTTATCAGGAGAGGTCCTATAACTTCATTAATTGTTATAGCATTCTCTATCCTCTAATTGGTAGAGGATACCAAATCTACCATTTCCTATCTGAAGGTTAGTCCTCTGATCACACCTTAATTTTTGAAATTTATAATAAATTTATGTATTTGGGCCTTAAGGACATCCTTGATAATAATAGAACCATGCTTTTAGTCAAGGTGAGTGATCTTAGCATCCTTTAGCAAAGTGATGACTCTATCACCTTGTTGAGTGAGAGACTGGCCCAAGGATCTCATTTAATCAATCCACTCATTTAGAGCTTTCCTTCTACCAATTACATAAGACTGAATAATACTTAACTCCTCTAAGGAGATTAGGTTTAAGTCCTCAAAATTCTTCATTTTAATCAACTTCACCAAGTTGATTATCTTACTATCATATGCCCCATATACAGCTTTTGCCTTGGGGATCATATTATATATTTCATCTCCATTTACCTTATATTAGGCCAAGGCTTTCAACATGTAAAACATTTCTCTCATAATCCATTCTACCTTTATTATGGTTTCCTCTAGAAATGTGGCTTTGTGTTGTTGTTCTAGGTTAGTTTTTCTCTACTATACTCCTTTTACCAATTCAACAACCACATCTATAGTTAATTTAAAAACTAAGAGAGGGTTTTCCTCATACTATTATTTTTGGCCTATATTTCTTTGTCTTAGTTAGATCAAATAAGGTCTCTTCTAATAATACATAATTGTTTGGTCCAAGTGGGTGACCTTCCTTTCAATCACCCTTTTCATTGCCCCAACCTTCTTGTCAAACTTTAACATGACCTATAGATGTTCCATTATGACTGAATATAGTTAAATATTCAAGGTCCCATTCCCTATTGGTGTCCTTCTCCAAACTAAAGGTGGAACTTTACTTGGTGACAACAATAACTGAGTTTCATATTTAAATCTTAAGTTAAAAAATGTTAGATAATTAAGGATCAACCAATCCCTTTTTTTAATTCTTGCACAATCCATATACCACTATGAGTAGTTGAAAGGCAATCTCTTATTCAACTAGATTATCTAGCACTATTACTAGTAGTTGACTAGCAGTTGATTCAAAATTAGATATACTTATCTTGATCAGAATGAATAATAAGGGTTACCATAGACTTGTACCTTATACTTCATTTAAATGTCAACATGAGGACATAGACTTGATAGGATGACATCACTTTATGTGCACACTCAATCTTTTAATTTAACCTTTTACTAATTGTAATATAAGATGTTAAAGTCATGTAATAAATGTAATGCTGAAATTTAAATAAGAACATAATACTGTGAAATAAATGATTACATGTTGGAAGCTTCACTAAATGAATTCTAAGTAAGAATGTAAATCACATAATTCAAAAATAAAACAAACAATGCATAAAGAAAACAATTAACATGCTTAGCTATTTAAATGGGTTGGATTGTTGTTTCAAGACTTCCAAAAGGGGCCCTTACTCCTTCTAACTCCAGCTTCAATCCTTCCTTCAATAACACTTATTTGAATTCAATTCATATTAATAAAAAATGTAGCAATGAATTGCTATAAGAAATTACCATAATAGTTGCTTAACAAAATGTAATTCTGATAATTATCTAATCAACATCTACTACCTATCAACTCTACTATTACATATATACCACAAAGGAGATTATTTTATACAAAACAATATATATTCTAATCTATGAAACATTAAACTTAGGATAACTAGAATTGGCTCCTTTTGCTAAAGTCATCTTTCATGTGAATTATACAACATTGTTGTATGACAAATAAAGTTTTTTCATTCTTTAGTTACATCCTTATTAAACTCCATGGTGGTTATACTTGTTTCTATGAGTCATTTGAAAGAGAAATCAAAGTTGGTTCATCTACGGCTTTGGTCATGCAGTGGCTATAGGATATGTCTATGTGATGAGATTCCTTTGCAATAGAATGTTTCGTGCTATATACCTATTTCTCCAAAACATCTTAAAACACATTATATAAAAAGTGTCCTATATCAGAAGATAAATATCATATATTTAATTCTAATACATAATTATAACTATTCAAAGAGTATGGAAACATAATGCTATTTACAAGATTATGGAAATTTGAGGAAGGAAACCTTATGGGAAAGCATGGAGAAAAAGAAGGATGAGTGTGATAGATGAGGAGAAGAAAATGACATTTGTGGGGCTCATCAATAGCCTAAAGGGGGCTATCCTAATTCTTAATACCTTTATTACCATATATTTAGGATAATACCAATAGGATTCCAATGTGCTGAGTGTTGCCCTAATTTCTTTAGATATCTTGGGTATAGTCTTCGCATGGATGACCCTATATATAATTGGGTAGAAATTCTTGGTAATGGCTCACATCTCCTACTTGTACTTGTAAATTCTCACTTTTGAGAAGACATGGGGTATGGTCAACTTCAAATTTAGATCCCAATTGGTCAATTAGGGGAACTTTAATGTAGCATAGATGGCATCAACCAAGTAGGACATCATGTAAAAATGGTCTCCTTAGTTTTCCATGACCTTAATTTAGATGACCAAGTTTTAAGAAATGATCTCTTCTAGAGGGGGATTTGTGGCATCATCTATGATCATGGATATTAGTATAACCAACTTCTCATCTATGTGGTCAATGTCCTTGGTTCCATGTAACCTGTTCATCATAACTATACCCATTCTTACCCCCTTCCTAAATTGGGTGATGGGGATATGATTAATCTTGGATTTGTATATGAATATCCCTTAGTTTTCTACCCAATCTCTCAAAACTTATTTGATGTTGTGTGTTTTGATCCATCGGTTGATAATTTCTTGATTGTAAGTAATTTTAGGTTTGGGCAAATCATAATAAGATTGAAAGGCTAACTTGACTATAAAAACAATGTCATTACCCAAATTTAAGTAAATAATCATATTGTTTACACACCTAGATTGAATAAACATTTTGGTGGACTAAGTCCACACAAGGGAGTACCTCTAGGTTAGATGTAACCTTGTGCAAACTTACAGACTTGAGTGCCAAGATATCTAACCTATCTTATGAAACATTAGGGTCTTCCTAATCATAAATGTCCCTATATGTAATCCTTTCCAGATGGTAGAATAAATAATTGTAATGATTATCTTTAGTGGCTAATGCAATAGAATTTAATTTGGTGTCCTAAAAGATGACATTCAATCCATATAAATAAATGGAACTTGCTATGACTTGATGGATCTAGATGTTTCTAATTTATCCATGGCTTATAATTTTTTTTACCAATGAACTCATGGATTTCTCTAATGGTGAAATAATGCATAGAGTTTCAGTGAATAATACAAAATACTTTAGAGTTCTCTAGTAGATAGCAAAGATGAATGCAAATCCTCAAGATAACAAGTTTTAAACTCTAGATTTTTATAATTTTGAACTAAAAGATATGAGTCATAAATGGTAAGTATCTTTAACTTACCTTGACTTAAATTCTAGGTGGATTTTTAGTTTTGTTCTAACGGATTTAAAAATCCACTTTTGGAAATCAGCCAATCACTACTCTTGGTTTGTTTATGCATCCTGTCATCATAAATTTTTCATTTCCATTTAACAAAGAACTCTAAAATTGATGGGATCTATGGCACAAATAAAAGGGTGAGCATAAAATCCATGTATCTATTCAAATAGTTTCCATATTTTGACCTCACTGGCTTTATCCAATGGGGATTTATCCTACCAATCTGGAACTAGATACAAAAATAGTGGGGGATGAAATTTGAGGCTCAACAATTGAGATCCCATTTCACCTAAAAGAAGAATATATTTTTTGATATTAATAAATGATACCTTTAAGTTAAAAAGGGAATATGATTCTCTCTTTATTAGTGTAGGAATGAGCTCATTCCATTATTCAATGCAGGATTCTCTTACTATAGGACCAATAAAAGTTCTCAATCCCAAGTAAAAAAATTGGGATTCATCATAATTCCTAGAAAACCAAGTTCTAACTTCCTTCTTTTGAATGATATTATCTAATTCTATCAATACAACATTAGGTGCCATTGACTCTGTTCTGATAAGCAGTTAGATTTCATTTCCTTTTTTTAGATTCAACTACCTCTCTTCCTCTTCTTTGCTCATTCAAAAGATATGCTAAAAATGCCTTTATAAGGACATATCCAACATATAAATTAGGGTTCCATTCCCTATCATAAGGGATATCATAGTTGTGAATATAGAACTCGCACAATTGTGTTTTTTCTTCCTGTGAGTTTTCTTTATAGATCTGAAAGAAGGAGAGGGGATCAATTACTTCACAAGGCATGTCACAGTAAATTCCCATCAATTTAAAATTATGCCATTAATCCTCAAGATAGACTAAATATAATATTATAAGAGGTCTAAATTCAATGATCTCTTGAGTAAGACAAGCCATATATTCAATCTTATATGGTAGTTTGTATATTCTTTCTTCCTTCAACCTGTTCTCTTCTTTCTATTTCCTATTTTATTTTGTTAATGCCTTTAGACTTTTAGACTGACTATCCATCCAATTCATCAACTTAGAAGATACAATAAATGAGGAATGATACTTGACATCTTGGGTAGTTTTAGGTTCTTGTTGTTGATTTTCCTCTATAAAAAGTTGTGAAATAATGATCACAAGTTGGTCTTTAGTAGAGGGATGAAACTAAAAAGTTACTACAACAAGTACCTCTTGTCCTCCACCAGATTAATCATTTAGATTATTTCTTAGTCACTCAATTTCTTATAGGGATTGATGTAGAGTGGGAAATTTAACTTGTATGGTAGGTTGATTTATTTGTTCCATTTATTCCTACATTGGTTCCTCTTTCAAATATTTAAGAATGTGCTCTACTTGTTCTCCATCTTGATTGTATTCTAGAGAACATTATTCCTTATTTATTTTAGCCTCTAAAGATTCATTACTATTGGTAGTCTATCTTTCTCTATATTCTTCATTAATTTTAATAATATAAGAAGGTTTAGTTCTCATCTTTCTTCTTAATCTATGGGATCTATGAGTAGAGGTTACCTTAGCCTTTTTGGGAGAAGGTGGAAGTTCCTCCTCAGATTATTCTGAATTAGGCTAGAGAATGAGTTTCTTCCTATTTCTTATATATTCCTTGCTTATGGAAGTCATTTATTTAGTCTTTGTTGTAGGTTATTATGTGGCTCCAAGAAAGTCTCCTTCTACAGGTTCTTATGAAGCTATAAGAAGGTTTTCTACTGCAGGTTCTTGTTGAGCTACAAGAAGGGCTTATTCTATCTTGTGTTTTTCTACCTCCATTTTATTTTCTATTTCATTTCTCTCTTTATCACTTTCTAAATTTCTTGGTACTTGGAGAAAATATTCCCAACTTACGTTGGGTCTAATCCTTTGCAAACAATATTGAATAATCAACTAGATTAAACAATGATGGGAAAGAGATTTGGAATTAACTTTTTGAAATGCCTCTACCATTTTTGTGATCATGTGAAGAAAGAATTTGGAGAAATTTATCTATATACCATGTTGTAAATTATTCATGAAATTTAATTGAATGCTATGCAACATGAAATACCTCCCTTCACAATTGAAATATCAGCAAATGAAATCATCAACTTTGGCCCATCTTCTTGATAAAGATAATCATGCAGTACCTTGATTTGAAGTTTATAAGATTTCATTTCCTTTAATGAATTTTTACCTCTCTACTTAGGCATCAAATTTTTCTTACCATGCCTCCCTATTCATGGTAATCCCATTGCTCTACTAATGATAATTTATGTCATCTTTATTTCCATTCCTCTTACCATTGCTAGGTTGTTATGCGATGAGCCAATGAATTCTTCTACAATTCCTTGATCTAAGGCCTGTATCCTCTGAAAATATTATGCCCATCCTACATTCTAGAATAGGGCCAAGATTTTCAGGCTATTAGTTAAAGGATTGATATCAAGTGTTTTATGTTTAAATAAGTCCCCTCTAATATTGTGAGATGAAGTTTGAGTTACAAGTCTATGTTTTTGTAGCAAGGGTTTTGGGGCTTTGGTGAAATGTTTGAAACTTTTGATTAGGGAGATAAATAATCCATTTGAATTATGGGAAATCTCCACCTAAACTTAAACTATCACTTGTCCTCAAGGAACAAAGTCAACATGCATAAATGACTTATGGCAATAACAAGGGGTGGTAGTAACAGTGCATCAATGGTCACGTCAATCAACAAAAGAGAAGATATGGTGAGTTGGAATGATAAGGAGAAGATATGGTAGCATGTTAATAACATTAATACCCATCATTTTAGAATAATTATAATTTATGACATGAAATAAATATAAAATAATTACCTTGTTACTTGTAGGATTACCTTTCATTAATTTGCAAATGATGATTTGATGTGGTGTTCTGGCATGTGTTATCATTTAATTAGGAGTAAAATTATTTATGAGAATGGAATGTAGGATGAAATGATAAGAATACATCATGTATCAAGAAAAGTTTCATGTAGCAACAAGTTTTTCATTTTGTAGCAAAAAGTGTTTCCTATAGTAACAAGTTTTTCATTCTGTAACAAAAAAGAAAACATATTTATACTCTAAGGGAATGAATCTATAAGCAAAAATTGATGAACATAAAAAGTTTTATTGCTATAGTGCCTTTTTTTAATGAATGTTGATTAGCCAATGACCTAGTTTTTTGAGACAACATCTGTCAGCAATGATCGAAGGTTTTTATTATTGATTTTTTTAAAGATTGTTTAAGACAAACTCAACTAGAATTATAGGAATATATGAGGTAGGATTTTATTCACCCTAAAATAAGCCATTGTGCATGGATATTTCTTATCTATAGGAATCTTTACTCTTTTTTGAAAATATTAGAGAAGGGTTGATAGAAATACCATTTGGCTACAATAAGAGGTTGATTTGATTCATGAAGAAGTGATAGATGTTATTATTCAAGAATTTGGTGAGTGAGAGTTTCCTTAGAAAATGGTTTCTTATACATCTCGAGCATGTGGCCATTAAAAAATAGTCATAACTAAACAAAGGCAATGGTCATGAGCTTTATACCTCCATTATCAAAAACTTGTTTGATCTCATAAAGCCCAAGCCATTTAGACTGCAAGTTTCCTTTATGATCCTTGTATTTAGAGTAAAAAAGGAGTGCCCAGTCACCAAGTTAGAATTATTGGTCTTAATTTTCTTGTTATGCCAACCCACATGTTGTCTTTGCACTATTTTAGTGTGATGAAGTGCTTCCTTTTTTAGTTCATCAAGTGTATTAATCTACATGATCCTGTCTTGTTGATTTTAGGAAAGATACAAGACCAAATCAAGTGTTGTCCTTAATGTTTTATGTTCAAAATCAATGGGAAAAATATTATTTTTACCATAAACTAGTTCATATGGAGTGAAACTAGTTGTTGTTTTCTAGGTGATTCTATAAACCTAGACTACTTCTAAAAGACAAGTTGACCAATATTTTCTATGTAGACTAATAGTCTTAATGAGTATATTTTCCAATTCTCTATTTTTCACTTCCAACTAACCATTTAATTGGGGATGGTAAGGGGTATAATTTTTGTGTTTCATTTCATATTATTTTACCAAAGAAACTATGAGGTTTGATGTGAATTGTGGGCCTTGGTCTGTGACTATTTATCTTGGTACTCCATAGTTAGTGAAGATTTTTTCATACAATAACTCAAATACTTTCTCATATTAAGCATGATTTAAGGATTTGATATCACCCCATTTTGTGACATAATAAATGCACACCAATATATATTTATTGTTGTTTGATTTAGGATCAATAGGATTTAAAAAATCTAGTTCCCATTTGTCAAAGTGTTCCAGAACTAGTTATGGCTGTAATGACATTTCATTAGAATGAGTGGGTTTTTCAGTTTGTGAATATTTATCTTGGTACTCCATATCTGGTGAAGATTTTTTCATACAATAACTCAACTACTTTATCATATTAAGCATGATTTAAAGATTTTATATCACCCCATTTTGTGACATAATAAATGCACACCAATATATATTCATTGTTGTTTGATTTAGGATCAATAAGATTTAAAAAATCTAGTTCCCATTTGTCAAAGTGTTCTAGAACTAATTGTGGTTGTAAGGCATTTCATTAGAATGAGTGGGTTTTCCCATACGCTGGTATTAATCACATCTATGGGTATACATCATGGCATAATTATATAAATAAGTCAAATAATATCTGATAGTGAGTACTTTCATGGTAGTTTATTTGGTAGTAAAATGACCCTCATAAGGTTCATCATGGCAAGCTCTGAGAATGTCGTAAGATTCATATTCTTAGATACATCTTCTCATAACTGAATCTAGTCCAATGATAAAAATATATCCTACAATATAAGAATAATTTCTACTCTTTTGGATCATATGTTTTTTCCCTAGGTGAAAAATGTTGCGGTAGTTATCCTAAAACAAGGTAGTTAGCAATATCTATAAACTAAGGACATTAAATTATTACAACAAACAATTTTTTATCAAGAAAAGAATCATCAACAATAGGACTATGCTCATAATTTTTCAATCAAGATATAAAATTTTATACTACATTATCCTTACATGGTCTATCCATAATGGTAATATCAAACTCCTACAACAAAAGCAACCATCAAATTATCCTGCCCATTACAATAAGTTTGTTCATTGAATACCTAATTGGTGCATGATCCATGTGGATGAATACTTAATAACCTATAATGTAGTTTCAAATTTTTTTGATGGTATACAT
This sequence comes from Torreya grandis, assembly GCA_037957365.1. NCBI lineage: Eukaryota > Viridiplantae > Streptophyta > Pinopsida > Cupressales > Taxaceae > Torreya > Torreya grandis. Next base: position 3,307,120 of record JARHVA010001564.1, on the reverse strand, counting down.
GATGGCAAGAAATTTATTCTCTATTATAGTGTAATTGAGTTCATCCCCTTAAAGATTATTGATGATAAAATAGATTTCATAACTCAGAGATTCATCTTTTTTTCTAAGGACATCTCCTAAAGTGGTGTTAGATGCATTTGCATAGATGTGAAAAGGTTTATTCCAATTAGGCCCTCTTAGAATATGAGTGGTTATGATAAGGTCTTTGAGTTGCTGAAAGGTAGTTTGAAAATCATTAGTTCATGTAAATTCAACATCCTTAGTAAGGAATACAAATAATGGGGTGGCAATTTTACTAAAATGATTGATCAATCATCTATAATAACCATCATGTCCTAAAAATATTCTAACATCTTTCTAATTCTTTGGTGTGGGTATATCCTTAATTATACTTATCTTTACTAGGCCAACTTGAATTCTAGTAGGGGACATGTGATGTCCTAACATAATCCCTTTAGTAATCAACATATAAGATTTTTCATTACTTAGAGATAATTGGTGATCCTGGCAACATTGAATAACTTTCTCTAGGTTGGTCAGCATTTTTTTGAATGTCTACCCATAGATAGTGAAGTCATCAATGTAGATTTCAACACAATCATGAGAGAGATCAAAAAATATGCTCAAAATAGCCATTTGAAAAGACCAAATGGAAAGATGACATAGGCATAGGTTCCCAATGGAAAGTAAAAGTGGTTTTATCTTAGTCTTATAGAGCAATTTATATTTGATTATAACCACTATATATGTATAGCAAGGAAAATTACTTTTTCCATGCTAATGTATCCAACACTTGATCAATAAATAGAAGGAGAAAGTGATCCATTCTGGTAGTAGCATTTAATTCTTAGTAGTTAATGCAAATACACCATTTTATTCCTTTTTAGGGACAATGACCAAGAAAGACCCATTGGATATTTGAAATAGGATAAAAATCATGAATCCAAGAGTTTTTATAACTTAATTTTGACAATCTTTAACTGTAGGATTCATTCATCATTGGGGTTGGTAAATAGGGTTACATTCTTATTTATTGTAAATGTTAGCATGTATAAATCTAGAGGTATTCATCTCATGTCATGATAATCCTAGGAAAATGTTGTGTGCTTTATCAACATTGTAAATAACTAACTTTCTTGTTGGGATGTTAAGGAAATGTTGATGTTAAGAGGTTTATTTGGCAGAATGTCTATTTAATTTATTAAAGAAAGCATGGTTTCTATGTTAGAAATTAAAGGAGAATAACTACATTGATGAGGAAGCAATTGATGAAATGTCCAAATGTCTCTTACAGTTTTAGCAAGATCATCCTCAGGAAAGGTATTCTAAAGAGGGCATAGTGTACATTCCAATAGCTTTATGGTTATAGGATCTTGTTGATAGGTGTTTTTTAGGATACTAGTAAGGATAGTGTTTTCTTCTTATGCCTATATATCTAGAATTTGATCAATTATGAAAAGATTTTTCAAGGAGACAACTTCCTCAATATTGTCAATCTAAGGGGTTGGGCCATCATTTTGAGAAGACTGAGCTGGTGCTTAAAGAACTAGTTTCTTGGTATCATTTCCATTAGAAATTAACATTTTTCCTAACCTATAGCTAATAAAATTATCAGTGGTGGCCAATAATGGGTAGCTAAGGATGAGAGGACAACCCCCTAAGTTGATTATTGGATATAGGATAATAAATTCTATTAGATATTACCAAGAGTCCACAATGATAACAAGGTCCTTAACAATCCCCTTAGCCTTAACAATTGATCTATTGACCATTTGAAGATGGTGGGTGTTGGATAGAGAGTGGTAAGTTTCAATTGTTGCATGGTCTCCATGGTCATCACATTTATGGTTGTGCCTAAGTCAATTAAAGTATTTGAGATGGGTTGGCCATGGATGCTAACATTAACTATAGGATTTTCCAATTTAAAATATTTTGGGGGAACTATATTTCCCAACATAATATTTGCTAGTTGGCCAACGACCTAAACTATTTTAGGATCCTTCTTTCTTCTTGGTTTTTTTAAAAATAGCTTTCTAACAGCCTTATTTTAGATAAGAACATCTTTTATTGCTTGAAAGAGTGGGATTTTTATGCACACATTCTTGAGTTGTCATAAGATATTGAATTCGAGCTCTGGTTTAGGACATGATATGTTTAATCTCTTTGGAAAAGGAGGATTGTCAGATTCTTTTTGATTTTCAGATGGACTTGACTTAGGACTAGCCATGGGTGGCTATGGATTAGTATGGAATGGGGTTGGTTCAAAGTGTTCTATGATTATGGATAAGGTGGGTTGTGGAAGAAAATGACCTGAATGAAGTTGAACTTGATTAATATCCAAGGTGTATGTTGGATATTGCATTATTTCAATGGATTGTATTGGTTGAAGCAACTTATTGGTAATATTGGGGATGCACTGGGTAGGTAATTTATTGGTTCGAATATGTTACTAAGTGTTTGGATTTTTTTTTTTGGTTGTTATATTTGTTAGGGAAAGCCTTGATTACCTCTCCATTTTTGTTGCCATAGATTATAGGGAAAGAGACATTGATGCTTTTTAAATTATCCAGGTTGAGGTTGTTGTCCATTATGTTGCATCCATAACTAATTTTGGGGTAGCTACCAATTTGTTTGGGACCAAATTTTATTGGGTATATTCATTCAATAACCATATTAAGGATTATTTAAGAATTTACAAAAAATATTTTTATGGCATACCTGATCTTTGTACCCATGGTTTCCATTATGTTATGAAAAATACTTGATTCTCATCTTCTCTTATGGCATGTAGCTCCACCATTTTAGGATTTTCCTCAATTATGATGATTACCTGAGCTTTCATAGAATGACATGTGTAATCCACCTTCTTCTTTTTTCATTTAGGGCAATAGGTGGCTAAGGCTTTCTCAATTTATTCTTGCTTCTTCTATGTATGTAATGTATCAAGTTGAGTAGTTAGGTGGCTGATAATGTCCTACTTCATATCCGAGAGTAAGTTGCTAACTTCACTTTTAGATAATCCTACTGTAGATGTTGTAGGAAGGGTTATAGACCTACTTTTTTTCATGGTTGATCTAGAGTAGTTTATACATAGAACTGTTAGTTCATCAAAGGGAAATGTAGAAACATCACCACTAGGCATGAGATCTAGTGCCTCTATACAATCATATCTAATCCCTTTTAGGAATATCATCTTAACCAATTCTTTGTCCACTATAGTGGTCTTAGATTTTTTTAATCTAAACAAAAATATTTCCATATATTCTTCTAATGACTCATCATTAGCTTGTGTCATTCAGAATATGTCATCTCTCCTATAGTTCTTACCCTTAAAATAGTCTTGGTATTTCATCATAAACTTCTCCTTCATTTCTTCCCAAGTATAAATGACATAATTTATAAGTCCCATGAACTATCTAAGTGCTACATCTTTGAGTGTTACTAGAAATAATTTGAGTTTTTGAGCATCTTGATTATAATCATAGCTATGACATAAGATGTTGAACTCAAAAAGAAATATGTCTAGATCCTCAGATGTTTTTCCCCTAAAATTAAGGAGGGAAAAGTGAGGGATATTCTTCATGGGTGCATTTCCATCAAGAGTAAGGATAGGAAATTCAAAATTAGTAGACTCATTGGTAGTGTTTTCTTCCTGGTGATTCCCCATGAATACTCTTTGTGTTGGTAAATCAGAGGTTGTTACTACCCATTGCTCAAAATTCCTATCAATTCTTTCATTTCATGGGGTGTAGAAGATGGATATTTTATCTTTTTTATTAGGAAGTTATTGATTCCTATACAGTGGGGATGGTGTGGATGTTTTAGAAGATTCATCTAGTGTCTCAATAAAGAGTCTCTCTAAATTGGAAGATTCAATTGGCCTGGTGTTTCTTCTAGGATTAAGAATAGAATTGAATGCCTCAACAAGAAATTTGGGTGATGGAGGGAAGTAAACTTCAGATTCCTAAGTATGAGGTGATAAGGTGGGAATTATCAAATGTGGTACATGTAGGTCTCTTCCAGGGGTATGAACCTCTTCAAGGTCTCCAGCTTGTGCTACCAACCAACGAAAAAAATTTCCTTCTCTACCTCTTCTATTGATAATTATGAGTGATCATCAAGAATTCCCTTGTGTTCCTTAGTTGTTACAAGATGAATTTTTTTATCTTGAAACAATAATTAATGTTTTAGAAAAGAATTTTCCTATATACTCCCCTTCACTTTGTATGTACTTTAACTAGTCTCTCTCTTTCTTAATGTTTTGCCCACCCTGCCTATATAGGGTTAGTAATATAGAGGTTTTTGAAAATTTCCACTATCCCACTTGAAAAAAAGGAAATTTAAACTATGAAAGCAAGAAATATTTAATCTAAATAACAAAAATCTTAGGAAATAAAAAATAATAAAAATCTAGAAATAATCGCTATCAAGATTGAAGATTATAAGTGTGTGACACCCTTCCCCGGTAATGGCACCAAAAAATACTAGCATTTGACTCACAATCAGATATGATTTTCTTGATAAAAATGTAAAAAAAGAGTTACCATAGACCTCTACCTTCTACATTTAAATGTCAACTCGAAGATGTAGACTTGATAAGATGATGTCACTATATATGCACACTCAACCTTCTAATTTGACCTTATGCTAATTGTAATATAAGATGTTGAAGTCATGAAATAAATCTAATGCTAAAATTTAAACATGAACATAATACTATGAAATAAATGATTATACATTGGAATCTTTCTTAAATGAATTCTAAGCAAGAATGTAAATCATAGAATTCAGAAATAAAACACACAATGCATAAAGAAATCAAATAACAAGCTTATTTATTTAAAAGGGTTGGATTGTTGCTACAAGACTTCCAAAAGGGGCCCTTCCTCCTTCTGACTTTTGGAAATTAGCCAATCACTGCTTTTGGTTTGTCCATGCATCTTTTCATCATAGGATTGACTTCTTCCTAAAGTGACCTAGATTTATAACCACCAAAACGATCCAACATTAGCATTAAATTCATACCAATAATTGGAACTTTATGGATATCTATGTGCCATCTAGGTGTCATACTTGACACGTGTTTGGCAATTGGCATTTTTTTCATGTGCTCCAACTTATTATTTTGAATATTGGGCTATTCAGGTGGGTTGCATAATATTTTTCCTAGTGGTATCTTCTAATTGGATCATACCTCTTTTTAATATTTCATGGCTCAACCTCCTTTATTTTGAGTTGATGTGGCCTTATTACCTCTACTATTTTAACAAGTGGTGAGCTTTCATTGGTTCGTGCTAATATGAAACTTTGTTATATGAAATTTTTGATGGACCAAACTAATGTGACACTTTTTCATGTGTCATTTTTTGATTGGATCACCCTTTAATAGGTTTCATCATTTCTATTTATCATGTATTACCATGAAGTAAGGGGTCCACATGTAACTAGCCTATTGGTTCCTATTTCTAGGTGGATTCACATAGCATCCATCTATCCAAGATTATGTGACTAAGTGAAAAGTGCCATGTTTTCATGAAATTAAAAGCATTGGGAATATTTAATATTGCACCTTAGCTAGGGGGTGTGAAGGGCATGACTGAGTGTCAGGTGGCATGATGTGATTAGATCACTTTGTTTAAGGACTCTTGAAAGTACTTGGGGTCTCAAAATTCCATGACTAGGCACCATGTGACGTGCCCTAATGGGGTCTTCTTTTTAGGATAAAATGTAGTGATTAAATGACAAGTAACACACTTCCTTTGGGTTACAGGGTCATGAGACTTAAGAGAATAGTAAGATCATTAGAAGATCATGACTGGATGCCAAGTGGCATAATGTGATGGAGTCATTGGGTTATAAACCTTTCAAACTTTATTTTAAACTTAAAATATTGTAAAAGAGTGACAAGTGGCATGCTTTGATTAAGTCACTAGGTCACGAATATTTTCATAAGCTAAAATTTATGTGACTAAGTCCCAAATATTACATGACCAAGTGACTAATGCATGTGATACTACTGTGTGTTGATTATGGCTGAGTTGGTATGGCGATCCTTTACAAAGGAAAAATATGGGAAAGTTAGTAATTTGCATGATAAAGAGAAAGGGGAAAGTCCAAATTCATAAATCTCAAGTATAGAATCTGACTTGGACCCTATTTAAAACTTGAAGTCAAAGTATATCATAATATTAATTATGATCTTTGACATAGCTAAATTAATACCATGATTCATAAACCTTAATTAAGTGATTTTTATTGTGTCTTAGGGATCATACCTTGGTTTTAAAATTGTAATCCCTTGTGGGAGCCATTTTACACAAATTATATCATTTAGAAAAATAATGAACTTATACATTAATGAAACATTTTAAAAGGTACCCATTGATATTCGTCATGGACTAGCATGATTTTTTTAAAATTTTGAAGTCACACAAAATGTTTTATCATGTAAAATCAAGGTAAGGTATGTCCTAGGGTAAATTACCCAAAATTTCATAGGGTCCCCATTTTATAAAAATGGGGCATGTTAAACTCAACAAATAGAAACCTCTGTGGGAAACATAGCAATATGTTAGAATTCAGATATCTTGGTTTAGAGTGTAATCATTAAGTAATCACCCCTGGGAAGATGTAAGAAATATCATAAGTGGTTCTCTAGAACTAAAAAAATTTAATTTAAAGGATTAAAGACTAAACAATTAAAAACCATTCATATTATGTGTGTGCTTTGAATTGATTGACCAACATGCTTTTGGGTTTCAAAATTAGTAGCCTTGAGCTTCATCGCTTTGAACATAAGTTATGAGCAAGCATTTTAGATATGTATATAGTTATCCTCAGATTTAAAGGGGATGGCTTGGGAATTACTCTACTACCATCTAGGCATCCATAGCCCTAATAGAGATACCATTGTATCCACTTTAGGCCTTGTTCCACTGTCATTTAGGCATCTATAGCCCCGATCGAGTTTAACCAAATCACCTTCAAGAGGATGCAACTTATATTGTCAAGTCTATTTCAACTTGATACACATATTTTGATATTGTTTTTACAAACCATTAGAGGTTGGGAACTAGTTTGTTATCCAAGTTTTAAGGAATTCTAGAGCTTCTGCCCAAGAACCTTCCACTTCTAGTGATTGAGTTCTGCCCATGTAATTTTATGATGTGAAATTATGTGTCAATATGTATGGACCTTCAAAAATTTGATACCTTCATCCAGTCAAATGTATGTTTGTTAGCACTATATTATAATAAAATTAAAAGCACATATTCCATTAAATTACAAATTTATCATTAAACTCTTCCATATTTTTAAATCAACACATGGCACAATTTATTACTTCATACAACCATCTATTAGGATGTACATGAGTTTCAACATCTTAATTATTCATACTTCATAATTTTGGAAAAATATAAGAGAAAATCATGACCTTGTCTAGAGGGCTTATTATTAGGTGTAGACATCCAATTCTTAGCACCATTTGTGTTAAAATTGTCAATCTTACTCAAATTGCACTCAAATACGCATTTTAGGTCAAAATCACTAAAACACCCTAAATGGTTCAAAATTATCATTTACAAGTGATGATTTAGACCAAAGTATCCCTAAATTGGGAAATGAATTTTATGTGATTTTTAACTTTGATCAATTCATTTCAAGTCAAAAAGATGATTTTGCCTATTTGTGCTCTAGATCACTCTTCTAATTTGTAAGTACACATCATGTACCTTTGTTATTTTGTGTTGGCAACATACTAAATGGGAATATGGCTCCAACACATCTTAACATTTTCTTCCAATTCTTTTTGATTCAAATTATGACCCAATAATATGACTTTATGACCATTTTGATTAATTGAGGGCTAATTTTTAAAGAATTGCACAAATATTGATTAATATTGTTTAAGGCTAATTAATTCAAATTCAAGAGCTTAAGTGGATTTTCCATGGAGGTTATTGAATATTTATTTTTGTAAATTGATTCCTATTAACTATATCAACTAATGACATCATTTTTTGGGGAAGGCATCTCTAGGCCATAAATGTATAAAATATCTAAATAATGGCCTCCTATGCCTCATTAATTCCCCTTACCCCCAAATATGATGATGATATTTATATATTTAATTACAAATATTAGATTAATTCATGGCCACACATCTTAATCTTGAGATAGATGGTCATGATTGATCCTGACCAATCTCAAAAATCTATAAATAGAAGGCCTCGTGCTACTATTTTTAATCTTAAATTGTGTAAACTTATAATTATAAAATCTCTTCACAATTACTTTATGTTTTGATTATTGTGTTATTTAAATTTAGATTAGCTTCATTTGATAAGCAATAGGATAATTCATATCATAAACCTATGTTTTGAAAAGTGTTATTGAGACATTGGAGGAGTTTGGCCACTATTGTTGATGAAAACAAGAATGCTTAATCAAGGGGAGAACATGATTTTGAGTAATGGAGTCATTTGGGAAGGTTATTATTATTATTATTATTATTATTATTATTATTATTATTATTATTATTATTATTATTATTATTAAACCCCGCATGAATAGGTTGGCTTTGTTTGTTGATTTATATATGCATTTTTTGATTTATTGACTAATGATTGACTAAAAACCATCATAATCCACTCTATATTTTGGAATGCCCAGTGGGACATAATGTGTAAACACCTAAATCTGGCCACCAATAACCTTCAATCAAGTTTTTGACCAATTTCCATCCAAAATGCATAATTTGGCCTAAAAATGCTAAAACATGCTAAATGATGTGAAAATGACATATTAAAGTGATAATTTTGACTAGGGTATCACTAAATGGGGTAATGCAATTTATGGGATAGCTAACTTTAATCAGATCATTTCAAGTTAAAATACCAATTTTGCACCTAGGTACTCTTGATCGTTGTTTCCTATCAAATCTCTTACACAAGACACGTGCCTTCATTATTTGTTGTTGGTAACATCTTAAATGAGATAATGATCCAACACATCTAACATCAACTTCTAATTCCAATCCAGTCAAATTTTGGACCAATAACAAGGCATTTTGATCAATTTGAGTAATTTGTGCATAAAGTGCTTAATCATGCTTAAAAGCTAATTAATCCAAATCAAGGCCTAATTAATAAATCCATGGAAATTTTTTGAATAATTTGTTTTTAAAATGAATATTGAATATTTGCATCATTAGGTGACCTCATTTCTTGAGAAGACATCCCTAGGCCATAAATGCCACAAATATCAAGATTCATGCCCTCCATGCCTCATCAATGCCTTCCATTATGCCCTCCATTCCTTTTAATTGACCCTTCTTCCAATTTCATAATGAAGATAATTATAAAATTAATTCCAAAAATTAAATTAAACCTCAACCATGCAACTCAATCTTAGGATGGATGGTTCAAGTTGATTCTAGACATTCTCAAAATTTTATAAATAGAGAGGCCATGAACATCATTTCTAAGATATTTTGGTGCAAAGTTATAATGCATAAATATCTTAAATAAGCCATTAAAATTAGTGTTACCATGACAAATTGCTTCCAATCTAAGCCAAGGCAAGCCACAAGCCAAAGGTGCCAAGGAGAGATAGAGGTAGCCAAGCTTCCATTGCCAAGGACTTTATGAGCACAAGTCGAGCAAGCCACTACAACAAGCATTTTGGAGCATAAACGGAAGGTAAAATAAGATATATTTTGCATTTTAGTTATGTGTTTTATTCATATTTGTTAACTAAGTTTTCCCTAGTGTCTAAGCCTATAGATGTTATGCTAGTTAGTGTGTTTCTTTCATTTTGTTTTCATTTTGGAACTAACACCATACTAACCATCCTCTTTTGAGTCAAATTCTTAGATCACATATGGCACATCCGATGGGACTAGATGCATCCCACACATGAAGAAGATCATTTTATAGCTTTAAAATTTTCATTTGGATCATTAAAACTCTTGCAAATTAATTTTCTAACTTTGTTTTGTCATTTTTTGTTTGCTATGGGTTTACACAATAACCAGCATCAGCTAGTAAGACTGACATCAGTTAGATAGCTTAACTGACATTGGTTAGTAAAAATAACTTCAGTTGGATACCTATCATCGGTCACATTGGTATAACTAATGTTGGCTAGATAACCATCATTAGTTATAAAATGTAACCATCATCGATTATATAACTGACATCGATCACTGTGTTTTTCTCAAAACACATATCTGAGAGCTCTTTTTTTAAAGTTCATTATTTCAAACCTAAAAGAGATTCAAGGATAAAGGACATGCTAACATTTTTTTATATGAACAAGCTTGACATTTGCTAAAAACATGTTTAGATCACCTTTTTCATGCTTAAAAATCAATTAGGAACCTTGTTTTGGTGTTTAACAAAAAAACAAATTTTAGATGTTTATGGTGAATATATTCAAAGTTTGCAACTAAGACCAAGGGGTCAAATGAACACCAACTCATTTTCCATTTGGGATTAAAATTGAGCTCACCTTTTCATAGTTTTTTGTATTTACTTAGTTGTTTATATTAAATTTTATTATGGAAAAATGAGGGATGTTGCATGTATGCTCTTCCATTTGTCACCTTTAGGGAACCCTTGGAATGAAAAGTGCCATTCCTATTACAAGTAGATTAGCCCAAGGCTTAGAAATAAAGTCATCTAAAACACTTCCCAAAAACTCATCAAAGTTTGGGTGACCTTGAAAATGACCCTAAAGTCTTTCTACTTTCATACTTTATTTATTTTTATGCAAACATATCTTATGAGGGGGACTTCATCACCTCCCATGAGTTCTTTAGAGAAGATTTGACCTAGGGTTTCACCTCCCAACATTAACTTCATTTGGATCCTAATTAAAGTTACACATGGGACATAGTGGCACTTTGGAAATCACACTACACTGAGTGAACAATAGGATGTAGTGGTTGTAAAAAGGACTAGATCTTTTTGCAACAAGCCAAGTGATATGGACCAAAAATCTATGCTTTTATTTTGCATTGTTTGGCATGAAAGTCATTGTGCAATTGATTCCCCTAAAATGTTCACAAACTTGTTAGATATTAAACAAATCCCCACTTATCATAGAAGTATTATTGGTGCAAGGTGCACCTCAAGGTCCATGTCATATTACTTTCATTCAAGAGAATGGGGGGTATAAAAAACCTACTATATAATGTGCATTTAATTTTGGATGAACACTTGAAATACTCTCAAATGATGTATATTGATGGATTCCAATGATACCAATCAACCTTGTCAGTTTAGGATTTAAGAGTGATTAATTAGTTGGTCTTATCCTAGATTAAAGTCTTATTTGAAGTCAAAACTTGGTGTAAACAGACAACTCAAACCAAACACATAGTCCTTATTTTCCTTTTAATAAAGAGGCATAATGTTGCCCATGTGAGATCATCAATTTTACTTGTTTAAAGTTCATCATAATCTTGAGAGTCATATCATCCACTTTGGCATAGTTATGCTACCCAATTGAGTCTAGACCTTTACCAAATTTGTTTAAGTCCTTCACTTATAATCTAAATTCAAAATTTCACCTTAATAAGTTTATAGGGTTGATGTGTTAAGTGGTTTTGCCATTTGCACTAAACTTGAGGGAACTTAGGTTTAATTTCCAATTTGGGTTGAAGGCCATTTTAGACTCAAGATCATTATCACTATTTGATAGACTTAAGCCATTTTGTGCTAAACAGTTTCAATTTAATTCTCTGCACAACAACATTTTGAGTCAATAAAAGTGATGTTATGCTATTAAAATTATGGGAAATTATCTTTGCCTTAGAACATTTTTGAAACAAACTTTTTTGTCACACATTTTGGGTAGTATAGCATCATTACGCTGCCCAAAAAATTTCAAATATTATTTCATAGGCCCTCTTGCAAATATTTCAAATTTGTTCCTACATTTTTAGACCAGTCCAAGTGTACTTTTGTGATATTTTGTCTTAAAAAATTATACTATTCACTTTTATCTAGCTTGTTTGTCAAAAGAACTAAGTTTTATGCTATTTTTGTGAGAAAATAAACTATCTCTAAAAGTGCCTTTTGTTTCATACCTTATACCTAGTTGATCAAGTCCATGACCAATAATCAAATGACTAGTGTTTGTTAGAAGTGTTTCAAATATGTTAGATTAAAACTTTCATCTATTTCAAAATCTATCTTTTGATGTCATTTGGCCAAGAGTCTTAGCACATGCCTTTTTTGATCCTAGATTTTGATGCCACATTTGGCCAAAATACCTAGCAAATTTTAAATTCCTAGATTAAACTAATTTGAAACATTTTAACCTTAGAGTTTGGCATTTTGATTTTTGGTCTATTTACTTGCTTATCTTTGTGTGAGCAGTGAAATGTTAGATAATGCACCTTAGCTTATTTCCTCATAAATATTTGCATAAACCTTTTGATCCTTTTGATGAATCTAGACCAAGTTGGAACATCATCTCTTTTAGATTCTATCCTTTTTAGATTTTGTATAACTCGACCTTTTATCATAAAGCGTTGACTATGGATCCCAAAATGTATTCCTACACTTGTAGTGGACTCATGTAAAATCTAGGGATTAGTAATATAGTTACATAGGAAGAAATGGTGCAAGACCTCTATGTGGATAATATTGCTTATGATATGGATTCTTATCCCTCTTATAATACTCAATCAGGGGCACAAAGCCAAGATCCATTAGCTAACTATCTAGTTAACACACCACCTTATTTAGAATAAGACCAAGAACAAACCACACAATACCTAGCTATAATAACCATAGTAGATGAGCTAGTTCTTTAATAGTCATATTCTACTAATATGTCTTCCACATATGATTCATTTTTTTTTAATGACATTTGTTAGAGAATAAAGACAAAATTTTGTCTAGAGATATAGAGGTAGGGACCAAGTTTCTAGTAGACTTCCCCTATGAAAATCTACCAAGTCTAATAAGAGTGCCCCACAATATCATTTATGATCGACAGGCTTCTTCCAACAACCCTATGGCTTTAGTCAAAACAACGTATCAAGATCCTAATATATCTAATTAAGGTAAAAATATCATGGAAGATCACTTTAAACAAATGTAGACAACATATGAAACCTACTTGAATTAGCATATGATTTCAATCAGATGAACATGGTAATTAAGCCTCTTATTGACCTAGTTACTTCAATAGGAGTGTTAATAGATTTAACTAGATAAGCAAATCCAAGTTCTGACCCATTCGTACAAACCACTTCAATAGATAACTTAATGCATATTCTTGTTATTGAAGAAGTGTCTTCTACCTCTACACAGAATAGTAAGCTAAATGTAGTGGACAATGTGCAAACAATATCCAATCCTAATCAAAGTGGTACTAATACACAAACAACTAGCCCACATGTGCCTATAGTTAATCCCATGGGTAGATCATCATACTAGAGAATAGGAGTTTCTACACCTCAACCTCAACCAGCTACTTCCTCAAGTATGCAACCTATGAGATTATGTAATCAAATAATGACTAATGTCATGCCTCAATGATAGAATGTGATGAAACCTACTCCTCCTCAACAAGTAATGAGTATTTTTCCATAATAACATGCAAAATATATTGTATCAATGCAACAAAGGACAAATACATTGCCACTCCAATCAAGGGCAACAAATGTTCCACCTCTCTAGGTAATGATGAACATACCTCTTCAGTCATAGACTAATATGCCAATTCAAAACCAAGCAATGACTAGTCAACAACATGCAAATATTTGTCAGCAATAGATGTTGAATCTATAACTTATTTTCACTTCTCCATAGGGATTCATGCAACAAGGAGGTCCCCGTGTTTCTTAAGTACCTACTAGACAACCATTGGTTCAAAATGTGCCATAAATTCAAAGACAGGGTCTTGGTCCACAAGTTCCCACTCAACATCAAGGTTTGATTAGTTAATAAATATCCCTTTTCAACCACAATAGGCATAGTATAGTTATATACCTCCATTAAAACTTTAAATTCCTCAAGGTCAAAAATTTATCACTAACCTAAACCAAAATGTTACACAACCAAGTGTGCAATTTCAAGTAAATACTAATCCATGTAAGTGTATTCTTGGTCCATTCCCCAACCAAAACAATGTACCCCAATAGGTATCTCCATCATACCTTGGTCAAAGTGTCCCACTTTTGACCTCCCAACCATCTACCCAAACCAATATTCTCCCTCAAACCAATGTTCCTTCTAGTTTATTATCTCAAGAATTGTAATAGATGGAGGATGTAATTGCTATGATTCAAGTTGGTAAATAGATTATAAATTTCAAATTGTATGACATGTGTTCCTACCCATTCAACATGGAATATTTATAGATACCATTTCCTTCAAGATACGAACCACCAAAATTTAAAAAATACAAAGGGAAAGGTGACCCTAAGGCTCATTTGACCAAGTTCTTTATCGCATGTAAACCAATGACATATAGTAACATATATATTTTGTTATTGCTCCCAAGGACCTTGGATGGACAAGCCTTGGAGTGGTTTTTAAAGTTTCCCAAAAATTTAGTAACAAATTTTGATGATCTTTTTGATAAGTTTATGCAACACTTTTCCTATAATATTGAGCATGAGATTTCATTAGTGGACTTAACACAAGTAAATAAAAAGTTTGGTGAGAGTTTTGTAAGTTATTTACAGTGATAGAGAGCCCTTGCAAGCCATTTCACCCATAGTTTACCAGATAAATAATTAGCTGTTGTGTTTACTAAAAATTTGCATAGTGAGATAGCTTATCATTTAGAATTACAATGTGCACGTACTTTCAAGGAAATCATTGACAAAGGCTTATTGATTTAATGAGTTCTCATCAATAAAGGATTTATAAATATTAATTCAAATAATCAAAATCAAAGTACTAATTAGGGAAATGACCAACATCTCATTCAAGCATCAACATCACAATCAGCACAAGACAATAACCAAGAAAGACCGAAGCAATTCAACTGCAATAGGAATGTTATGGGAAATGGAGTAACTGAATCTCATCATGTCCAAATGGTGAAAACATCATCTACACCACCTTTTTAGCTTATTCTTATGTAATAACCTCTCCAACCAATACCATAAGCACAAGAACCAAGAATTTTACAACAAATATAGTAGCCATTACCATTACAAATCCCTCTTCCTAAGAGAATCGTGCCTGCACATCATGTATTTAGTGACCTAGGAGAAACTATTGAGCCTATATTTCACAAGATTATTGACACTAATCTGATTAGTTGGCCTATACCAAAACATTATCCACAAGGCATTCCTTATCTTGATTGGTACTGTGAAAATGAATTTTGTGACATGGGGAGATAAAATTGGATAATAGTGCTTCCACTTCCAATCAAACTCTTAGGATTTATCAAAACCCTTTCCCTAACATAATAATTAGCAATAACAAAATGATTAGTACCAATGAAAATAATGGCCAGTGCAATAACAAAATCAATAGTATTAAAATCAAAGGCTGAACTAGTAGAATCAACAAAATTATTAGCAAAACCCTTAAAAACAAAACAATGGAAAAAACCAAGGTTAGAACGATAAAAACCAATAAACCTACCATGTAGTTACATATGACTACAATATGGTTGTAACTCATATTATAGGGGTTACCATTAATACCATCTTCATTAATCCTAGACCAGGTACTAATCAACCTAAACCATTACTAAAAAACAACATTAAACAAAATCACATGGATAATCCTTCTTTAACCTAGTAATGTATATAGGCAAACCAATAAACTAGGACTTCCCCTTTTGGACCTTATATCGATAACACATCCTTGCCACATGACAACATGTGAGTGCATTGGCAACTGAGACTTGTCTTGTCTTTTCCCACATTATTCCCAACATTAGTTAGTAATAATGGTCTAGTATTTAATCCTAATTATTCAATCATAATTTGAAGGTAAAATATTACTATCCTGGGCAAACAACCATCCACCACTTTGCCTATCATTTAAACAACTATTCAACCTTAGAGTAAACCATTCACTACTGACCAAGACAATAAGTTTGATATTGTGGAACAATTACAAAAGACACCAACACAAATTTTTACTTTAAATTTTATACAAACATCAATAATCCACAAGAACATCTTGAATGAGTTTTTGACCTAATCTACTATTGCTAGTGACATATCTCTTGATAAATTTCAAGCTTTGGTTGGACACCTAGCTCTAACTCAACAAATCACATTCAACCAAAGCGATCTATCTTCCCTTGGCCTGCATCATAATAATCCATTATATATATAAGTTTATATAAGATGTCATAAAGTGAAACGTGTACTTATAGACAATGGATTTGGACTCAACATAGTGTCTCTAAAGCTCATCAAGCTTATTGGATACATAATGATAGATCTTTAGCTAGAAATAATAACCATCAAAGGCTATGATAATCAAGAAAGATAATCACAAGGCACCATTATTTTGCTAGTTATCATTAGGCATTTAACCCATGATACACTTTTCCGTGTGCTTGATCTTAAGTTATCATAAAATATACTTTTAGGAAGGCCTTGGTTACATGAGATTCATGCAGTTCTGTCAACACTGCACCAATGTATCAAGTTTTCCCACTCAGGGATGTAAGTGAACATTCCAAGAGATTTACACTCATATGAACACTACAAGCATATTGAAGCCAAATTTCAAATTTATTATTATTAGTACGACATGAATCCAAGTCCTAAATAGGATAAAGAAAAATATATACTTATTAATCCTTCACTAGATAATTGCATAGATCATAATACTTTGGATTCCCTTTCCCACATAGCACCTCTTGAATCTTCTAATTATTTCACCATTTTAGATAATAGACTGAGACAGTATGTGACCCATGATACATTTCATATTGCCAATCTTCCTCAGAATTCAAAAACCTTTGGGTGATCGAAAGTCACCCCACATATGCATTGGCAACAAAAGAGAAAAGACAAGGGACCTATCACATTTGTACCAGCATCTAACATAGAACCTGACCCTCTTAAAGGGGATGAATCATGGTTATACAATGACAACCAAGCTGATTTATTTTAAAAATACAAAGTATCCTATTCCCAATAGGATCATGGAGTATCACAATTATGAAGGAAGAGACCTCAGACTAAATCAATAAGGAACCATCAAGCCAATTTCCATGACTAAGTATGAGAGACCTTATGCACTTAGATTTAAACTACTTGGGGGTGACCCCACATTTCTTATTTGAACTCCGTCACCAGTGACTAGTGATGATGATACCAATAGTGAAGTAGATTCTAATCATTGCCTCACATTTGATAACCTAACTAAAACCAACTTATTTGATAACAATGCCATTTTTACCCTTACCTAGCCATTCATTGTAACCCAATGCCATTTGATCAAATTCTTCAAGAATTTTTAACTATTATTATCACATGGCTAGATCTCTCATTAGGGGACTTAGATTCATCATGCATAAGTGAAGTTGAATAATAAGTCCTAACAGAGGACCCTAACATAATCCAATAGTTTAAGTCATTACCTACTATCCTAAAATATGGTTCGACCCTTCTATTCAAACATACAATATAGGTAAATAGCGAAACTCCATTAGACCTAAAATGGATAAAATTAGATGCATCCCTCATTGAGGAGGAAAATGACATATTTATAGCTCTATTGAGAGAATTTGTAGATATCTTTGCATGGGCCTATTCTGACATGCCAAGTTTAGACCCCCCCTTGGTTTTTCACCACCTTATGGTTAATCTTAATGCCAAAATAGTAAAATAAAAGATACGTAAAATGAATCCTCACATTTTTGTATTGGTAAAGAAAGAGTTGGAAAAACTCTTAAAAGCAAGATGTATCTGATCTATTGACTACTCAGAATAGATCTCTAATATGGTGCTTGTTAGTAAAAATCCTAAAGGGATCAAAATTTGTATGGATTTTCAAGACATCAAGAAATCTTTTCCTAAAGATGATTTTACATTTCCTAATATTGATATGATCATTTATTCCATGGTAGGTTATGAAATGGTTTCACTCATGGATGGATTTTCAGGATATAACCAGATCAGAATAACATCAGAAGACTAATATAAAATAGCATTCACCACTCCATGGAGAACATTTTGTTATCAGGTAATGCCATTTGGCCTTAAGAATTTTGGAGATACATATCAAAGGGCCATGACTATAATATTATATGATATGATGCATGATATTATTGAAGACTATGTCAATGACATATTATGGATATCTAAAACTAGGGCCAACCATCCAACAGTGCTACATAAGATATTTGAAAGATGATGAGAGTAAAAAGTTAGACTCAATCAAAATAAATGTGTGTTCAGTGTAACTTCAATCAAATTACTTGGCTTCATCATGTCCCATAGAGGTATTGAATTTGATTCAGCTAAAGTCCATGCTATAACTAAGATGCTACCACCAACTAATTTAAAGTAACTTTGTAGTTTGTAGGGTAAGATCCAGTCAATCTGATGCTTCATCTCTTAGTTACTAGACAAGTGTCATCCATTTACACACCTTCTAAAGAAAGGAGTTGCATTTCATTAGGATGATCATTGCCAAGTATATTTTTAACAACTCAAAGATTATCTTGTTAATTTGCCTATTTTATTACCTCCTATGCTAGGAAAGCCATTCATGTTATACCTATCAAATATCGACCATGATTTGGGGTCACTCTTGGCTCAACATGATTACAATGGAAAAGAGCATGCCATATAATACCTAAGACATACCTTGGTTACATATGAACATAACTATGCCCCTATTGAAAAAACTTGTCTATCCATGGTCTTCATAGCTCAAAAACTGTGCCATTACATATTGAATAATAAGACCATGATCATTTCAAAGGTATATCCACTCAAGTATCTTCTATCTAAAATATATTTTCAAGGTAGAGTAGCTAAATGGATCATGCTTCTCATTGAGTTTGACATAGAGTATGTCAATTAGAAGGCAATCAAGAGACAAGTTCTTGTAGATTAACTTGCTGAAGCACCTCTCATAGACACATAGCCACTCACATTTCAATTTCTTTATGAATCCATAATGACCATAATTGACACACCCATTGAGGAGCATCCCTATAAACTGTATTTTGATGGTTCATTTACTGCACATGGATCAGGGGTAGGCCTATTATTTATTGCACCATAGGGGGATCTAATCCCTAAATCATTTAGAATCATATTTCCTTATACAAACAATATGGATGAGTATGAAGCACTTATTGTGGGACTTTGATAAGTAGTGAATTAAAATATATCTCATCTCCAAGTTTATGGTGATTCTTAGTTAATCATCAATCAGGCCACAAATCATTTTTAGACCAAAGATGACAAGCTATTTCCATATAAAGCCATGGTCGACAATCTTAAGCAATAAATTACCAATATTTAGTTTGAGCACATACCAAGGGATAGTAATAGAACTATAGATGACATGGATACTATTGGCTCTCTGATTCAATAAATAGATAAATCTAGAGAGTATCAATTCCTCATCAAAAAATTATTAACACCAGCTCATGAACCTTCAACCATTGCCATGATTTATGATATTGTTGGTCCTAATTCTATTTGGTACTTAGACCTCTACAACTACTTTCATGACCAATTTTTACCACCTAACCTATCTCAAAAACAAACCAAAGCCTTCTTTCATAATTCCACTCATTATACTCTACTTGGATCCACCCTTTACCATCACAGTTTGGATGGAACTCTACTTCATTGTTTAATTTCGATAGAGTCTACACTAGTGTTAAGAGAAGTTCATAAAGGATTATGTGGAGCTCATTCTAGTGGGGTAGTCCTATCTAAAAATCTCTTGTGTACTAGTTATTATTAGCCCATAATAAATGTATATGTCACTAAATATGTAAATAAGTGTGATAAATGTCAATGGCATGCTAATTTGATTTATGCCCTAGCAAAAACTCTGAAACTGATGTTGACACCATGGCCATTTTCTACATAGGGAATTGATCTCATTGGGAAGATTAACCCCACTTCATCTGATGACTATAAACATATCCTTATTTCCACCAAATATTTCACTAAGTGGGTTGAATCTATACCCCTTATGTGACTGAAAAGCAAATTTCCAAATTCATTTTCAACCATCTCATTTGCCACTATAGTATCCTCTCTGACATTATATACAATAATGGAGGATCATTCAAGAGTAAGGATATAGACTAACTGTGTACTTAATATAACATCACACAAAAATTTTCTATAGTATATTACCCTCAAGGTAATGGCCAAGCCAAGGCATCTAAAAAAACCATTGTCAATATTCTTAAAAATATTGTCAATGATGCTAGTTGTGATTGGCACTTATAGATCTTCCCTACCCTTTGGTAATATCATACCAATCATCATAACCCAATAGGAGCCACTCCATACTCAATTTTTTATGGTACTAAATTCATCCTTACCATTAAGGTCAAGTTACCTTTGCTATGTATATCTTTCAAGCGAGTCCTAGATGATCATGACTATCAAGTATCCTGCCTATAAGAGCTAGACCTACTTGATGAGAAACACACAACCATACTCAACAATATTCAAGCATATCACAATTGACTCAAAAGCCACTATAATTAGCATGTTAAGTATAGAACATTTAAACTTGGTGATCTTTCTCTTAAAGAAAACCAAAAAAAATCATAATTGAGAAGAAGCATAAAGGGAAATTCAAACTAAACTAGATAGGGCCTTTCATCATTACTACATATTATGGATCATGAGCATACGGGCTCACCAAACCAGACAGAGATGAACTTCCTAAGTTGATGAATATTATTCATCTCAAGTGGTATTATACTTGAATGCTAAGTTGAATTGTCTATAAGGACCATTTTAGTTATACCATTTTATTACTATTCTTCTTTGTACTAACAACATTATTATCTATCCTCTTCATCATATTCACTTTTCGCTACTGACCTATGAAACTAGTGTGTTCTAAAGCCTAGCCTATTTGACCTTAATTTTTTCCATTCATTACGTAGTTTTAACATCAAGGTACCTGATCAATTTCATTAGTTGGTTTAAGTACTTTAGATAGAGATTATATTTTGGGACAGTGTGATAAAAGTTTTGATAGTTGCATCCTTCGTTTGTTATTACTTTCTTACGATCGATCTTGCTACTAATTATAACCACCTTTAGAAAAATTAGTACCATTTATCTATGTCATTGTGTCCTAGTTATAACTACCTATAGACAAATTAGGGGAAACATTTAACCTTGATGTACCAACTTTCTACTTCCTATGTCATACTATGTCTTTTTACCAACTGTGCTTATTTTGTTTGAATTGACTGCTACACTAGTCAAATTTATCCACTATAGGGAAAAACTACAATGAATTAAGGTCCTACTTTAGGACTATGTAGGCAATGCTTGATACTTGTTGAGGTTAGCTCAGTCACCCTTCCCACCATGCTCTCTTCATTTTGTGAGTAACCTAAGCCACGCTCTCACCATTTTGTAAGCAACCTCAGCCATGCTCTCGTTGTTTTGCAAGAAACTTAAGCCATGCTCTCTCCATTTTACAAGCAACCTAAAACACACTCTTGTCATTTTGTGAGCAACCTAAGCCATGCTCTCACCATTTTATGAGATTAAATCATTTAGTGTTTTGTCATTCTTGATCAAGTTGAGATACTTCAAACAATTCCAAAAATCTTTAGAAAAAGAACAAAAACATTGACCACTTCTTTGCCTAAAAGATTCTAGGAACCCTTACTAAGTTATAAGAAAATCACTAGTCATTTAGTTTCCCCATCCTTTTTGGCCTTTTTCTCTCATGCACTTGCCATTTTTAAAGACCATTCCTCTTCTTCTCCCACATCCATTCTATTTATTTTCATTAGTTATCACATTCTTCCCATTCCCTAGGAGAACTACATTTGGGCTAAAGTTATTTTATTGGATATTACATCTATGGAACTATGTAGGCAACATTCATTTTCCTAGTGCATATAGAGACAAATCAGACACCCCTTCCTTTTCTTCTATTCCCCTATTTTATTCATTTGTTAAGTTGTCACCTATTTTCTAGGGGCAATGTTTGTATGGTTTCTATTGCATTATTTGTTTATTTCTACTTATTTTATTTGTTTATCTACTTCTTTATTTGATTTAAACACTATTTCCCTGATTCAGTTTATGTATGTTCATTACGTGACTTTTCACCCACACTTATACCCAAACCCATCCATATTCATATGTTTACATTGTCATCATGGTTTATATCATTGGTGCATTGTTTTCTATTGAGTATTGGATTATGGGAGTCAGTCCTTATGCATATTTTGGCCAAGTCCTCATGATGTTATACCATGATGCATACTAACATGTGCTATAACAAACCTCAACTTCAAGAAGTCTATTCAAAAATGGCGGCATCTCTTCCACACCGACATCTTGATTCCATCCTAATCATATCCCAAAAAAATTAATTAGACATGAAAATTTTTTAATCTTTATTAGTTCAGATGAGCATCTCCATAATAGTAGGTTGTTCCAATTCATCATTACCCTCTATGTTAAGTTATCATCCTCCTCGACTAAGTTTATCATGTTTTCCACAATCGAGTTCCAATGATTATAACCACCTATGGGAAAATCATTGCACACCATCTCACCTACATTTCTTAATGATTATAACCACCTTTAAGTAAATCATTGTATTTTCACTACTTCTCTTTTTATGCCCATATAGGGGTATGCTATTATCTTTTTTGTCTATCCTAACTGGGGCAAATCCATCTTCTTAATGATTATAACCACCTTTAGGCAAATCTTTGTGTTATCATACCACATTGCCACTATCGGGGTACAATGTTTATAACTGCCTTTAGGAAAATCATTATACACCATTCCACTTGTATTCTTAATAACTTTGACTAGTTTTTCAATATCATTGTGTTTTCACCCCATCATCTTTTCTTTCTTTGGTCCCCTCATTTCACTTCTTTCTTTTTGAGGGACCATTTTTTGACTTATGCCAACCATTCCCTTGGGGGTGGGGGAATCATACAATTAGTTTATCATAATTGTAGTTTTACGCATACAATACATTTTCATTCTTTGAGAAGATGTTATTTTTCTTATAGCTTGTAATTCCTTCCTAAACAGGGGCAAACTATAGACACTCAAATCTAGCCATTGATAACCTCCAATTAGGATTTTGACCAATTTCCACCCAAAATGCACAATTTGGCCTAAAAATGCTAAAACATGCTAAATGATGTGAAACTAACATATTCAACTGCTAATTTTGGTGAAGGTATCACTAAATGGGTTAATTCAATTTATGGGCCAACTAACTTTGATCTGATTATTTTGAGTCAAAATGCCAATTTTGCACTTAGGTGCTCTAGATTGCTCTTTCCTCTCAAATCTCTTGCACAAGACACATGCATTCATTATTTTTTCTTGGTAACATCCTAAATGGGATAACATATTCAATGCATCTAACATTGACTTTTAATTCTAAATAGTCAAATTTTAGACTAATAACAGGGCATTCTAATCAATTTGAGTAATTTTAGCATAAAGTGCTTAATCATGTTTAAGAGATAACTAATCCAAATCAAGGCCTAATTAATAAATCCATGGAAAATTTTTGAATACTTTGTTTTGAAAATGAATATTGAATATCTACATCATCAAGTGACCTCATTTCTTGTGAAAACATCCCTAGGCCGTAATTGCCACAAATATCAGGATTCATGCCCTCCATGCCTCTTAATTGCCCCTTATTCCAATTTCATGATGAGGATAATTATAAACTTAATTCCAAAAATTGAATTAATCCTCAACAACACATCTCAATCTTAGAATGGATGGTTCAGGTTGATTTTAGACATTCTCAAAAATCTATAAATAGAGAGGCCATGAACATCATTTCTAAGTTATTTTAGTGCAAAGTTATAATGCACAAATATCTTCAAGAAGCCATTGAAATTAGTGTTACCCTACCAAATTGATTCCAAGCCAAGCTAATCCATAAGCCAAAGGTGTTAAGGAGAGATGGAGGTAGCCAAGCTTCCATTGCCAAGGACTTCATGAGCACAAGCTGAACAAGCCACTACAATAAGCATTTTGGAGCATCCAAGGAAGGTAAAAGAAGGTTTATTTTGAATTTTAGTTGTGCGTTTTATTCATGTTTGTTAACTAATCTCTCATTAGTGTCTAGGTCTATAAATGTTATTCTAGTTAGTGTGTTTCTTTCATTTTGTTTTCATTTTAGAATTAACACCATACTAAGCATCCTCGCTTGAGTCAAAATCTTAGATCACATAATGCATCCCACATAGCAAGAAGATACACATGCAAGTCTTAAATTAAGATTTGGAGGCTTGAAACATTTTTAAATTGATTTTCTAACTTTGTTTGGTCATATTTCATCTTCATGGGTTTACACAAAGACTGTTAGCAGTCTTATATAACTATTAGTGGTCATAAACTAACCTTCAATGGTCAAATATAACCTTCAATGGTCATATATAACTATCAACAGTCATTGTGTGTATCCTAGAACCATCAACAGTCATTGTGCAAGATAGAAAGCTAATAAGCCATCTTATAGAGCTTGGCTTGGGGTCATACGGTCTTCATTTTTTATGATTTTTTTTAAAACCACATGTTTTCTTCCTAAATTTTTAGAATATGCTATTAGTTTACCTTCAAGTTGCATAGTTTTTTAAAAAATCTTGAAATAGGAGTTTGAATGTTTTTAAAATTTTGAATTATTGTTTTTTGGTTTTGATAAATTGTGTTTTCTTTGTCTAATCCTTGCCTTGAAAGTTTTATTGAGATTTTTGATAACCAAGTCTAATCTAATGCATTTGATTTCTTGAGGTTTTGCCTTCAGGTTGATAAGTCATCCAAATCCAAGAGCAAACTTTTCAAGGTTACTTGTTTCATTTGGAAAAAAAGCTTCAAAGCTATACAAAATTCTAATAATTTCCTTACAGGGCCTACTCGAAAAAGCATATATCATGCTTAATTACATATTTTTAAAACTATTTTGAGTAATTAACATGAATTAAAAAAATTATTTGGTGCTAAAAGAAACACTTAGATACTTACTTGAATGCTTTTGTTGTTCTTTCAAAGTTTGCAAACTTAAGGCCAAGGGTCCAAAGAACACCACCAAATATTTCATTTTAATGCTCTAAAATTGAACAACTTCAAAGTTTTTACTTTATGCAAGTCATTTCTTGTTTGTTTAGTTAGACTTGTTTGTGCAAAGAGGAAGGTGTGCATGTATGCTCTCCCACCATCCCCTATAGGGAACTTGTGAGATCAAAAGTGTCATCTTCATTGAAAATTGATTTAGTCTAAAGGCATAAAATAGATGCTGTGAAGGCTCTCCCCAAGACCTACATGGCTTGGGTGATCTAGGAAAAAACTTAAAGCTATTTTAATTAGTCTTTATTTTATTCTTCTTGGCTTGTGTAGGGGATGTCATTACCTATGACAAATTCTTTATAGAATATTTGACCCATGACTTTATCTCCTAACATCATCTTCAACCCCTCTCCATGGGGGGTATATAAATTGGGATCAACCCCTTGGGATAGTGGTTTGATTGGTTAAACCATCTCTTATTTTTGGGGCTAAGCCTGGGATGTTTGAGAATATTAGAAATTGCACTACACTGAGCGAGTGATAGATGTAGTGGTTGTAAAAAGGGAAAGACCTTTTTACAACAAGACATATGACATAGACCTAATTTACGTGTTATTTCTCTTTCATTTTTATGTGAAAGTCTTATGCATATGATCCATCTAGCACTATTTGAAAAATTAATAGTTTAGTTAACCCCACTTTACCACACCTTGTCATTTTAGGGCTTAAGATGATTAATTAGTTGATTTGTCTTTGTCTTAGATTACTTGGTCTTGTTTGGAGTCAAAAATTGTTTATTAACAAAGGTTACATAACCAAACATATTATCCACAAATTTCTTGAACAAAGTGGCATTATGTTATCCAAGTGAAAATCAATATTTTCCTTATTCAAAATTATCATCTTAAACATTGTGTCATATATTCTAACTGGCACAGTTATGTTGCTCATTTGAATATAGATCATTTGCCAAATTTTCTTAAGTCCCTCATTGATAATTTAAATTCAGAATTAGACTTTTCTAAGTTTTAAAGGTTGATATGTTAAAAAGGGTTCACCATTTTCACTTGACTTGTTTTAACTTGGGTTTAATTTCCATTTTAAATTGGATGTTTTTTATAGACTCATTATCACATCTTCATCTTGGTGGACTCAAGTCATCTTGCATATCACTCATGCTTTGAGTCTTAGAACACATTTTATACTACTATTCTTATTACCATGTGGTGGCATTGTGATTTCCATTTGGTTTTATTTTTATACTTAGGAATTATTTCATGTTTCCATATCATGAGTTTCTTAGTTCATATTATCACCTTCCTAATCCGAAGGTCTTTCTTCTAGTTTTCTAATATTAACTCATTGGAGTCGAACTAGATTTTATAATATTGAAATAAATCAAAAAGTTTACATTTTAGTGTACTAGTGACACTCTAGGATTTTGAGTTATCATACCCTTTTCCAATTCATACGATTTCAAACTTTACTTAAAGGTTGAGTAAATTTATGAACACATTCTTCTAATTGTGTGTGGTTCCAAGCCACCCTCCTTTTATAGTCTCTTTGGTACCTTAGTCATTCATTTGGAAGTAGGATCATAATCACATACCTTATATAAAATGTTTAAAAAACATAGTCCAAATCTTGACAAACATAGAAAATAAAACTTTTTAAACATGACTTAAAGGTACACTTGTAGTAGGGTCTATTGTGGCCCTAGTTGCAATGTAGAACATTATTATGGTGGAAATGACCATTCCATCTTGTTTGAAGATGTCACCATTTTTAAGCCTATTTGATGAAAACCATTCCAATCCATGCTGATTGTTGTGCATCATACCCATCTTTTCCCTTTGATTTACATGTCATGCTCAAAGCTTACTATTTTGGGATATCCTCCTTCAATTTTCACACCATGCTCAAAGTTTACCATTTTAGGTTATCCCCATTTAGGTTGTGTGAATGATCCATATCCATAAAGTGTGAAGGTTTCCATCTTAGGTTATTCCCCTTAGACTTGTGAAAGTGATCAAGCTCCACAATGTGTGAAGGTTACCATTTTAGGCTATTTTCCTTCAACTTATGTGAGCAATATAGCTCTACAACATATGAAGGTTACCATTTTAGGACCTCATCTAGTTTATGTGAACAACCAAACTAAGTATCATCCCATTATTACCATTCTAGGCCCATTTCCTATATTTATTGAGCCTATTTTTGAAGAGTACCCATTTGATGAACCATATTGTGTTGATTCCTTCTTCAATAGTCTAATTTTTGGAGATCCCATTACTAAACCACAAACCATTATTCCCACTAAACCAAATGTTACCCACTTTATAAATTTCATGCTAATATTTGAGCCAAAACATGAACCATTACCTCTTTAAGAGAAATCTTATGAGGATCAAAATGTGCTCAAAATTGATTTTTTGCAACCAATTGTGAACCAAAACCATAATTTTATTATTGAAACACCCATTTGTGACAAGTTAACCTGTGATGAATCACCGATTCATATGTTACCTATTTTTTAAAGAGCCTTGTCTCCTTAACAAGCCAATCTCTACAGAGTTTTCTCTTGATCTTTTCCCACTCATTGAGGAGTCTCCTTTTGATAGACAAGATTCTATCGAGTCATCCTTCGAGTGGTACCCTCTCTTTGAGGGGATTCATTTAGACAAGCCAATTTATGTTTAACCCTTCCTAGATGAATCATTTTTATTGGGACCATTAGGCCATCATAGGCCATTACTTGTCTAAAATTTAGAATTTAATATAATATTAAAGAAATAACCATATCAGATGAAGAAACAACATTAAATTTAGGTTGTATTTTTGAGCCAACATCAAATTTATCATTAAAAATAGAATCAACATCAGTTACAATATCAGATTTAGAGTCCCTTGTATCAAAATTAGATTCAAAAATAGAATATAATATTGGTTGTTACAACATTGGTTACTATTGCCTTGTAGATAAATTTAAATATATTTGTGATCCTTATACAATTTTTGATGAGGATTACTTAAGCATCGACATGGGTTGTCGTAGTATCTTCTATGAGGATTGTGATACCATTCATCATTCCATTATTCCCACCCAACATAGAAATTATATTAACATTACATCTCCCACAAATGTTGATTGGGACCTAAAGAATCACACTTTATTGAATTGCATCTATGGTGACATACCATTTGTAGAATAATATGGGGGTCAAGACCAAAGTCATACAAAATAACAATCTCTTAGTTAAACATTTTTTGAGGGGCTAGGAGATGAGTAAAGATAAAACTTAGCATCTTTTAGTGAAACATTTTTGAAGGCACTAGAAGATAATCAAATTCAAATGTTAACATCTCTTCGTGAAACCTTCTCTGAGGCACTATGGGATAATCAAGAAAAATTTATCAATGAAAACCTCATTGAGGAACTAATATCTAAGCACAAAATTTATTTATTTCTTGATGAAGACATTATCAAAGAAAATATCAAAATAACTTCCAATCTATAGCATAATCAGATGGTAGCTACTCTCAAGATCAAATAATATAAAAATCTGGAGGTCCTATCAAGAGCATCTTCAAAGATCTTTATCCCTCCCACAACCAAAATTATGTTGAATTAAATATCAAAAACATTACATGTGACTAAAATTATTGATCTTCATTTGTTTCCCATTAATTATACATTTCATTCTCATCCACCTATTCATTACCCACTTATATCAATTATCCTAACATTATTTACCATCACTAGCAGCACTTTTCATTATAGAGGCTACAAGGATATCTTGTCTCGATATTTTAAGGGAATTAAATCAATGACCAAGGAAGATCATGAACAAATTATTAAGATCTAGATCAGAAGAAAGTTCTTAATAGAACAACTTTACTAACAGGGTGTTGGATAGCAATTTTTAAAATTGATCATTTCTATTATCTCATAGATTGACTAGGATGCACATCTTCATTTTAGGAGGAGAAACATAACCCATTTTTAATTTACCATTTTCCATTTCCATGCCTCGTCTTTTGGGGGAAACCCTATAGATCCTTTTTAGGCCTATTATTCCATTGTGTTTCATTTACCATGTTGTTTGAACTACATTGACTTGAGGTCCTTTGGGACTATGTAGGTAGCACTCAATTTCTATTGAGGTCCACTCGATCACACCTTTGCCACACTCTTACCATTTTATGAGTAATTGATTATAAGTTTTAATGCTCTTGCCATTTTACAAGCAATTGATTATAATTTTGAATGCTCTCACCATTTTGTGAGCAATTGATTATAAGATTAAATGATCTCACCTTTTTATGAGTAACCTAAGCCATGTTCTCACCATTTTATGAGCATAGCTAAGCCAATCATCTCTTAGGTAACTTTGTTTCCACTATATCCAATTATCTTTTGATCATTTTTCTTATACCATTTCTTTACTATTGACCAAGGCTTGTTTTTAGTCATTCTACTTATCCCATTTTGATTTTGGTTACTTTGGTTCATCCTACACTTTCTGTGGGGGATTTTGATCCAGTTTCAATAATTTTAGAATTATGTGTTGAATGACAGTCTATGGAAGTAGTGTGACATTTGATTTGGCAAGACATCTTTCATCTATCATCTTTTTTGGTATCACTAATTATAACTACCTATGGGAAAATCAATAGTACCCCAAATTATAACTACCTTTGGGAAAATTAGTATTATGATATTATTTCCTAATTATAACTACATATGGTAAAATTAGGTAGAATGATTTTTTTATCATGTATTACTACATCACCTAGGCATTACTATTATCATTTGCCTTATTATTTGCCTCTATTTATGAACTTGTTGTGACTAGATTAGTTTTTCACCACCTTTATGTTGGTAAAATTATTGTGACTTGGGATTTATTATTGGATTATGTATGCCATAATTGATTAATGTCAATGTCAACTTAGTCCCTCTTATATGATGCTCTTTTCATATTGTGAGCATTTTAAGTTGGCATGCTCTCATCATTTTATGATGTCGACCATTTTGTGTCTCTTAATCTTCAATCGAGTTGATATACTTAGAAAAATTCCAAAAAAAATTATTTTTTGTATGTTTTGTGTGGCATTTTGAGTTCTTATTTGGTCTTGCTTATTTGTTTTCTTTTCCAAGCACATCTTGATGGTCCACATAGGTCTTGATTATTCATATTTTGATCTCATGTTATTAAGATTTCCTTGATTTGTTTTTATACATTCTTGTTCCTACTTAAGTATCGATTATTCATATGTTGATTTTAAGGTAGGTTACATTTATGTCTTTTTCTATTTGTTTTTACTTTTATGTTTAAATGTGAATAGTTGTAACTCTAATTTTGGTCATTATTTACCATTATCCTTTATTATAGGTATTCACATTTGAAACAGATCCACACATCTAAAATTCCATGTCATTATGAATTATTCATATTTATGATGCCTAATTTATTTTCCTATAGCAAGCACTTTGTACTCTATATTCAAGTCTAAACATCAACACAACTCCAATGAATAACTCTCAAGAACACTATGCATTATCTAGGTTCATGATATGAAAATTGACATCTAGGTACCATGTATTTTAGTACTCAAATCAATGCTTAGATGTGTATCTCTTAGAATACATCATGAGTCTAATTGAACTTTGGTCAATTTTCTTCATCACTCATTTAATTCTTCTCCCATTTTTGGGTGAATTACATTAGATTGAGGTCTATCTAGACTATGTAGGTAGTGCTCAATTTATATTGAGATTATCTTGACCATATTAATTCTTATTTTCATCTCTTTCATCACTTTATGCATTCTCATATGCTTGGTTTTTTGTGGATCTAGTAGCTATTATACCATAGCATCTAGGTTTGCACCCACTCATTTTAATCTATGTTCTAGGTTATATTATTGAGCTAATTGCTTTTCAATTTACCCATGTTAGGACACAACATTTAAACTAAGTCAAAAATCTAATTTAGACTTATAGGGGAAAGACCATTATTTATTCTTTATCAATGATCAAATTTTGCCTTACTGGGGCACAACTGTCTTATCATGATCAAATCTACCCTACTAGGGCACCTCTTAGTATCATAATTTTAGAGACCACATTATATTTTTCCTTTAACTCCAAGATCTCCACACTTTTTCCCATGATGGAAATGTTTTAGTGTGCAACTTGTCTCAGGATTGATCAGTGTTGTAAGCACATAACTTGCACTCTCAAATTGGGTGTATTTAAAGTGTGTCACTTATATGTTTGAATTGAATCCTTCCCATTCCCCCTATCTTTAGGGCCCATTTTCCTCTAATTATATTTTGATCATTGAATCATTAGCTTGTATAGATGTGATCTATTACATGGGTTAATCTCTCACTTTCTCTCTCTTTTCAAGAGTCCATCCTTCTCTGTCATCTTAGTATGTCCTCTCAAGGGACATCATGGGTCATTTCCAATTTTTTCTTGATAACTCTTTTCTTTTAAAATACATCGCTTCATCTAAATGTCTCATTACACCTTCTCAAATAGGGTCAAAATGTAGACATCCAATTCCTAGCACCATTTGTGTTGAAATTTTCAATCTTACTCGAATTGCACTCAAATGCACATTTTAGGTCAAAATCAATTAAATAGCTTAAATAGTTCAAATTTTTTATTTAAAAGTGATAATTTCAACCAAAGTATCCCTAAATGGGGTAATGTATTTTATGTGATTCCTAACTTTGATCAATTCATTTCAAGTCAAAATGATAAATTTACCTTTTTGTGCTCTAGATCACTCTTTTATTTTAATTCATTAGTACACATCACGTACCTTTGTTATTTTATTTTGAAAACATCCCAAATGGGAATACAGTTCCAACACATCTAACATCATCTTCCAATTCTTCCTAAGTCAAATTATAACCTTGTAATATGACTTTTTGACCATTTTGATTAATTGAAGGCTAATTTCCAAAGAATTGTACAAATATTTATTAATCTTGTTTAAGGATAATTAATTAAAATCAAGAGCTTAAGTGTATTTTCCATAGAGGTTATTAAATATTTATTTTTGGAAATTGATTCCTATTAATTACATCACCAAATGACATCATTTTTTGGGGAAGGCATCCCTAGGCCATAAATACATAAAATATCTAAATTATGGCCTCTTATGCCTCCCATGCCTCATTAATGCCCCTTCCCCCCAAATCATGATGAGGATATTTATGGATTTAATTATAAATATTAGATTAATTCATGGTGACACATCTCAATCTTAAGATGTATGGTCATCGTTGATCTTGACCAATCTCAAAAATCTATAAATACAAGGCCTCAAACTACCATTTTTAAGCTTAAATTATGTAATCTTATAATGATAAAATCTCTCCATAATTCCTTTATATTTTGATTATTGTGTTATTTTCATTTTTATTACCTTAATTTGATAGGCAATTAGATATTTCATATCATAAGCCTAGGTTTTTCAAAGTTTTCTTGAGACATTGGATGAGTTTGGCCACCATTTTTAATGAAGACAAGAATGCTTAATCAAGAGGAGAACATGATTTTGAGCTACTTTTGAGTAATGGATTCATTTGGGAAGGTAATCAATTATTTTTTTCTTTCATTTTTATCTTGTTATTACTAAAAAACCTTGCATAAATAGGTTGGCTTTGTTTATTGAGTTCTTTATGATTTTTTCATTTATTTACTAATACTTGACTAACAACCATTGTAATCGACTGTACACTAGGTTATAACACAAAATAACTAATCTAAGCAAGGAAAAAGATAGAAATCAAACACACAACAAGAAATAAAATCATAAATAAAACTAATCTACTCTTATCTACCACTACACTAAACCAACTCATAGTCCTTTGGTGGGGGTGCAAGGGGTAGTAGAGATGTAGTTCTTCAAGTACTATCCATTCACCAATAGAGATAGGTCATTTCCTTCCCTCAGTATGAATGCATTATCACCCACTATCTATATAATTTGACATGTCCCAATATAAAGGGGTGTGAGTTTGTCATGCTAGCCTTTTTCTCATGGGATTTGTCCCATAGTAAGACCAAGTTTGATATTCAGAACATTTTGATTTTAACCATTTTATCAAACCACCTTTTGAATACATCTTCATGTTTGTTGATTTTTTTGAGGGATTCATCTATGGCATCTACCATCTAGATAATATTCAATATTTTGGGCTAAATTATTTCATCATCATCCATGTATTCAACTATGAACTCATAAGTAGGTAATTGCAATGTAATGATAAATACTGGTTACTGCCCATATACTAGTAAGAATGGAGATGACTTCAAGGCTTGTTTATATTTGGTCTAATCTACATATAGAGCATATTTTAATAATGATTGCCACACCCTTGGTTTCTTATCTATTGACTTATTTATTACATTCATTAGGTTTTTGTTCATCAATTTTACAACACCATTCCCTTATGGATAATGATTTGAGGAAAACTTAACAACAATCTTGTTCTCATAGGCCCATTCTATGAATTCTATGGATTGGAAAGCCAGACCATTATCACACACTAGAGACAAAGGATTCCCAAATCTGGTTGGGAGGTTCTCCTCTAGGAATTTGATGACATCAATTTCCCTAAAATTATTAGTGGCAATACTTAAATCCACCTAATACAATAGTCAGTAGTTGTGATCATGAATTTATGGCCCATTGAGGAGTTAGGATTGATGATTCCAATGAAGTCCAATCCCCATTGTGAAAATGACATAGGTTCAATCATTGGTTGTAAAGGCATGGTTGTCCTTACTTCTATATTATCAAATAATTGACATTGATGACATGCTTAGACATGAGCATGTGCATCTTTAAATATGATAGGCTAATAATAGATTGCTATTAGTATTTTGTGGGTAGTGGTTCTACCCAAAGGGTGTCCACTTCCCAATTTCTCATGGATATTATTTAGTATATCTATATCTTCTCTCTTGGATATGCATCTCAAATAAATGCCTTCATAGTTTTTTCTATGAAGAACTCCTCTTTTGATCATAAAATGTGAGATATTGAGTATGTGATATTATTTTCTCTCTTTTAACTCTGATGGTCAAGTGCCATTCAGTAGGTAATAGACAATGTCCTTATACCATTCTTCACTTGAAACCTAGTTTGCTTCTACCTCCAAAACATCAATCCAAGGATCAGTCTTGGTAATTAACTAGATTAGACCTTGGACTCATACATCTTGGCCGAATTGATCTCTATGTCATATTCCTAAAGCTTAGTCATCCACTTCCCTTATCTTTCTCCTAACTCATTTTGGTTAAGTATAAGCTTAATGACAAGGTCAGGTATAATGGTATGAGTTTTGTTTTGAAAGATATAATGTTTGAATTTATTTACAACTTTTGCCAAGGTGTACACTTGTTTATTTAGGAGTGGGTATCTCAGTTCTTCATCCTTAAAGTTTGTACTCATGAATGTGACTGTATGTTATGTGTTTTTTACCTTCTACATTAAGATAATAGTAATCATGTGGTCATAAGCAAAAGAATAAAGGTACAAATCTTTACCAAAATCCAAGCTTATTAGCAAGGTGCATGTATTATGGATTCCTTGGTGTTTTATAAATATTTCCTAGCATAGATGTCCAACCAATATTTTCATCTTTTTTCAACATGGCATTCAGAGATCCTATAATTTTGGCAAATACTGAAATAAATTTACACATAAAGTTAATATTTCCAAAAAATGATTTTAATTCCTTTTTACTATTAGGAAAATCAACCTTTAAAAATAACATTAATCCTATCAGGGTTAATATCCATACCATCCTTCATGATTATGTGTCCCAAAAGAATAACTTTGATTACACAAAAGATACTCTTCTTAGGGTTTAGAGAGATACCAAAGTTTCTACATTTATATAGAACTTGTTGAAGATGTGTCATGTGATCTTTCCTATTTTTAGAGGAAATGGTTAAGGCATCCAAGTAGATAATGATGCACTTACCGATCAATCCTTGGAATAAATCATCCATGGCACATTAAAATATATCCCTAGTATTGATGACCCAAAAGGCATCCTTTTATATGCAAATGTTCCCCACTTGGTTGTGAAGGTAGTCTTTATTTTGTCTTATTTGTTGAATAGAACCTGGTTGTAATCAGAGAAACCATCTAAGAAAGACATCATCTAAGAGATTTTAACCATTTGAATTACCTCATATAAAGAGGGCAATGGGTAATTATCCTTTTCTGAGGATTGGTTGTGATTCTAAAAGTCTACATAGATCTTGATTTCACCAATTTTCTTTCTAATTAAGACTAAGTTAGCCACCCATGTGGAGTGTCTGATCGGGAAGACTATCTTGGCATCCAATAACTTTTTTACTTCCTTATAGATGAGAGACTCTAGCATTAGTTTGATAGGTCTTTACCTTTACCAGAAGGGTTTACATACTTCCTTTAAAATGATTATATGAGTGATGACCTGGGTGTCAAAGAATTTGAGATATTCATAAGACCATGCAAGAATGTATTTGAATATGGACAATATCTTAGTGGATTTAGCCACTTCTTGGGTACATAAAAGCTTGATATTGATATTATAGGAATTGTTCAATGTTCCCAAATTAACTTGATTATAATCTTTACCACTTACTTTGGGTACCTTGGTATCATCTACGATCTTGTCTTAGTCATTAGCCTTTCTAGAGAGACCATGCCCTTAGGAATTCTATTCCTTTTCATTTGGATTACGCCATCATTATCATCTTTGGCCTCCTTTGCAGATTATTCATCTCATTCATTAGTTATTTGTGATTCAAATACTTTAGAACTAGTCATGAAGTTGATGATCTGCTTATCATATTCAAGCACTTGGAAGTGGTTGACATTGTCTGGGATAGAAGGGCACAATATCATTTTGACTGTAAACTTATACAGCTTGAAGGCTTTAGGTGGGACTATATTTGCTAGTACTAAGTATAGCACATCATCAAGATTATTTTTATCTTTAGGTAAATATGAAATTTTAAATGCTTATAAGATTTCAATTAAATACCATGCTCTAAATTTGTATTTCTTTAGATAAGAAAGTTTTCACTGGTATTTTCTACATACCTACTTGATGAATAGTTCTAAATCACCTCGTACCAAAAAATTCCTTACCTTATGCTTGATGGTGATTTGAAGTCCTAGGATTAGGGACTCATATTCTATGAGATTGTTAGTTTCTGTAAATTGAAGTATATAAGATGCTAAATATTGATTACTAACCAAATTTGTCAACATGGTCCCTACCCTTGAGCTTTGCTTGGCTCTCACACCATGAAAGTGTATCATCTAGAATCCTTCATCCTTGGTTGTAGGATTTATTTTGAGATAGTAGTATCAAGAGAATATATGCCTAAATTATTGGATTGGAAATTCACCTTCTCATTTTTGGTATTGTAATCTATTATCATTAACTTCATCCTCAACTCTTGCTTTATTTAGATCTGATTAGGCACACCTCTCTAAGGTAACCACATATGTGAGCAGTCCATGGACATATATCTATTCAAGGATTTTGTCTATTATCTAATTAATAACATCCCATATGCTTCTAGGATTTTGATGACCTAAATTTTGATGAAGTACTTAATCTAGGGCTCACGAGCTAGTTGCATATGAACATTCAACAATTATCCTACCACCTTGGAGTTTAACTTGTCTAACTAGATAATAACCTTATCAAACTTAATTAGAGTAAGTCCCTAGATTTTCACAAATACATGTAGGCATTATGTTATTAGATGCTCTATAATCGAGTAAAAAAATATGCACATTGTTCCCAAAGATTCTAATAGTTAATAAGAATTGAGGGACCTCAACATTACTTTTATATATTACCACATTCACATTCATGGATTTAGCCTTACCTTTATCTAATTTCTTAGTTAATGATTTAATTAGTAGATCACATTTATCATTTATTTGAACAAGATCATGAAAAGTAATGTTTTATTTGATTTTATTAATATCTTCTAAAATGTTGTATCCACCTTTGGATCTAGTTGTAGCCAACTCTAATTCAGTTGAGTATCCTTTCCCTTTGGAGGAGGAGGATTGTTGTTGGTTCTATGATTTGGGGGAGTGTCAACTTTATTAGGTGGTGTGGAAGTTGTTGTTAGTTATTTTTAGTCCCTATTTTTCAAGGCATAACTACTTTTATGGTATTGTTATAATGTTTGGATATAATATGTTACTTTTGTGATCATTTTCTTCTTGGTCAAGAAATTCATAAGTTTCAACCATGAGTGTTGTTTTGGACCCAATATCAGGTGATATTGTGTTTTTTAATTCTAGTATTGTCTTGATTATTAGAAACAACATCATAACTTTCTAGATCACCTCAAAAAATCTTAAAAGTATTGAAAAATAATATGTAGTCTAACTCTCCATGTTAGGCTATGTTATGGACCCTACACCAATTGGGCAAAGCTTATTCATAGATATTTATGTCAAGCATCTTATTGGCTAAGGGGTCATTATTTTTATTATTATTGGTAGAATAGTTGAAAGGTCTATTGTACTTATGAAACATTTAGTTTGTATTATAACCTTCCCCCATGTTTTCCATTTATCTTTGCAAATTTAGAAAATCACTACCTAGTTTTTGATCCATCCTTTGAATTGATTACAAATCTCCTTTTAAGGAGTCAGGGTTAGTGTTATAGATTGGGATATAGATAATACTTTGGGTGTTAGTGTTTTTAACATGAACCAGAGCTTGGTTATTATTTTGGGGATGAGCCCCAACATTAGACTAGTTGAAGAATCCTAGTTGTTACTTGGGAGTTGTATGGCTCAATGGTAACTAATTGAGAATGGGTATATGATTTAAGGATAACACATTATGATGTAAATATAGGTTTATGTTTAGGATGATAAAGGTAGGATTCCCCTATGGGTGTATTTACTCATCAATGTGTATGGCCGCAACATATGCATGTGGGAGCATATTGATGTTCATAGCCCTACGTAGAAAGATAACAACCATTAGATCTATGATGTTCTTGTATATTTCAAGTGTTAGGTCATTTATAGGCTGGTAGATATTTTTGGTAAGGCTATACATCTTTTGAAATTTAACATTAAAAGCTATTTCGGGCTCATTTAGGTCTCTCTTTAGGATGGTTAACTACTAGTAAATGATTCTAGGACTAATAACTCTTCCAAATTATGTGATGAAGGTGTCATTAAATTAGTTTCATCATGTGTTGGAATCGTATAATAAGTTAAGGAACCAATCATAGGATACTTACCTAAAGGTGAATGGGAAGAGTCTATAGGATACATCTTCATGGATGACATTTAGAAGCCTAAGGGCTACCTTGAAGGACTTGATATGATCTTTGGCAGTTATACCCCTAAATGTATTAAATAGAGGGAATTAATTTTTAGGGTTCTTAGGCAAATCATGCATAGAGCCAGACACATTTACAAAATATCCTCCTAACCATGCCATGACTAGCTAGATGTATAATAAAGGATGTGCATGTTAGATTACTAGAGAGCTAGGGTGCAATTTAGATATCCTACATATCCCCTTATCATATCTAGCCTTATGATGGGTTTTTAAAGATCTAAGGGGAACCCTAGTCTCAAAATGAGATCTAGTCTGGATCCTAGGTAATTATAGGGTGTTAAGTAAATGATTTATGTTAGAAACTTACATTATTGTGAAGGTTCATCAACTATTGTAAAAAAGGGTAAATATTTGGCAAATTAACATAAAGGAACTCCACAAAAGGGTCCACAATTAAACAAAGTTATTCTATTTCACTTTTCCTAACTTGGATCCTTTAGATCTTTAAATATTATAAAAACTTTATTAGAAACTTGGTTTAATCTAAAGATCAACATTAGACAAGATTTTTCAAGCAACCTTTAGTGTATTAAACTTATCAATGTGTATCAGAGTAAAAATTTTCAAACAATATCTTGATGTTACATGAATATACTCTATCTAGACCTCTAAATCCTTGGCCCAACAATCTTTCATAAAATAATCTACTTAGACATTTATCTTTACACTTATTTTTCGCAAACAAAAAGTTCTTAGTTCAAATCATGTATAATTTTTCAAATATAGACTAAACATAGCTTGATCCAATCAAAGAATTCAATGACATACCTATCTTTAGTGTCTTTAGATGAAATTTAAATAGATCAGAGGGAAAATTCTAGAATACCTTTAGACTTGAGACAACATTTAAAAGATCTTTTGTAATAATCACTTTTCATAAGAATATTTTGAAGGTTGCAAATATATTTAAAAAAATGAGAATAAAATTTAGTTTTTATCCTAATCTTTGTGTTTTTAAAGAAATTATTCTATATTCTAAATGAAACACACCATAATTTACTCAACAAACAAGACCCTCCTTATAGCACCAACTCTCTTCTCCTATTGATATATATGTGTCAAAGATATACTATGAATAACAAAATAATATTTCTTAGATTTTAGTTTAGGTCTTGGAAAACTGTAGGGCTTAACTCAGTTGTGATGGAGAGATTATGTGGTTACCACCTTACGTTTGTAAGTAGAACCTACTGTAGGGACAATAATAACTTAGTATTGACATAATATACTTGACCTTAGGACATAACTCAATTTTATTGGAGAGATTATTACAATCTGATAAATATTATTCTATTGTTTATAGCATATACTTGACACAAATATACATCAATATGCACCTCTAGGGGCATGCCAAAAAAATTCTTAGAAGCCTATGTATGAGGGGAAATAAGAATATAGATGGCTCACTTACTGAGGTAATGGTTAAGGTCAATTGTATTACTATCTAATATTATAGTAAATTTAGGATGTCCTTGAGTATATAACTAGGGAATACCCTCCCCCATAAACTTAGGAGAGGTAGGAGGACTTGAGGTCTTCTCCATGAATGAGGATGAGGTTGGGGATTCAGTTTGTTTTAGTAACTACTATCACATCAAAACCATATATAATAAAAAAAAACTCAAGAAATGAAGTGAAAAACTCACATGATAGTCTTTTGATTATCTCTTTTTAGTGGAAAAAAGCACACACACTACAAAACACACTTAAAATATTTTACCTTTCTAAGAAACTAAATTTAGAGTATGATAAGGAAAAGGGTCAACAAGGGTAATAAGAAATGGTAATCTAAAGATGGTTTTAGTTTTTTTTTTAAGGATAGGAACCTATATATACATAAAGGTACATTGAGGCCTGATTCCATGTTGGAAGAAAGTACGTGGCTTGGTATTGAGGCCTAACTCCTCACTTCACACATCATAGTGATAAGGGTGTCAGGTGCCTAACCTTTATAATTATTGCCATAATTTTTATACTTGATTGGTACACTGAGTTGATTTTTTCCTTGGTAATGAAATCCAAGTGGGTCCACCTTAGATAGGAAAATGTTTCAATGCTTATTTTAAGATTATGTGGTTTTGGTTGTGTGTGATAAAGTGTGATCACTATGATGTATTGATTTGATTAGATTAGTTTATGTGAATTATCTAAGCATACAGAGGATAAATGTAATTATTTTTAAACCTTAAAAGGAAAAGTAAGATTTTTTGTATTTTCTCTTTTTGAATGAAAGCAAACAATCAGGGAAGATGCAACTAGTGAACAATCTCACAATGAAAAAATAAGAATAATGAGAACTTATGGGTCCCACCAAGTATGCCAGAATTTTTTACTATTTTTTTGGTTCATTTTATTAATAAAAATAACTTACTAAAAATGAAAATGATACAGGGTTTTTAAAGAGGAATACCTATGATAGGGGGTGCACACCGTTGATCGAGTGAGGTGGGAGCTCCTTTTTGGCTAGGAAGGACTACCTGCACAATAAATACAAATTGGAGAAGATTAGATTAATAAAATATATGGGTGGAATACATGATACAAGATCAATTCTAAGAATTGGTACACTTCCTTAGAGGGATGCCATTCTACTATTTTTACATAATCAAGTAGATAATATAATAAGATAAATTACAATGAAGCATGCGATAAGATTATGAAACTAAAATGAAACAAATAAATCTAATGCATATATATTATCAAAAAAATCATTCTTATATGCTATGCCTAAGTCCTCTTATTATTATATTTCTTCTAGTTATTCACTGATGGATTTTAGAGTCAAGGAATAGATAATCGTGGAAAGTCCTAACTCGAAAGATATTTCACTTTTATCGATAAATAAGGGATGAATAATTATGGGTAAGTTGTGAATTTATACCAAATCATGTATAACACCAAGCAAGGTCATTTACAGATAATAATGCATGATTTTAGGACTTAAAACATTAAATCAAAAACATTTATGATTATTTAATCTAGTTTTAGGATGTATATAGAAATAAAAGCATTGGGATCGATGTCGATTATCTTAGAATCAACATCAATCACGTAATCAATGTTGATCTAGAAAGAATCATGGTAGATCTTTATAGTGGGTACTGAAAGACATAAGATGGGGCCTAAAAAGGGATTTAACTGATCCTAAAAGGTTCCTCAATTGATCACTAAGTTATCTAAGTATATTTATGATAGAAAATAGATTAGAAAGGAATAATATAGTAATCTAAAACCAATCAAATATATAACATACTTACCTCTACAAAATCTTCCCATGCTATAAGGAAATACCTTATTGATAGGGATATGGTTAGCTTTGGGTAGAGTGTGGACAAATTGGAACCAGGGTAGCATTATTTTGTAATGCTCCAAGAGAATTTCATCAACATTTTGATGTGAAAAAATTAGGCTCCATAACTTGAGGTTGGCCTAGCTATAAATTAGCATCAATCCTAATAGGATCGGT
Source organism: Torreya grandis (assembly GCA_037957365.1). Lineage (NCBI taxonomy): Eukaryota > Viridiplantae > Streptophyta > Pinopsida > Cupressales > Taxaceae > Torreya > Torreya grandis. The sequence goes on along the minus strand of JARHVA010001564.1, from coordinate 3,265,001 downwards.
GATGGTTATGAAAAATGTTACTGATTTAGTCTAAATTTTAGTTATTGGTTTAGTGGTAGTTGTTCTGACTTCCTTGAGATGCTAAAAAATTCATCTTCTCAAACATGCCTTGATCTTGAGAATCTCTGTCATCAAAATTTAACTGATAACTCATTTGATCATAATGAAATATGGGGGGATTCAAATCATAAATGGTTTTCCCATCAACCTTAAAAATCCAAGCGAAGCGATTCCAAACTCAAGATCTTAGCTATAAACTTAGTTCAAATTGGTTTTAATGAGGCTAAATAATGGGGAGGTTGTTAGAAAGGTTAAAAAAATTACCCCTATTAGGCTTGGATATATTTCACTAGGATTTAGGGGTGGTTAACTAATTACCTAGGTGAAATGGTAATTAGTTAGATTATTTACATAATGCCAGATGATAAATAGTAAAACTAAATTAATTGATGTAAAATAATAGGGAAGAAGTTAGACACACTTATTCATAATAAAATGGTTTAAATTTATAGTGTCTATAATATCTTTGATCAAATATGAGGGGCATATATATTTTTAAAGATTGATCTTAGAGTAGGGTATTATAAGCTAAAAATCTGTGATGAAGATATTTTGAAAACAACATTCAAAACTTGATATGGGTTATATGAGTTCATAATGATACTATTTGGATTAAAAAATTCTCTTGAAACATTTATGAATCTTCTGAATAGTGTGTTTAGAGATTATCTAGATCATTTTGTATTGGTCTTTTTAGATGACATCTTCATACATTCCAAGGATGAGGAAGAGAATCTGCAACATATAGAACTAGTTTTGTAGCATTTGTAAAAGCAGAAAGTGTAGTATTTGGGACATATTATCTCCTTAGATGGTATTTTAGTGGATCCTATGAAGATAAGATCCATAATGGAGTGGCTAATACCAAATAATGTGTATGAGGTAAGGAGTTTCATGGAATTAGCAAGCTATTACAAGAAATTCATTTTGAATTTATCTAAGATAGCTAATCCAATAACCTCTCTTCACCATAATAATTAGAGTTTTTTTTGGTTAAACAAGTGTGAGATAGCCTTTCTAGAGTTGAAAAAAGGATTACTTAGCACCAGTGCTAAGAGTTCTTGATCTTAATGATTAACTATCAATGACCATGGTTGTATCTAGGGATGGACTTGGAGGAGTTATTATGTAGGATGGATTAGTTTTAGATTATGATTCCATGAAAATGAATCTCTATGAGGTGAATTATGCTCCTTAAGACCTAGAACTTGTATAAATTATGCATGCATTCCAAGTTTAGAGGGATTATCTATTGGGGAAACCATTTGAGCTCAATACTGATAACTTGGGACTCAAGTACATCTTCACCCAACTAAACTTGAATGTTCATCAGCGATAATGGTTAGAGATCTTATCCAATTATGATTTTGATATTAATTATATCAAATGTAAGGAGAATAGATTTGTTGATGCTTTAAGCTATAAAAGGTACATAAGAATTGTGGCTACTATCAAGAGTAATTTTTGAGATTAGGTAATCAAATTATCACTAGGATATGAATTATACTATCATGTTAAGAAAGCATTGCCATAGAATGCTCAAAATCCTATGAATAAAGGATTCAATATAGAGAGAGTGATGGTGTTTTGAGGTAAAATGATAGGGTGTATGTTCTTCATAAAGATAATCTAAGGAGGAAAGTCCTAAAGGAACCAAATAATGCCCCATATTTAGGACATACAGGAGTAACCAAGCTCATAATTGAGCTAAGACCACTTCATTTCTATAAATAGATCAATAAAGATGTAATGGAGTTTATGTCTCATTGTTTAGAGTGTCAATGCATGAAAACTGAACATGTGCATCCCATAGGATTGTTATATCCACATGATATACTAGAATGGAAGTGGAAGGTGATTAATATGGACTTCATATAAGGTTTGTATTTATCATGAAATTTACATGATATGATCTTGGTTGTAGTTGAAAAACTAACCAAGGTAACTCACTTCATATCAGGAAAATTGATAGAGGATGCAGTTATGCTTGCAAAGAGATTCATAAAAGAGGTATATTTATTGCATGGATTTATAGATAACATAATTTTAGATTGAGATCTGAGGATGAATTATATATTTTGGTTAACTCTAAATTTAGATCTAGGGGTGCAGTTAAATTTTAGCACTACTTATCACCCATAAACTGATGGATAGATAAAGTGAGTTAAATAGGTATTAAAAGATCTCATTTATATGTATTTCATGCATCAAAAATAAAAGTAAGATGAGTACCTTCTATTGGTTGATTTTGCTTAAAATAAATCATACTAATTTGTATTAAAGATGGCTCTATTTGAGGCATTATACAAAAGGAGGTTTAAAACACCAATAAGTTGGGATAGGTTAGAGGATAGGTTAGTATTTAGACCTTAGATGCTTTTATAAATGGAAGATAAAGTAAGGATAATTAGGTAGAGGTTGGTTGAGGCTAATGATAGACATAAAAGTTATGTTGATCTAAAGATACTTTTTTGTAGGTGATAAAGTGTTTTTTCAAGTTAAGCCTTAGAAAATCTTGATTAAGTTCAAGAAGTCATCAAAACTTTCATCAAAATATGTGGGACCTTTTGAGGTTTTGAAAGTGTTCAATCCTATAGCGTATAGGCTTGCACTAACACAAAATATAGCTCTTTTCCATATTTTCTTCCATGTGTCTTATCTTAAAAAATATGTTTTAGATCCTTCACATGTGTCGGATTAGAATGCTTTATAGTTTATGGATCCTGGGGTGGTCATGGTAGAGACAATCAAAATAGTTGACACTCGCAAACTCAGTTTTCACAATAGAGAAGTATCATAGTTCAAGGTCTAGTGAGATAAATATTCTGAAGATAGTGCCACTTAAGAGGACTATGTTGAGTTTTATAAGCTCTTTCCTTATTTGTTTTCTTGATTTTTTGATGCCTATTATGTAATTTTTTTGCTAAAGAATGTTTTTAAAATTTAGAACTTGTGTTTAAATAAGTGTCCTTGGGATGATGGCCAACATTAGGTGGAGGATGTCAATACCAATTTATCTCTAAGTTGAATAACCTTTTTATTCATGGATTATTATGGTTGTTATTTTGTTAACTACTGGTTGATTAAGATTTGTGACATTTACTGATTATGGGACAGTTCTATGTTGCTTAATTTACATGATTGTTTTGATATGAGATAACTTTACTTTCATATTTTGTACTTGATGATCATGCTTTTTAGTATATATAACAATATTTTATGGATATATTTATATTTTGGGCTAACTACCTTCATTTTTGTGAGGTGGATGTAGGAAAGATTCATCCCTTAGTGTGTGATGGAGGTAGGGCATCATTAGAGAGAGTGGTGTATATGGAGATGATTGGGGATGATAGAGAGGAAAAATGGTAACCTATGCATAAACCACAATATATTAATATGTTTTATGATTATTATTTGAGTTAGATAGTTGTAGTATGTTTTAATATTTTATTATGCATGTATATTGTGATCTTATTATTGTTTTATGATCATGTTTTATTGATTGTGTGATTTCTCTAATCTAGTTGTGTACTACATTAATAGCTATTGATGTTATTTCTTAATTGTTTAATGAATATTTACCTATCTTGTTGTGACTTACCACTATATTGAACATAGCTGAGTGTTTGTATAAATAGTGTTTTGTTTGGATTCATTGATTATATTAATAGACAGGTTCTATTACTTAGCTTGATTAATTTGTCAAGTGATTAGTGATGCTTATTAGGTGACTATTATCATTTATAATAGTTGAGTAAACCTATATCAAGTCATTATTAAATCATAAGCTCATTGATAGCACTAACAAATGACAATAGTTGGTATGGTATAATGAAATTAATTTTATTTAATAAAGATTATTATAAAGCCTTAATGCTTAGGCAATAAACATAAAAAGTAAATAGGGATAAATACATTGTTTAATGATTATATGTACATCATTGTGTTTGATTCTTAGATGAATCTTTATTATTATTATTATTATTATTATTATTATTATTATTGTTGTTGTTGTTGTTGTTGATGGTGTTTTAATAGTCATAAGATATATTTACCTTATCAAATGGTCATTATGTTATGTGGACTTGTCATTTAGTCAACATTGCATGGAATTATAATGTTTGAAGACTTTTACAAAGTCAACATGAATAGATATTTACCAGGGTCAAAGAACATGCATATTATGATGAATTAAATAATAATTATTTAGTGTTTATTGATAAGGTTTGAGATTATTAGATATTTTAATCTATTTTTACTCGAGTTAATAATCATTTTAACAAAACCATTATGGGAGTTAGAAGGAGTCTGCATGAGAAAATGGTGGTAGATAGTTGGTTTAGTTGAGTTATTCATGGCATGATTTATTTTAGTCATTACTCTACTAAGGAATTAGGATAATTTTTTGTCATGAGTAAGGAATGGAGGTGAATAAAAGAAAGGTGTTAGAGGCCTATGAAGGCACAACATACATGGACATAGTAGGCATAAGTAGACAAAAGGTATTCAAGCTAAGAAGTGATTATAAATTTGATTATATTGGCATTATAATCATCTTTCATAGGTTGGTGATGTAATTTGAATTCTTATTTGATAGTTGATGAATTTTGAAAATGAAATAAAAAAGGGTTTACTAGTTTCAATTGATTTTGAAATTATAAAAATATTATTAGCTAAATATAGGGCCATGTGGATGGCTCGACCATCCACATAACCCTACATCCAACCCAAAGTGACCCTAAGTAGAATGGTTAGAGATGTATGATTTTCACCACGTCTATTTTAGTACCATAAAATATTTGTGTTAATATCTATTTAAAATTTTTAAAACCTTATGAATTCATAGTATGGTCATTTTGTTAAATGGGTATTTATAACTAGATTGTGTAGGGTTTGGGACTCAGTTTTAGATGATGAACCAATTTGGGAATTTAAACACAAAGGCACAAATGTAGATTGAATTATGTCTTGACATTATAGTCAAAATAATTAAATTGGGAATTATCTAGTATATTAAAGGTTTGAGATAATTTATTATAGTTTGAATGTATATTGAAAGTATAAGAGATACTCTAAAATCACGAATAATGGATTATATACTTAGAATATAATGTATACATTATCATATTTGTGGCTGTATAAAAATTTATGGGAGTTTTAAAATAGTACATATATACATGTTATAAACATAGGATTTGTCGATAATGTTATAAATCTAAGAATGATTATAACATATATAGATTTACTCAACTTTTTGTATGCTGGTAATCATTATTATATAATAGGGTAATATGGGTGCTTTTTTATGTATTTAATGATTAGTTAAATCATTAAAATAAAGTATTTAAATTGTTTTAAATACAAATCATATTTAAATTTGTTATATAATAGGCATATTGTTATTTTGTGAAATATGAAAAAATAAATAATCTGTGATTAATGTTTTGTTTTGTGGATGAAATAACATTTCAAATTACTTTTTGCTATTGAGTAACTTTTAGTCTAGATATAATTCTTACCCAGATGCTATGTATATATTGAGGGTTGTTTATGATTTTGTTTATTATTATAAAATTAAAAAGATGAATATTAGATTCATTACATTACATTTGATGGACTAAATGCATGTCTTTGATATTTATGTACTTAGTATATTTTATATCTGCTAATAGGGATATACTAATTGAATATATTGGTTTTTATATTATTAAATAATTAACTAAATATCATATTTATGACGTTAAATAAGTAGTGGATGGATTCCACTAGCTTAAAAATGTTATCAATGCAAGATTAGGGTATTGTATAAAATCAATTGATCTTAGAGATAATTAACTATCTAAAAACTTTGTCCAAAATAATGTTTATATTTAAACATCATCATTTTATGTATTTGATATAGTTTATATGTTTGTGTGATATTATGTTAGAGCATATTTATTTATGATACACATCATGTATTAGTTATAACACACGGTATCTAGTTTGTCACTCTGGATTCCCTCACCATCATTATCTACCCATCCATGAAGGGAGGGCCATTTCCTTGTTAGGAGATAGTGTTGGGGATCGATGGTCTATGGTTGGTGTGGAAAAGCACTCAAATGATGATCTCCCTCCTCGTAGTAGTACTACACTAGAGGCTATAGATATATACTTGAGTTCATGAAGAACTCATGCTCTATGGAGCTTTGTATTATTGTATTATTATTTATAGATACTTTATTATTGTTGAAACTATACTATTTATTTATTTTACTTCTACAATAGTGGTTGTATGTTGTGTCAACCATGACTAAAATTGTATTATTACTTTAATATAATAAATGTAGTCTTTATTGTTTATTCAACATTGTTCATGAATTATTATATCATTTTCATAGTGATTATTAGCTAAATGGATTAGCTATAAACCTTATGGGTTAACTAATATAATACATTTATTTAAAGATCACTTAGTTATATTTCTCATGATGAAATGTGTTGGATGAATTTTTTTTTTTAAAAAAAAACTTTCTCTATTATGGTAAAACCCAGTGGAGTTGTTAAAAAATAAATCTTTATTTATTTATTTATAAATAATACATATTTTTTTAAGTCTTTTAAGTTTGAAATCTGTGTGGTGTATGGACTTCGTGCTTATGTTCAAAGCCTATATTTTTTTCCTTTTTGAAAAAAACAATTTTCATCATCATATTGATCATATGTCTTATAAACTTTAGGTAGTTATATCACTTTTATATATTTAAATTATTAAAGTTATCCTCTTTATTTCCTCTCATTTTCCTTTCTCTCTCTTCACTCTGTAAATGTATTCATTTTCTTTCAATTTCTTTTTCTACCAATTTTTTTATACTTTTGGGTTAAAAGTAAAAAAACAATTATAAAGGTAAAATTTTCATTGTTTATATTTTCATTTTCACTTTTGTTTTTATTTTTCAATAAATGTATCTCTACATGCTAATAGGAGAGGTACTTTATCCCTAGTTATTGACCAAAAACATATTTTTTTATCTTCATGACAATTTTTTTAGCCAATAGGCCCCAAGGCCAAAAATAATGTTTGATTAATTGATGTGGGTTCAAGAAACCACTAGCTCAAACTATACTATCTAACTCTTTGTGGTGCTCAAAAGTATCTTCAAGTGAATCTAACCAATCATAGGGCTCAATTTTCACTCAAGTCATAGTAAAAAATATTTTTTAGCTTAGGATAATGTCAAAGAAAGAGCTTAACTAAAGATCATATGGTCCCCATATGACATAAAAAAAGGTCTAAAATATATCGTTTATTCCCCTTGAGATTGGATCAACATATCTCCACCATTGGATTGATTTAACCTCAATTAATAGATTTGGTTGAGGGAAACGAAGGCCTATAAATCCTTATGGAAATGTTTTAGTATTTTTCAATTGGTTTTTCTTAATAAAATTAACTTACTAAAAATATAAATGATATAGGGTTTAAAGAGGAAAACCTATGATGGGGGATGTGTAATGTTGATCTAATAAAGTAGGAGCTCCTTTTTGGCTAGGAAGGACTACCTGTACACAAGAGTTAAATTGGATAAGATTGGATTAATAAGATAGATGAGTGGACTGCCTGATATAAGATTAGTTCTATGAAGTGATACACTTCCTTAGAGGGATGTCAAACTATTTTATGTAATTAAGTGGATAATATAATGATAAAAATTATAATAAAGCATGTGATAAGATATGATACTAAAATGAAACAAAGCAATCTAATAAATAGATATTATCAAAAAATTCATTCCATTATGTTATAGATAAGTCTTCTTATTCTTGAATTACTTATAGTTTCTCAGTAATTGGTTCTAGAGTTGGGGTAAAGATGTTCACATAAAGTCCTAACTCAAAGGAGATGTCACTTTGATCAATAAATAACAAGTGAATAATTATGGGTAGGTCATGGATTAAAACCATATCATGTATAATGCTAGGCAAGGTCATCTGTAGATATATATGAATGATTTTAAGACTTATAAATAGCAAATTAGAATCACTTATGACTATTAAACTAGTCTCAGGTTAAAGACAAAAATAAAAACATAGAGATCGATGTTGATTGTATTAATATTGATTGTATGTAAAATCAGTGTCGATCCTTATAGTGGATATAAAAATTCTAAGATGGGGCCTAAGGACAGATTTTAATAAATTCTAAATGGCTTAGAGACTAGTTACTAATTATCTAAATAGATTTAGAGTAGTAAAAAGAATGTAAATAGACAATATAGTAATAAAAATGCACTCAAATAGACAATATACTTACCTTTTAAAATTATTCTCATGCTATAGATAAATATCTCATTGATAGGGATGTGCTTAAACTTTGATAGAGTGAGGATGGGCTGAGACAAGGGTGGCATTCTTATGCAATACTCTAGGGTAATATCTTCAACATTTTGGTGTGAACATTTAGGATCCCTTAGCTTGAGGATGGACTGAGTATAAATTGACATTAATCCTAATAATATTGATGATGATCATGGGGATTGGTATTGATCCTATCCAAGTTTAACCTATTTTTCCAATAACTCCAAATCATGGGATTAAACTTAGTCTATAGTTATTTTTAATGAGGCTTGATTATGGAGAAGTTGTTAAGGAGTTAAAATAACTTACATGTAATAAAATTATAGATATTTTTCTATATTTATGGATGTTTACTTAGTTACTTAGATAAAAAGTAATTAATAAGATTAATTACACAACATAAGACAATAAATGATAAAACTATATTAACTAGCATAAAAAGGATGGGGAAGGGGTAACACACATTTATAATAAAATGGTGTAAATTTATAGTTTCTATATTTTCCCTTTTTTTATTGAGTGGTTTGTGATAACCTATCATGAGACAAAAACTATGATGGGTCTAATGCCCCAAATTTATGTGAGGAGGTATTCCCCCTCAAACTGGGAACCAACAAAGGATTATGAGGCAAAGATAGGTTTGAAAATGAGGTGTTAATGGATAAGGTATATGTCAAATGAGAATCAAAGATGCAAGGATAATCATTAAGTACAATTTTTCACTAACAAGATATAGGATATCCAAATACGAACTCCCCAAGGCAAACAAGTAATGTATTACACAACTAAAAACATGCATGAATATAGACTTAGAATTTGTTGCATGAATAAACAAAAAGATTAGAAGATTTATAATTATGTGTGTTATATCAGTTGAGCATATAGACTTATATATTCAAATAAAAAATAATAATGACTCCCTAATTCAATATTACCTCTCAACTTCATGTGAATAAGGATCAAGCTTAGATATTTATGAAATGACCCAAACCAATAGATAGTGTGAACATGAACACTCCAACACCCTCTCTTCAAAACAAAATTGGGAGTGATAAAAAATGAAGAAAAGATGTTGATGGGTCCTTATAATTGGGCTTGATTAGGTGCCCATGTACAAAAAATACTGATGCATCCCTATAACTAGGATTGATTAAGTGTCCATGTATGACTACATAGTAAAATATTAAGTGTCTCATGATAACCAATCCATCTTAATAGAATACATAAAACTTGAGTCTCTATAAATACCATGTCTAATAGGAATGGGTACTCAATATGAGGCTCACTTAGAAAAAACATTGATCACAAAACTGTGAAAAAAGAGTTAACCTAGGTAAAAATATCACCACAATGTACCAAAAAACCAACAAAACAACAATGAAAGTGGAGAGATAACTTATGTTATAATGTGTCCCAAGAATAATGACTCAAATAATCAACACAATTTTGAAGAAGGTGTACTCAATGGAGACCCCAATAAAGATAATTACACTATATAGATTTGAAAGTCATAAAAGAACTCAATTCTACATGATTGGTCTAGATCCACTGATCGATCACTAAAAAAAATTGACACTGTATTCACCATAATATCTTCTTATGAAAAGAAGATGTTCAATGGTATCAAAAGTAAAAACTAGTTCACCAAATTGAATTTGATCAATTGTCAAAAGATGCAGTATGATAAATGCCAAAAAATAAATACCAAGGCAAGGGACATAAAACCCAAATAATTAGGATCAACACCATCCCCCCTATACTAATGAATTTATGGAGTGACCCTAGAAATCTATGAGTAGTATGAATTCAGAAACTTGAACAATAAAAATTTAACACTGGACTTAACTATACTAATTAAACTTTAGAATGAGAACCAACTTCAATAACACATGAAGGGAGATTTTCAACATGCCTAAAATAAGTGTTAAAAATATAGATACAATATATCTCTAAATAATATGGCCTTAGTAGTGATGGGAGATTCAATTAACTGAAATAGTGAAAAGGTGCCAAAAATAGATTGCACACACACATGAAAGTGGAAAACGCTAATGTAGTAAACCCCCATGTAATTATGTAAATCAATATGACTAAAAAATGATCCCATAAAAAATAAAAACTATAGAATGCTATCAATCTCTAAAAAACATCATCAATAGTCTTGAAAGTTTATCCTAGAATAATGGAGCAATGTTTATATGAAGAAGTTGAAGAGTGAATGAACCACACTATTATAATCCTCTCAAATAACATTGAAGAAGCTAAAACAATTTATCTAAAATACATCCCATATGACTATGGATGGTGGATGATGAATCCTAAATGTTATTATGTGCAAAGGACACAAAATATTTATGTGAGGAAAATTTTAAAAAGTGTTTCAAGGTTATCATGAATGATTATAACAATATTGGGACTCTCATTCCTGAGTGAAGGTGCACTAGAGCTCATGTGTTTCTAAAAATCATCATGAATAGTGGAATAAAAAAATTATGAACCTATCATCAAATGACCCAATGAAGATGAAATATTTGCATCAAAACCAATCTCTATCAAGAAATACAACAAATAGGTTGAATAGGAGAAATTATTCCTTGTAAATGTTTCCCATTACCTCCACCAAGATGACCCATGGAATATAGTATGAAAGAATAAAATTTACTAGTATGTTTTTCAAAGGAACCAATCACATATGCAAGTGACTCTAATATGGGGTGCACAAGAGGTGAAAAATAAGAACAACAAATACAATAGTTGACTCAAAATATAGTAGGTCACATTATAAAATCACATCAACTAGATATGTACCATAGTAAAGAAAAAAATGTGAATCATGTGATGGACTAGGAACAAAATAATGTAAGTCCAATATATCAATAGGATGTTATAGATTATAAACTTTGTTTTACAATTTTTGGATGAGGGTATCCTTATTAAAAATGAGGGAGAGGAGAATCAAATTTTTATTCTTAAGTTTCCTATTCTCATCTAATACTTAGTCATATCTTCCTGAAGTGAACACATTTTAGAGAAAAGCATGAATTTTTTATACTTTATAGTGTTAACATCCTCATAATAATCCATTATAGAGGGCAAGAATAAAGGCCTCAAAAAATACACTCAAGGAAAAAACATCTAAAAAATGGATGTTAGGTTCAATCAATAATGCATCCCTAATTTTACAATGATTATGGCACAATACAATGAAATTGACCTCCAAGAATTAAGGAGAGTGCAAAATAAGGAGTCATCAAGAAAAGACCTTAATATGACAAATGATCCTTCTAGGTGAGCCATGACCCCTTGTAATAGTATAAGTTCCTTTATTTAAAATTACCACCCCCTTGAAATTTTTTACCTCTCTTAAAAACATTTTCCTTTTATTATTAAAATTTGCTTTGAAAATAATATGCCCCTCCTTTAAAAAACCCAATATTTTCACCACTTAAAATTCAACCCTCCTTTAGTTAAAAATTCCCTTTAATGTATTTTTGAGTAAAAGGTAAGGGTTGATTTTTGAACCCATACCCTCTTATCAACTTTGTCACTTTAATAAAACTATAGCACCAATTGAGCTATCAACTCATTCAAGCATATATTTGTGCTCATTTCTATATAACCTCTAATAACTTGTAATTTAATTTTAAACAAATAACTCTTAACTTTTAGGGTTCAAATATTTTTAATTATTTTATTTTTAATTTTACTTGATCTACTTTCCACTTAAATATATATGATTCATTTATTTTTAAGCCACTATATTGCAGTGACAAGGTAGGAGTTCATCGATAGTATAAAGTAGATATGATGAGAAGGAATATAGGTCAAATGTTTATATATCCATTCAGAGGAATAAATAGAGGATCAACAAGATTTTTTTTCTAAGCTCATTAAAGAGTCACAAATTATTTGAACCTCATCACCTAGTTGAGCCAGATGCATCCTGACCACCAATCTATGATGTTGAGATGTGTAGAACAGGTAAAATCCTGAACTAGGTGTATGGGAAATAGGGTTGAGTTGGAAGGGAACTAGTAAGACAACTCACCGAGAAAAAACTTAAAATTAACTTAGTAGAAAATATTAGCATACCAAGCTATGAATTAGCTCACCTAGATTATCAAATAGCTCACCTATTTCCACAAAAAAAAAAACACCAAGAAAAATAGATATCGCTAAAAGGTGTTGACTAAGGAGCTTGCTTCTATTTAGAGGACTTAACTATTTTTTTACCTCTATACCATAAATTTTTTAGTTCATTTTTGATCCATATTGGTCTTATTTTCTTGTTTATCCTTAGATAAAGTTGGGTAATAGATGCTAAATACATGATATAAACTATATCTAATAAGTGAAATATTCTCATAAATCTAAGATCACTTTAACAAGATATTACCAAAAAATTCATAAACATTAATTTCAAGCATACAAATTAATTCCAAAGTCTCTCATATTGATATATCTGTATGTTACAATTTATAATGGGAGTCCCCACTTTTATGCTTTGGATAAGTCTGTTTCATGTAACAAGAGTTTGTTGGATGAACAAAAAATAAGATTGGAGTATTTATAATTGTGTGGGATATATAAATTATATGTGTATACTTAGATATTTTAATCCAATAATAATAACCACCCCCTAATTTAAGCTTATCTCTCAAGTCAGTATGAATAGGGCTCAAACTTAGCTAGTTAGTAAATAACCCTAACCATTAGCTAGTTTGAATGGGAAAAATCTAATAGAAAATAGGAAAATTCAAAACATAGGGTTATGCCAGCCACTGCCTATACCAAAAAAAACCATGGGATAACATTAGCATGGGTTTTGTGTTAGGATTGTTGAGAACATAGATAAGAAATGAATCCATATTTTTAGTGGTGGATATATTCTATAAGATAACACATTTTAGTGCATGTAATAAGAAAAGTGATGTAATTAACATTACAAGTTTTTATTTAGAGATATGGTAAGGCTACATGGTTTGATACATATCATAATGTCAGATAGAGACACCAAGTTTATAGGCCATTTTAGTGAACATTGTTGAATAAGTTGGGAATGAGGCTGAATTTTAGTTCAACATAACATTGATAGATTGATGGGTAGATTGAGGTGGTGAACATAATCCTTTGAGACTTATTATAATGCTTTATTGGAGACAAAAATAAGTAGTGGGGCATGGTGTTGGTGTAGGTAGAGTTTGTGTATAATAACTTAGTAAACTAGAGTAATGGAAGGATACATTTTCAAATGGTGAATGGAGATAGTCATATAGGGGTATCAAATTTCCATGACATAAGGAGTGCAAAAGTATAGGTCTTCATAAAGTATATGCATAAATTTCACTTGGAAGTGTGCAAAATATTGGAGTGGAGAAACTCATACTATAAGGGATGCACAAATAGAAGGTGAAAAATAAAAGAGTTTAAAGTAGGAGACTTATTAATGTCACATTTTACTAAGGAGAGGTTCCCATGATAAACCTAAAACATGGTGAAAATTAAGAGGATAGGTCATGTAGAATAATGTGCAAGTTTTTATCAAATGCATATGAGATTGAGTTTCCTAAGGAACTAAGAATATCACCCATATTCAATTTGGTAACTTTGCATGATTATCACAAAGGGAAAGTCTATGATGATGATAAGGAAGCAAGAGTGAAAGTGCCTAATTTGAAAGAGTAGATACTAGAAAATAAGAAGGAATAAATATAGGCCATACTAGAATCCAAGGTGATGAAGAAGACATATGGGAAGGAGTACTAAAAATACTTGGTAAAATAGAATAACTACATAGTTGAATATTTGGCATGGTTGTATTTAATTTATATTGGTCATTATGGCCATGATATTATATATTTCAAATTTTGAATAAGAGATCACAAATAGTTTAGTTACCTAGGGTGTTTAATGCATTGGAGCATCATAGGTAAGATTAATCCTATAATCATTACGTATAGTGTTACAAAGCATTGGGTAGAATGGCACATAATAATTTGACTGAATAATATAACTTTCAATATTAAAAGAAGGAACTAACATGAAAAATAATAAATAAGGTGCATAAAAATGGATCTTAGGCATGATTTTCCATGACTACACAAGGAACATTGGGCATAATTTCATAAGATTACATGACAAGAATCATAATTATGATGATAAAATTAAATTCAAAAATGAATTCACACATCATATATGTATGTGTTAAGTGCACAAGTAAAAGGAATATTAATAATATAATAAATGCACAAACTAATGTACATGTGGCATAAAAGTATATTATATGATTTAGTGTCAAGACATAAGAGAGCCACATGGACTTATGACTAAGATTACCTAAGCCTACAATAAATATGTGGAAGATTAGAAGGTTTTGAAAGGTAGATTCAATGAATTTAAATTCAAATTATAATAGTCTGACATAGTTAGAAGACTACTAAAACCAAATTCCCAAATCCAAAATTTAAACTAAACACTAGTGGGAGACATCAATTAACATTAATATAGGCCATTAAATAAAAATAAAACCTATCAAATAAAATTATAGAAGACATAAAGGCTATATAAATAAATGTAGGGTTATATTTTAGGATGTTGGGTGAATATTTTTTTACTAATAGAATGGTGACAAAATGGTACTTTTAGCCATAGTGTGATGAGATAAATCTCTCCTCAAGGAAAGGGGAGGCTCCCTTTTTATTGCTAACCAACACAAAAAGTTATTATTTACACTAATTTTATCAAAGTGGGTATTATCATATCATCCAATACTCTTTTTTTAGAATTTATTCTTAAAAACTTCTTTATGTTCTTTACAATGTATTGTGAAAACCTAAAACTACTTGATGAAGCAATGATAACCGATATTCAGACTAGTCAGTTGAAAGAGTAACTAGAATGATACCAGCAAAGTAACATGAATAGATATAAAAAAGTGCAGCCCAAAATCTTCACCTTATTTCCAACAAATATTAAATTCACCAAATAAAAATAACTTACAGTCCAAAGTCTCCATGATAAGTCACTTTCAATTATCAACACAAACCCACTAACTAAAATGTAGCTCAAAAACTCCAAAATAGACTTCCTAGAACCTTATTTTATATAAATTTCACACCAAAATCTAATAAAATCATAATAAAATGTAATGGAAAAGACAAAATAACATTCCCAATACACCACAGGTATATTCCAACACAAAGATCAAAAGATTACTTGATTTTCTTATATTGATGGAATTCAAGATTTATAATATGAACACAAAGTTTTAAAAAATACTAATCAATTCAGTATTTTTCACTTATATAACCTTGGTGATCATGACTTTACAAAAGATAATCCTCCTATTTATAGAGAGAAGTTATGAACAAAAATAGGAAAAACATAAATACATTGACTTATTCATTGATAGAGTCTAATTTTACTTAGGACTATGTACTTTTCCTACATGAAAATTTCACCAAAAAAAATTACATATGAAAAGTTAAAAAAATAAAATAAGTGTCCTTAGACATATGAATTTATTCATTCTTGTTCTTATTTAGATATGTTTACTATCTCTTTAGGGTGGCCTAGAACTCATTGTTTTCTGGCCTCGATGTACTATTTGAGATGGTAAGGACCCTTGTGATAGAGTCTGATAGATAAGCCGACACATCTTTGATTTTATCTAAGATTCTTTGAAATTTATCCATTATGACTTGGAACTAAACCAACTTATAGATGGAGATTAACATGAATGTTTCCATCTCGATCTTTGTTTGAATCAAGGATGTGAACTCTTGAACTACTGTTTCCATAGGAAGAATTTATTGAGATTCATTTTTAACTTGTAAAGGAAATTCTCTAATATTATCTATAAGATCTAACCCCTTATCAGAGCACATATCTTCTAATCTAACCCCTTATCAAAGCACATATCTTCTACTTATTCAATTTCCTTAATTAAATTCTTAATAACTTCCTTCTTATTCTTCATTTCCTCTCTGTATTCTATGAACAATTTCCTACTTGGAATGACCTTCTATTCAACCAAGAGTTCTAGCTTGAATTGACATAGTTAATTCCATATATTAATATATTTTTTATTCAACTTCAAGTCTTGAGTGAGTGTCTTAAGTGTTTGCTAAATTTCCATTTTTATTGCACTCAAGTTCTTTAAAAATTCAATGGAATAATGCAACCTTTGATTACCTTGTGTTAACAATATTTCAATCCAAGCATTGAATACTAACCTTAAGATCCAATCTTTTCTATGTCTTGAATTTATTTTTCCATGGTTTCATTCTCAACAAGTTCAACTAACTCAGATGATTGTGTGATCTTTAGTAGAACTAAATTTAATTATTCTACTTGTACCTTGAGTTGATCTTTTATTTTCCTATCCTTGTCATATCTCTCAATTAAGGATGTCATTTCTGATTGCAAATATTCCTTTACACTTTCATGAGTTTTATTCCCAAGATCAATCTATCCTACAACATATTTGGATGCTTAGATATCCTCAATATTTTTATCTTTAGGAGGCACTACAACCTCGACATACTTGTGTCTAGAATAAAAAATTACTCTTGATATGGTATTATCCTTCTTTGTTGTTTTTGGAATTTTTGGCACAAGTTGACCAAAATCAAAATCATCAGGGGATAAAACTTGCTTCTTCCTCTTGGGTGTTTGAGTCATGATCCAAGGAGGAAAGGTTGATGGATCTTTTGGTGCAGAGGATACCAAGGATTGTGATGTTTGGGAAAGATCAATAATTTGTGAAGTGGGTGGAATGGAAAGTAGGATAGTGGAATCCAATAATGGAATAGATATTGATGGAATAGTGGTTATGATGGGTAGATTTTGTGTTTGTATAATGAGAACTTTGGTTCCAATTGACACATTTTGGATGTGAGTGGATGAGATCTGTGTTTCCAATTTGGATGATAGGGTAGACACGAACTTGTCTATGTCTTGTTGGGTGAAATATAGATTGGTGGGAGATCCCAATGAATTATAAGGAGTAGGTAAATTTGAAAGGGAATAAAAAACTTGATATAAAGTTCCTTGTGAAGGAAATTTGAAAAGTGTGACATTGGTAGGTGAAGGAGGAGAGGAAAGAATAGTCCAGGGAGGAACAATAGAAAAAAATAGTACATCTGGAGTAACAGGGGGAAGAATGGAAGAAGATACCTATGAAAATATAATTTATGAAGTTTGAACTTGAGAAATATCTAGCTATAAGGCCACTAATTGTGAAGGCTATGGAGTCACTGGTTGAGGTGGTTATGAAGTCACTAGTTAAGGTTGTGCCTCTCTTGTGACTAGATTTTCCTCCTCTGCTTGAACAGTTTTATCTACGTTAACTTCTTTGCCCTTTCTTTTGCCTTTACTTATGAACACAAACCTTAATTTTTGTTTAGAGGTGGAGGAATTTTCCTTATTCTTCATTCTTAGTTCCTCCCACTTCTTAATAGTGTCTTCATCATATTATTCCTCAGATCTAAGTTTGAATTACTTAAACTTAATACATTTTGATTCCAACCAAGAATTAGTCTTTGCAAGAATAGGTTGGAATCATCTCTAATAGAAGTGGATTCCTTTATAGACCATTGAATTAGAGGGAGAGGAGTGGAAGCAATATAATTACCCTCATATGATGGGTCTAATACATTCTCATCATCTAACAATTCTTCTATAATATCATCCAACTTTAGATTAACAATTTGATCAGTAGTAAGATGACTGTAATCCATATTTCTCATGTCTTCATCAGTTCTAAACTCTACCCAAATATCTTCAATTTTTTATATATGAGTATAGTTCCCTTTTATCTTTTTCTTTATCATTCTATAATGAAAGTCCCTCCTGCTCTTGAATTTATTTAGAGTGATCCATTGTATTTTAGTTTCCATTGTCTTGGCATTTGGAGTAGTTGAGAATGTATATCAAGAAATTCTAATTGGAAACTTAAAGTCTCACTTATGGGTGTCTGAATATTTTTTATGCACACTCATCATTTGTTAGCACATCTCCATTAAAGCCAACTTGTCATTCAGGTACCTAGGCAACATATAAGGTTGTTCATCAAACCCCCTACCCTGATGTAGGTGAAGGTTGGTAATTATAGAAAAATGTAACCAAGATTATTAACTATTGCCCATGCTTCATCTAAAATCCTCTATTTCTCAAGGTCTTGATTGAAGATACAAATGACATTATAAAATAAGGCATCATTAACTCTCCTATAATGTTTAATGCTTTCTTTGAGAGTCAATTATGGGTAATATTCATGTACAAGAACCTTATTTATTTCACCAACACTAGTTAACCCTATGAAATATTTCATGCTAGCTATGACATATACCAAATAAAAATTCATATATAATTTTAGAGAAGAGGTCACCTTAAAGAGTTGGTGAGATATGGCATCACTAATCTATTTTCCCCAGTAGATTTATTGTTTGTCTTTCTTAATGATGAAAATGTAGTGATGCATCCATTCTTGGAAGAAATTTGATGTTGATATACCTTTTAATCTACTTAGGAGGGTGATTAAATCCCTTACTTCCTCTAGGAAATCATTGCAATAAAAGTAATTGGGCCATCTCATAATAGAATGCCAAGGAGTTCTGAGCCAATGAGAATTGTTGTGTATTTTACAATTGTTAAGATTATTATCATAATATTATTAGGTTGAGTTGATATTTATATCAAAATATTCTTCAATATTAGAGAGATGAAATATTCTATCTAGATATTCCTCATCAAGCTGAATGATCACCTTTCTATCTACATCCTTGGTTGATCTAGTTTAACTGTCAAAGTATGTAGCAACTATCAAAATTAACACTAGATCTTGTGTCAACACGGGGAATGTGATTTCCAAATGAATATTATTATTTTGGACATCCTACATATGTGGTGAAATGGAGTCTCTACCTAGCCTCTACAAAAACTTAGCCATATCAACATGACCAATCTCTATATCTTCAATTTGGTCTACATTTGATTTAACTATAGATGCTAGAAAAACACCTTAGAACTTGAACTTCATCACTTTCTTGGTATGAGAATATTTTGACATTGATTAAGTGACTACAACGGGGAATGCCAATTCTCCAGAGTTAGCATTTTTCATCTATCCTAGAGAAAATGCAAGAGGGGGAAAATTGAGCTTTAACATGGGATAGGAACAAAGTTATGTAGTTTGAAGAATTATCTCTTAACTAGACAGGGTTTAAAGGCTTTGGGTGCAATTTGGAGAAAATTATCCAAAGTGTACCAGACTTGGGTGTTTCTTCGTTGGGTGCATTTTAGATATTTTTCTCTAATTTGCACCATGGGTGAATGCAACTTTGGTGTAGGTCAGAGAATTTTCTGTGACCTACACCAAAGGTTCATGAATTTTTTGGTTGGGTACAGATCAGATATTTTTCTATAAATTAAACCATTAGGTGAGTTTCAATGTAGGTTAGAGAAAAATATCCATCCTACACCTTATGAGGGTATTTGGGTTTACAGTGTACCTCAGATAAAAATCTCTTAAGTACACTGAAGGGTCGATGATGTACACTTTGAATAATTTTCTCTAAGATGTATGGGGGAAAAGGAAAATAGGTGAAAGGGTGTACCTTAGAGAAAATTCTTTGAGGTGCATGGTGGTAATGTTATTATGGTGTATTTTAGAGAAAATTCTTTAAGGTGCACCACAAGGTTGGTTAAGTGCTCATGAAAGAATTTTTTGATGTGCACCAGTAGGGTGAAATAAGTTCATTCAAAGGAAAGGCAAGGATTTTAAAGCAATAAAAATCTTGGAAATGGGTTTCTTAACATGAGGTGATGATGTTTTGTAGACATAAAATGATGATTAGGTGGTGCCAAGGGTACAAGATGGGAAGATCAAGTGAAGAACGGTCAAGGGCATAGGATTTTATGGAAATAAAACAACATAAAAAAGTAAATAAAATAAAATTTAATGCCCTAGGTTCAAATATTATACTACAAGGATTTGTAAAATATAAACAACTCACCTCAGATCTGTTGGAAAAGATTCAAGGATGAGCTGAGGTGAACGATCATGAAAATGGTTAATGAAGGAGGGGTGCACATAGGCTCAAAAATGGTGAAGAGAGGAGAGTAAAAGCATTGGGTAAAAATAAAATTACATGGGTTGATTATATATAACCAAGGTAATTAATGCATATTAATTACCATAGGGATGGTTGGCTTAGGTGTAGGGTTAGATAAATTCTCTGACCTTACATGTGTAGTGGTAGATAAATTCTCCACTATTACACCTCGGGGTGCAATCTAGAGGAAATTATCTAGATTTCACCATTTTAAACTTTGGTGTTGTTCAAAATAAATTATTTTAACTGCATGAGGTAAAAAAATCCCTAAAAAACTAACTCTTTAGGGAAAAACAAATGCAAAGAGGCATTGATTAGCCTCATTTCATGAGCTTAGAGCTCATGGGCCATGAAACAAAAAAGTTTTGTAGGGGTTATCCTATGAATTGAGCCTACTAAATTCAAGTATAATAAATGGATCCAACTAGGGAATTTCCTTTAGGCATTCTTTAATATGCTTGAAGGAAAGATAATCCTAGAACTCTAAGTTCCTTTCCCCATTAGGCCATGGAGTTAGGTGACTGACCAAACTAAAAATAAAACAAAAAGAATATATAGATATTTAAAAAATGTACAAAATCATTTAGAACCTCACTGAGTGAAAATCTTTAGATGTTGTCCACTTTAGGGTAGTGGTAATGGTGTTCCATCCAGGTATGCCCAAAGGAAACTGTGTTCCCCACAAAGTTGATGAATGAGGAAAGGGGCCTTCCATATAGAATCAAATTTTCCATGCATTCCTTTAGGTTCTCTTTTCTTATCCCATAAAATAACTAGATCCCCAACTTGGAAATCTCATGGTTTGGCCTTATTGTAAAAACATTTCTTGACTTGGCTTTGATTTTGAGCAATATAGTCCACCACCTTTGTGAATTATTCTTCTAATTTGACAATGTATATAATATGCTTGTCTAAAGAACTCTCAAACATTTCATCTTTGATTATTTTTGCCAATCTGATATTGAGAAACTCTAATGTGATGGGTATTTATACATTCAATCCATACAAAGGTTGAAAAGGAGACATACCAATCACTCACTTAGGAGTGATGCAATTAGCCCACAATGCATCATACAATGCCTTGTGCCAGGTTCTCTAATTTTCCTCTACCAACTTTTTAATGATAGTAACCAATTTATTATTACTCAACTTAGCTTGACCATTTCCTTATGGGAATTAATTCAAGGTGTGAGATAGAATGATTCCATATTTAAAATAGAACTGAGTCATCTCCTAGGATGTGAAATAAGGAACATTGTCGGTTACTATTTTGTTAGGTACTTTGAACCTTGTAATGATATTTTCTTTGAGGAAGATGCAAACCACCTCTGAAGTGGCATGTTTGGTTGGAATTGCCTCCACCCACTTGGTGAAGTAATCTATAGCCATGAGAACATAACTATGGCCCTTACTTGATAATGGGTTCATCATGTCAATGAAGTCAATACCCCATTACTAAAAAGGTTATTCAATGAATAATATATTAAGGGGTAGGGCTGCTAACTTGGGTTTCCACATAAATTAATATTACTTATCACATTTACGCACCCATGCGTATGCATCTTGAAAAAGTGTTGGCCAATAGTATCTTACCCACAAATCTTGTGAGCCATGACTGAAGCTGAGAAATGTCCTCCACATGCTAGGTTGTGAAAAGATTCTAATAACTTAAGTTTTTTTGCTTTGTCTACACACCATATAAATATTTCATAAATTCTTCATTTGTACAAACCATTATACCAAAGAATGAAGTTCACAACTTTAAGGTTGATTGTACTCTTCTTTTTATGGGACAAATGATCTAAAAATTATCCATATGTGAGGAAATGAGCAATTTTGGTGTACCATTCATTAGTTTTTCTCATGAACAAGACCATGGGCAACTCTTCTTTTGAGTCTCCTTCATTGTTAGATACCTCTTTTGGTTCATTTTCTGTAATAAGCTGACATAAACCTTTTCCATGCACTAGCTTTGTAGGTTTGATTTCCATATCATATTACTGAATATTAACAATATAATTACCTCTTTTACTTCCAAATTCTTGTTGAGTCATAATGGACTTAATTGTAGAATCTAGTACTAGTGCAATGGTGTGTGAGTTAATGATGTAATACCTAAAATAATTAACCGCTTTCACCATAGTGTAACCATGTTTCTCCATGGGTGAGTACTTAATCTCATGAGCCTTTAGAGGGTAGCTCATGAAATATATATGAGATTCAATCCCCTCTTCATTTGGTTGTACCAATATTATAGATAGAGTATGCTCAGAAGCATAATTGTACATGATGAAGTTCTTAGTATAGTCAAGATAGACTAAAATGGGAGCAAGTATAATTGCTTCCTTGACTTTATAAAAGGCAGCTCTCCCTTCTAAATTATAATGGAAAATTGATTTCCCTTTCATCATATCAATAATGTGACATGTCTTCTTATCAAAATTAGGTACAAATCTTTGTAGGAAATTAACCTTCCTAAATAAGGAATGCACTCCTTTCTTACTTGATAGCAGAGTAAGATTCTAAATTGACTTGACCCATTCAAGATCAATCTTGATTCCTTATTTAGACACAATGTGTCCTAAGATCTTAATATTAGTAACCCCAATAATGTATTTCTTGAGATTAAGGGATATCCCATCTTCATGGCACATTTGAATCACTTACTATAAATGGTTATAATGATCTTGATGATTTTTTGAGAAAATAATTAAATCATCAAGATATACCACAATGAACTTACCAACAACATCTCTAAAATTCAAATCCATAGCCTTCTAAAAGGTGGCACTAGTATTAAACAACCCAAAAGGCAATTTACGATATGTAAAAGTTCTCCATGGAGTAGTGAAGGTTGTTTTATATTGATCTATATCACACACCTCCACTTGATTGTATCCTAAGAAGCCATCTTGCCTAGATAACATATTTGAACCCATCATTATTTCTAGTACTTGATTCATTATCAGTAGTGGATAATTATCCTTAAGTGATGTTTGGTTAAGATTTTAGAAGTCAACATAGATGTAGATCTTTTCATTCTTTTTTCTCACAGGAAGATAATGTTAGCTATCTATGTTGAGTGATGTATAGGAAAGATGATCCTATAATTTAGGATCTTTTGAATTTCAGCAAGGATGGTACCTAAAATTTTGGGATTGTATTATTTTTACTTCTTCTTGTGAGGTAAAGACCTAAGTTTGAGAGGAATATCATGATGTACTTCCTTGGGTCGGAATGAATTCAAATCAGCATATGAATATGCTAATACATCAATGTACCATCATAGAAGCATCACCAACTTCTCTATTTCTCCCAATTATCAACATTTCCCAATATTTATCATTTTGGGATCATCTTCTATTCCTCTATTGATTTCTCAATTTTTGTAGATGAATTTGATTCTAACTATCGTCATTTGATGAATCTATCATGATTATAAAAAAGCCTCTCTAGGGATACCAATCCTTTAGGAATTCTATTCCCTTTCAACTATAAAATTTCTTCACCATTTTCTTCGTTTACCTCAAAAATTGATTCTTGAGGAGTAGAGTCACTCCCCTCAAAGTATAACTCACTAAAATTTTATGTCTTCTCTAAGAAGGTGATGACTTACTCATCATTGTTGAAAACCTACCAATGATTGACATTGATAGGAATGCTAGGTTGAAAGACCAACTCAATGATATACTTGTTTCCTTGGAAATCTTTATAACGAATCAGGAAAGTGGATAGCCAACAAATTTTCCCTATAATTATATTCTCTTTAAATTATTGGTTTATTAAAGGCATCAAAATATTCCATGCAATCCTAGATTTGATTACAATAATGCCTTAGCCTTTCATTCTTTATTTGATATAAATTCCTAACTTGAAAAATTACTAACTTAGCATCACCTTGAGCATGGATATTTTTAATTCTTTTCTTTTTCACAACCTCCATCCCTAACAACAAGGCTTCATATTCAACAGTATTATTAGTGTTATCAAAATACAACTTGAAATAAAAAGGGAAGATCTTTCCATTCAAGGATATGAGGACTATCCTAACTCTAGATTCAGTTGAAGAACAACTCTCATCAAATTCTAAAGTTCAAACATTATTTAAAATTTCTACCTTGATAGTCTCAAAATCCAAAACCTCTTCATTTGAAGAGGGAGGTTCTTTTATTTCCTAACCTTTATCTAAAATATTATCTGAAGATACTAGATCTTCATCTATGGTCAAGAAATACATACCCATTCTAGAGGTTTGAAAGAGAATTTGGGCTTTTGGATTCTTAATATTTATCATAGTATACTTCACTTGCTTCTCTAGATGAAGTTTTTGCATCACACCTTTGACATGTATTCTAGCCTCAAACCAATCCATGTTGATTTCACCACTAACATCTTTGCAAAATTTACATCCCAATAAAACTCCATATGAGGCCAAAACATCAGCCACAAGAATATCATATTGATCTTTTTCTTCAAAAACATGGAAAATAAAAATTATGCATTCTTGATCTGGCATATGAGAGATACTTGCTTAGTTTCCATTAAAAATAAATGACCAAAAGTCTTTGTCAAAGTTGACCCCAAGGTAGTGGCTATTTTGGTTGGCATTACATTATTAGAGGCACCTGAATCAATGACATAATTACTAAGCTTATAATCATTGACAAATACGGAAATATAGAAAGGTTTTATTTTTACCAAATTGGATGTAGGAGTTACAACCAGGTTATTGTGCTTTGGTCTTCGTTTGGGGTCAACTGGTACACTCTTAGATGAGGTTTGATCAAAATTAGTCCCTTTAATTTTTATAAACTTCACCAATATTTCAAATTAGTTAGGATTAGATTGGAGGTAATTAGCCTCAGACATTTGAATTTTTGTGTTCTTAGCATGGTTTATGATATCAAAAGTTGGATATGGGGCAGCCAAGGAAGACAAGGCATTTTCATTTTTAGGTTTCAAGTTTTAGGCACTGGGTTTAGACATAGGAGAAGAAGTAAAATGATGAGGAGTACTTACATATTTATTTACAACTATGTCCTTTGGTTGAACTAGAAAAGGAGTTCCTCTCTTGGTAATTATGACCTTTTTATGTGGTTCATCCTTGGACTTAGCTTTATCAGCCTTCTGTTGTTGATATGACTAACTTTAAGAATGAGTGAAGATGACATAAGACTCACCATGTGTGTCTTCCTCTTGTTTATATTCTTCTTCTTTAAAGTTTAAAAACTTGATATTGGAGTCACCAAATTCTCCTTCTTCATCTCTTGTGAAGGGATTAGCATCATCTTCTAGAACATATTCTGTCTCCAAAATATCATCATTTTTAGGTTTCAACTAGTTGACTGACACATTATTTGGTGGTACCTCCAATGCAAGCCTTGCTTTTTGTGGAGGAAGATTATTTTGATTTTGATTCCTTACAACATTGTTAGAATAATTAGAAACATTTGGGTATGTTCTTCTTGGAGTATAATTTTATTAACAAAAGGATATACTTGGGATATTTGCTTCTTGAGTGCTAGTAATTCATTTTCCAGCTTTTGTACCATAGGATCCATGGTGCTAGTAGAAGGTGAAGTTATAGAGGGCTACCCTCTAGGCTTGTTTAAATTATTTCTTACTTTCCATACCAAGATCAAACCATCTTATATTTTAGTGGCCAAGATTTAAGCATCATCAAAGTTATCTAGGGCTACTATTCGTAAAATAAAACTAACTTTCAGTAACTAAGAATTGATGAAGAAATATTTCAAGTTCTCAAGTGTAGGTTGAGCAACCACTAGAATTCTATTCAACTTAATGAACTTTGCCATGAACTCACGCATGTTCTCATATGTTTCTTTCTTTATTTGTGTAAGTTGAGCCAACAAGGCATGAACATCTTCTACTAGCTTGAACCTTGCCTCAAACTTAGCCTTAAGTGTTGCCCAATTTGTGATAGTGTCTATTCTAAGATGGTAAAACCAATCAGCAACAACACCTTGGAGCATTTTAATAAATAATATTATAGAAACATTTTCATGTTTCACTCCAAGAACTCCACATGTGATATATAATGCAACAACATGTTCATTCAGATGTTTCTTTCCATCACCATAGAACTTGGGGAAAAATTTCTATGAACCATGAGGAATTTCATGAGATGGTGGTGTTAAGTTTAATGGGCCAAAAGTAGTTTTTCATGGACCTTGATCAACCATTCTATGTGTATTATAGGGAGGAATAACAAATCTTTGCAAAGGAAAAATAGGTAAGACCTTATGAATGTTAGAGGCTTCCCCTAGTATAAGAGATCTTGTATTGGTAGGAGGAAAAAATTTTGTATGCTGAAGAGGTGACCTTGCACATGCTAACAAAAGATCAACGTTATGTTGTTGTAATAACTCAAATGTTAGATCAATGTGTCCCACTTCCCTTATACCATGAGTGTAGCTTTGTTCTACCAAATTATGAAAGTATCTTAAAAAGGAAAGAGATTAAATACAACAAAACAATAGCAAATAATAAGGTGTTGGTCCTATTTTAACTGAATTAGTGTAGCTCTTGGTCATGTGTTCATTCCCCAATGGAGTCACCAAATTTTTGGGTGAATATTTTGTTACCAATAGAATGGTGAAAATGGTACTTTCAACCACAGTGTGATGAGATAAATCTCTCCCCAAAGAAAGGGGAGGCTCCCTTTTTATTGCTAACTAACACAAGTTATTATTTACACTAATTTTATCAAAGTGGGTATTGTCGTCTCATCCAATACTCTTTTTTTAGAATTGATTTTTACTTACAAACTTATTTCCATTCTTTACAATGTATTGTGAAAACATAAAAGTACTTGATGAAATAATGATAACTGATATTCATATTAGTCAGCCAAAAGAGTAACTAGAATGATACCAACAAAGTAATGTGAATAGATGGAACAAAGTGAATCCCAAAGTATTTACCTTATTTAAAACCAAGATTAAAGTCACCAAATAAAAATAACTTGTGGCCCAAAGGCTCCATGGTAAGTCACTTTCAGTGATGAACACAAACCTAGTAACTAAAATGTAGCTTAAAGACTCCAAAATTAGCTTCCTGACACCTTTCATTTTATATAAATTTCACACCACAATCCAATCAAAGCATAAAAAAATGTAATGGAAAAGATAAAATAACATTCCCAATACACCGCAGGTATATTCCAACAAAAATATTAAAAGATCACTTGATTTTTTTATATTGATATAATTCAAGATTTACAATATGAACACAAAGTTTTAAAAATTGCTTATCAATTCAAAAACATTTCACTTCTATAGCCTTGGTGATCATGCCTTTACAAAAGAGCATCCTCCTATTTATAGAGAGGAGCTATGAACAAAAATAGGAAAAACATAAATACATTGACTTATTCATTGATAGAGTTTAATTTGACTTAGGACTATGTACTTTTCCTATGAGCAAAATACACCAAATAAAATTACATATGAAAAGTTACAAAAATAAACTAAGTGAGTGTCCTTAGACACAAGAATTTCTTCATTCTTTTTCTTCTCTAGATATGATTCATATCTCTTTAGGGTGGCCTATAACTAATCCATAAACTCCACTGACAAACTCTAAGTGAAATTTTAAAAGTATGGATTCTGAATTTCTCAACTTATAAGATGTTGGAATGATTAAATCTGATTAAAATCTGATCCAAATCAAGTTTCAAAATTGAAATAAAGGAGAATTAATAGATCACATCAAATATCCATTGAAATCTTTAGATTTTTCAAATTCTCAATTTTATCCAATTTCTCGTAAATGATCAATTCATTAAATTTTGCATTCTGATTAAAATCTGAATTATAATCTGCAATTTAACTAAAATTGAAATGCAAAAATGAATCCAAAGATCAAAACACAAAAATTGTTTACAAGGTTCAGAATTTCCTACGTCCCTGGGTTCTTATCAAACCGATCCATTAATTGTTGCTAAATTTTCAAGCCAAAATAATACTTACAAACAACAAAAGATCATATCTCTCTACTAAAATAGTGTTTTAGACCTTTGAAAGACCTTGGCTGACTCAACATGTCCTTCACCTTCCTGAATCACACGCATAGGCTTCTCCAAATCAAAATTGACAACTTTTATAGCTCAAAATGGCATCACCAATTCTCCAAAATGGGAAAATGAATATATTTCATAGAGTGTATCATAATTCTAAACAACTTTGTAGTTTACTTTGAGCTTTGGATCAGCCTGTAAGGGCTCCAAAATGACCAAATACAATAAACTAGTCTATATTCTCCAATACACAATCAGCCAAAAGCTTCCCTTTAAATACAAATTCGTGGCTTAAATAGCACTTCAACCCCCATAGCACAAGTGGTCAAAGCCTATCCCTTTTGGATGGTAGGTCATGAGTTCAAAACCGTTGGCCTTTCTTTTAGGCGCTTATCTCTTATTATCCCACATGTGTGGGTTGAAAGGATAAAGTCAAGGCTTATCAAAGCCTTTGGCTACCATTTTCAACATGGGTTTATCCCACATGTAATGGATTCTAGAAAAGACAAGGCTTTAAAAAACTTTCAGCCACCCACTTATCATGTGGCTTTAGCCACCTAAGAGGCATTTTGTTTGGGCTTGGGCTTGGTCTTTCCTTTGAACTCGCCACATGGCTTGGTCAACGAGCTTATCTCACACTTAGTCACTTAACTCCATATGGCATGTTGATGACGTGGCATGTCATCAAACCATTTTTTTCAAACCTTTCAATTTTCCAAGTGTCAACCTCTGATAGGTCCAAATGTCAAAACAACCTTGAAACATGTGCCACATGTTGTAAGAGACATTTTTTGACCAATCTTCAAATGGCCATAATAGGAGCTCCCGAACTCAGATTTACACTGGTCACAAAATGCATCGAAAAGCTCTCAACGAGCTCTACACTGTGAAATTGGTTTCATCATGATTTGAAAATTTTTTTAGAATGAACTTTGGATCACACCTCCCTACAAAAGAGGCTTTTGGTCTCTAAAAGTTGGCTATCACCTGAAATCTTATAACTAGTCTACTGCATCCATGAAAAAAGAACCCAATAATAGAAAGAGATATAAACAATTGAATTAAAGTGATTCATAATCAAACTATAAAAATTCCTAATCAAAAGGCATGAGTAAGTGAATCTGAAATTGCAAAAGTGATGACAACATATCAAATTGCCTACCCAAATGTCACATCCTGTAAAGCGGTGAATTGCCAAAAATTGAAACAACTCCCAATGTAATTTTTAGACAAGTTTATAATGCCAAAAACATACAATTAATGTTTTAGGCATGTTGAAATGCATTTCCCTAATTGGGACTTTACAATGCTAAGTAAAATACAAACAACCAAAAGTGTATGCTACCTATCATCTAAACATGCTCAAATGGTCTTAAAAAATGCATCTAAACATCTCTGTGCCAAATTAGATACATTCAAAATAGTAGTCTAACTATAAAATGTTGTAAGGAATCAACTCACAACATCACTTTGCTATATCCCCAACTGTTTCAAATGAGTTAATGTCTTTTCCATTATTAGACTACCCATACAGTATATTTTGGAGATCAAAAACTTAGAGTTATCAAAAAGTGAGAATTGAAAAAATTCATATGGTAAACCTGTCTTGAAGTGTTCCCACCAAATCTAATCTACATCTATCAAAGCTTGTTCATTCCCTTAGGTGAATTCCTAACCATGCTTTACAAAAATAATGTAGTGATAATCCACTTAACCAATTCTTTCTTCCTACTGAAATTGATTGTCTCTGTGGATTCATTATCAATTGCATACTTTATCAATTTGGGCTTTACCATATGAAATTGAAAATATTGTTGACTTAACCTCTTAAATGGATTTTCACTTGTAGGTTTTACCTTATCCTGGGTTGTATTGTCAACTATATTATGGATTGAATTAGCTTCATTAACCTTAGTGAGAGGTTTTTAAATCATCTTAGTTTTAACATTACTTGAATGTGAAGATGAATGAAGCTTAAAACATCTATCAATCCTATGTCCACTCACTTTACAATGAGTGCAAACATCCTTCTTAGGTGAGGGTCCCCTTTTGCCAATTCCCAACTTAACATGAGAATGGTCTTTCAAACATGCAATCTGCTTAAAAAAAGCTTTTCATTTCCAACAAGTCTTAGCACTATGGTTATTCATCCCACAAAAAGTTCATGGAAATGATTGCATTATCTTCTATACATTATATCCAAACTTATTAAAAGTATCAATTAGATTAGAAGATTTAGTGTAAGAATCATGAGGTGGAATCTCAATACCTCTTTTACCTTTACACTTTTGAACTAGTGGCTTAGAACCTTCACTATTGGAAGCTCGTCTTCCTTTAGCCATGGAAGAAACTTCTCCATCATCCACCTGCACACTAGTATAACCCAAACCTACATGAAGAGGTCTATGTTCAACCTAAATTGGATTAGTTATTCCTTGGCTATCTCTACCAAGTCCTTCTCCATTATAACCCATTTTAAATAACAATTTAGATCCTATGCCCTTAGTGTATCTTTCAAAATCACCAAAAACAATATTACGAGAATCTAAATCTAAAATAGTAGAAGAAGATGAAGATTCCTATGGTGAAAAAATTATAGTGCACTGAGTCATAGTCTCTGCATCTGAAGTTGAAGGCTTTACCTTTTCACACTCACCACATTATAATCTAATCAAGAGCTCATCCTTGGATTCAAGCTCTGATTTTAACTTTGCCATTTGCAATTCAAGTGCAAATTTCTGACATCTCAAGATTACATTTTTATCTTTGATGACCTCAATCTGTGATAAATTTCCCATGGTTTCCTAAAAACACCTAATTGCACACTGCACACTGCAATATAATCAATCTACAAACCAATAATCCAACTATTCTAAGAGTAACTGTCAATACACAATTAGAAGCAAACCCTGCATTCTAACTGCTTTGATACCAATTTGATTCATAAACTCTACTGATAAACTCAGTGAAATTTTAAAAGTATGGATTATGAATTTCTCAACTTATAAGATGTTGGAATGATTAAATCTAATTAAAATCTAATCTAAATCAAGTTTCAAAATTGAAATAAAGAAGAATTAATAGATCACATCAAATATCCATTGAAACTGTCATATTTTTCAAATTCTCAATTTTATCTAATTTCTTGTAAATCATTAAATTTTACATTCTGATTAAAATCTGAATTATAATCTACAATTTAACTAAAATTGAAATGCAAAAATGAATCCAAAGATCAAAACACATAAATTATTTATGGGGTTCAGAATTTCCTACATCCCTGGGTTCTTATCAAATTGATCCATTAATTGTTGCTAAATTTTCAAGCCAAAATAATACTTACAAACAAAAAAATATCATCTCTCTATTAAAATAGTGTTTCAGACCTTTGAAAGACCTTGGCTGACTCATCACGTACTTCACCTTCCTAAATCACATGCAAAGGCTTCTCCAAATCAAAATTGGCAACTTCTATAGATAAAAATGGAATCACCTATTCTCCAAAATGGGCAAATGAATATACTACACAGAGCATATCATAATTATAAACAACTTTATAGTTTACTCTGAGCTCTGGTTTTTCCTCTAAGGGCTCCAAAATGACCAAATACAACAAATTGGTATATATTCTCTAATACATAGTCGGCCAGAAGTTTCCCTTTAAATACAAATTTGTGCCTTAAATATCACTTTGACCCCCACAACACAAGCGGTTAAAGCCTATCCCTTTTGGATGGTAGGTCATGAGTTCAAAACTGTCAGCCTTTCTTTTATGCGCTTATCTCTTATTATGCCACATGTGTGGGTTGAAAGGATAAAGTCAAGGCTTATCAAAGCCTTTGGCTGCCATTTCCAACATGGGTTTATCCCACATGCAACAGATTCTAGAAGAGACAAGGCTTTAAAAAACTTTTAGCCACCCACTTATCACGTGGCTTTGACCACCTAAGAGGCATTTTGTTTGGACTTGGGCTTGGTCTTTCCTTTGAACTCACCACATGGCTCGATCAACGAGCTTATCTCACACTTAGTCACTTAACTCCACATAGCATGTTGATGACATGGCATGTCATCAAACCATTTTTTTTCAAACCTTTCAATTTGCCAAGTGTCAACCTTTGATAGGTCCAAATTTCAAACAACCTCAAAACACATGCCACATGTCACAAGAGACATTTTTTGACCAATCTTCAAATGGCCATAACAGGAGCTCCTAATCTTGGATTTACATTCTAAAAAATGCATCAAAAATCTCTCAACGAGATCTACGCTATGAAATTTGTCTCATCATGATTTGAAAACTTTTTCCATAATGAACTCTAGATCAATAACTCATTGTTATTTAGCCTTGATGTACTTCTAGAGATGGAAAGGACCCTTATGATAGATTTTTCTAGATTAACTATCACGTCTTTGCTTTTATCTAAGGTTACTTACAATTTATCTATTATGACTTGGAACTCAAATAGTTTGTCGATGGATTTTAGCATGAATGTTCCTATCTTAATCTCTATTTGAATTAAGCATGTGAACTCTTGAACTATAAGTTCTATAGGAAGAATTTATTGAGAGTCATTTGTAACTTGATAAGGAAATTCTCCAATCTTATCTGTAAGATATAACCCCTTATCAGAGCACACATCTTCTACTTCTTCAATATCCTTAATTAAATTCTTGAGAACTTCCTTCTTACTCTTCATTGCCGCTCTATATTCTATGAACACTTTCCTTCTTGGAATGACCTCATATTCAACTAAGAGTTATAGCTTGAATTGGCATAGTTAAGTCTATGTATGAATATATTTTTTAGTCAATTTCAAGCCTTGATTGAGTGTCTTAAGTGTTTTCTAAATTTCCATTTTCATAGCACTCAATTTATTAAAAAAATCAATGGTAGATTCCATTGAGTACCTTGTGTTAATAATATTTCAATCTAGGTATTGATTGCCTGACCTTGAGATCCAATATTTTCTCTTTATTGAGTTGATTTTTTC
The DNA here is from genome assembly GCA_037957365.1 of Torreya grandis. Taxonomy (NCBI): domain Eukaryota; kingdom Viridiplantae; phylum Streptophyta; class Pinopsida; order Cupressales; family Taxaceae; genus Torreya; species Torreya grandis. The sequence goes on along the minus strand of JARHVA010001564.1, from coordinate 3,231,450 downwards.
ATGGTTTCATTCTCAATAGGTTTAACTAACTTAGATGATTGTGTGATCTTTAGTAGAACAAAAGTTAATTATTCTACTTGTACCTTAAGTTGATCTTTAATTTCCTTATCCTTGTCATACCTCTTGATCAAGGATGTCATTGCTACTTGAAAATATTCCTTTGTACTTTCATGAGTTTACTTCCCAAGATCAATCCATCCAACAACATATTTAAACACTTGGATATCCTCAATATTTTTAACTTTGGGAGGCACTGCAACCTTGATATACTTGTGTCTAAAATCAAAAATTACTCTTGATATGGTTTTATCCTTCTTTATTTTTTTTGGCTTCATCATCACAAGTTAACCAAAATCAAAATCATCAGGGGATACAATTTACTTCTTCCTCTTGGGTGTTTGAGTCATGATCCAATAAGGAAAGGTTGATGGATCTTTTGGTGTAGAGGATACCAAATATTGTGATGTTTGGGAAAGATAAATAGTTTATGAAGTGGGTCGAATGGAAGGTGAGATGATGGAAAATAATAATGGAATGGATACTGATCAAATATTAGTTATGATGGGTAGAGTTTGTGTTTGGATAATGAACACTTTGGTTCTAATTGTCACATTTTATATGGGAGTGGATGAGATCTATGTTGCCAATTTAGATGATGGGGTGGACACAAACTTGTCTTTATCTTATTGGGTGAAATATATATTTGTGAGAGATCCCAAGAGCTTATTAAGATTAGGTAAATTTGAAAGGGAATCAAAAACCTGATCTAAAGTGCCTTGTGAAGGAACTTTGAAATGTGTGGCATTGATAGGTGAAGGAAGAGAGGAAATAATAGTTTGGGGAGGAACAGTAGAAATAATAGGTACAATTGGAGTAATAAGGGGAATAATGGAAGAAGATACCTATGAAATTGATGTTTGTGAAGTTTCAACTTGAAAAATCTCTGGCTATGAGGCCACTAGTTGTAAATGTTGTTGAGTCACTGGTTGAGGTGGTGCTTCACTTGTGACTAGATTTTCCTCCTCTACTTGAACACTTTTCTCTATATTAGTTTCTTTGCCTTTTCTTTTGCCTTTACTTTTGAACATAAATTTTTTTATTTTTGTAGAGGTTAAGGCATCTTCCTTGTTCTTTGTTCTTAGTTCCTCCTACTTCTTAGCAATGCCTTCATCATATTCTTCCTCAGATCAAGTTTTGAATTGCTTTAACTTAATACCTTTTGATTCTAACCAAACATTAGTCTTTATGATAATAGGTTGGAATCTATCTTTGATAGAAGTGGATTCCTTTATAGACCATTGAATTGGAGGGAGACGAGTGGAGGAAATCTGATTACCCTCATATGATGGGTCCAATACATTATCATCATTTGACAATTCTTATAGAATATAGTCCAACTTTAGATTAACAATTTGATCAATATTGAGATGACTATAATCCAACTCTCATGTCTTCATTAGTCCTACACTCTCCCTAAATATCTTCAATTCTATGTATATGAGTATAGTTCCCTTTCAACTTTTTCTTCATCATTTTGTAATCAAAGTCCTTCCTGCTCTTGAAGCTCTTTAGAGTGATCCATTGTATTTCAATTTCCATTATCTTAGGTTTTAGAGTAGTTGAAAATATATATCATCCAATGTTAATTGGAAATATAAACCCTTTCTTATGGGCATCTAAGTATTTTTTATGCACACTCATCATTTTTTGGCACATCTCCATTAAAACCAACTTTTCATTCGAGTACCTAGGCATCATATAAGGCTGTTAATTGAACCCCCTTACCCTAATGTAGGTGAAGGTTGGGAATTGTAGAAAAACTCAACCAACCTTATTCAGTGTTACCCATGCTGCATCTAAAATTCTCTTTTTCTCAAGGTCTTGATTGAAGATACAAATGAACTTGTAAAATAAGGTATCATTAACTCTCATGTAATGTTTAATGCTTTCTTTAAGAGTCAATTGTGGTTAATATTCATTTACATTAACCTTATTTATTTCACCAACACCAGTTAACCCTTGAAAATATTTCATGCTGGCTATAACATCTAATAAATAGGAAGTCATATAGAATTTTAGAGAAGAGGTCACCTCAGATAACTAGTGACATATGGCATCACTAATCTATTTTCCCCAATAGATTCTTTATTTTCCTTTCTTGATGATTAAAATGTATTGATACAATCATTTTTGGAAGACATTTAATGTTGGTAGCCCTTTGACTCTGCTTAGGAGGGTGATTAAATCCCATACTTCCTATAGGAAATCATTGCGATAAAAGTACTTGGGCCATCTTACAATAAAATGTCAAGGAATTCTAAGCCAATGAGAATTGATGTGTCTTTTACAATTATCAAGATTCTTATCATAGTATTCTTAGGTTGAGTTCATAGTTATATTAGAATATTCCTCAATATCAGAGAGATGAAAGATTCTATCTAGATATTCCTCATCAAGTTGAATGATCACCTTTCCATCTATATCCTTGACTGATCTACTTTAACTATCAAAGTGTGTAGCAACTATCAAAATGACCTCTATATCTTTTTCTAACATGGGGAATATGACTACCAAATAAATCTTGTTGTTTAGGATAACTTGTATGTGTAGTGTAATGGGGTCTCTACCTAGCCTCTACAAGAACTCATCCATAACAACATGGCTAATCTCTATATGTTTGATCTAGTCTACATTTTATTCAATCATAGATGTTGGAAACACACCTTGGAACTTTCACTTCATCACTTTCTTGGTAGGAGAATCTTTTGATATTGATTAAGTAACTACATGAGGGAATGCCAATTCTCTAGAGTTAGCATTTTTAATCTATCCTAGATAAAATACAAGAGTAGGAAAAATTGAGTTTTAGCATGGGATAGGAACAAAGTTGTGTATTTTGGATAATTTTCTCTAAACTGCATAGGGTTTGAAGGCTTTGGGTGTAGTTCAAATAAAATTCTCTAAAGTGCATCAAACTTGGGTATTTCTTCATTGGGTTCATTTCAAATAATTTTATTTGATTTAAACCATGGGTGAGTACAAATTTGGTGCACTAAAGATAAAATTATCTAAGGTGCACCATAGGGTTGGTTAAATGCTCCTCAAATAATTTTATGAAGTGCACATGTGGGGTGAAATAAGTTTGTCCAAAGGTAGGCCAAGGATTTTAAAGATAATCACAAGCATGGAAATGGATTTATTAATAAGAGGTGATGATGTTTTGTAGACATAAAATGATGATTAGGTGGTGTCAAGGGCACAAGATGGGAAGAACAAGTGAAGAAAAGGTGAGGGTATAGGATTTGATGGAAACAAAACAATGTAAAAATGAAAGTAAATACAATTAAATTTAATGCCTTAGGATCTAATATTATACTACAAGGATTTGAAAAATACAAAAAACTCACTTGAAATCTATTGGAAAAAATCTAAGGATGAGCTGAGGTGAATGTTCATGAAAATGTCAAACAAAGGAGGGGTGCATACAAGCTCAAAAATAATGAAGAGAAGAGAGTGAAAACACTTAATAAAAGAAAATTACATGGGTTGATTATATATAACTAAGGTAATTAATGCATATTAATTACCATAGGGATGGTGGGCTTGTGTGTAGGGTTGGATAAATCCTTTGACCTTACACATGTAGTGGTAGATAAATTCTTTGCCATTACACCTCAAGGCACAATCCAAAGAAAATTCTCTAAATTGCACCATTTTGAACTTTGGTGTAGTTTAGAGAAAGTTATCTAAATTGCATGAGGTAAAAAACTCCATAAAAACTAACTTTTTAGGAAAAAACAAATGCAAGGAGGAATTGATTGGCCTCACTTCATGAGCTTCAAGCTCATGGGCTAAAAAATGCATAAGTTTCATAGGGGTTATCCCATGAATTGAGCCTACTAAATTCAAGGATAATATAGGAAAAATATGAGTGTTTTAAGGAAAATCTACCATATTTTCAAGAAAGAGTGTAAGTTGAGAGCTATAAGACTTTTATATTTGAGTGCTTGAATGTGTTCAAGATAGATCTATTACTATATAAATAATCCTACATACTAATTGTTGTGATAGAGATAATCCTGTAGCTTAATTCATGAAAGTATGCATAATATAAAATCTGATTCATTAATAAAATAAATTCCAATTTGATGCTAAGTCTTGAGCTCTTTGTGTGAGTGTGTAATCTAGATATGTGTTCTAAGGTACTTCTTAATTGAACCCCCTAGCCATGATTTCATCACATCCCATTATAGATGACATTTTTTGATTATGTAGCACCTCAGTCTTATACACTTGTAAAACTTAGACCTTGGTTGTTTCTCTTAGTTATACACTCTTCTTGCTTCTACAAACCTTGCATTTGCTCTATCCTATGCCCCTTGGCCTATATCTTACTCTGAAAAATATTATATTAATGACATAGACATATTATCTTGCCTAGAATTCTTAAAATGTACTTATCTTACACCTCTATAAGTTTTGATCTTGTATGTATTTTGCCATTCCCTGGACACTAATGTCTGAGATAGACAATAATGTTGAATTTACTATCCTACCTCGATGGAAGTATCCAGTGCCATAAGGTCATATAACTTTCAAATGAAATGTATCCTAATGATCAGATTAGGATTAGACTTTTCTTAGATTTTTCCTATTACCTAGTCTTCCTAGCTATGTTGACCTATTTTATTATGTATCTATTGACTGACTTAGTTCTCTCTCAAAATGTTTGACCTTCTATAGTTTAGTAAACTACTACATCAACATAATCAACTCCATACTAAATGGTGACATAGTTCACCTTCAATCATGTTAGTTATGTGTTTAAATGGATTGACCTATCTGATTTCATATTAGTTGGCTAAAATAGTTCTTTTTCATACCTAAATCTTATCTAGTTGATCCGATTTAGTATCTAGTCAACTTACTTTTATTCCCATAAATTTCTTCCTTAGCACAACCTACATAGTCTTATATTTCTTTTTACCTTATTTAAACATCATGAAATCACCTATCAAAATATTTATTGATAACTTTAATTCATTTCGATGATACGTGGGTTGTTCTTTCTTACCTACCTTATCAACCCAAGAGGATAGTCCATCATGGTGCTCTCTTTTCCATCCTTCATCTTAATCTATTGATTTTAACATGGTCCAAATTATCCAAAGTGATGATTTAGATGGTTCCTATCCATTTTAAATTTCTTAGGATACTTGCTTATCTAAATTACCTTAATACACCATTGGAGTAATCAATACAAGCTTAATAAATAATCCCATAGGGAATCCTCCTATAGGCAACATCCCTAATCATAAGAATGGGATTTTTCCTCTTATCAACACTAACATTCTTCCTCCTAATTATATTAATATTCCACCTATTAACACAAATAACCAAAATGCACAAATTGTCCAATAAATGAATGTTATGCAAATGGAAAACAACTCTCAAATGATGCAAATGCAACATCATCTATTATAAGTGACTAATCAAAATCTTCTTATATTAAATCAAAATAATCAAAATTTTATCCATCTTCCTCTTAGAGATGCAAATGGGAATATCATTTTGTAACCCCTTATGTATAATAAGATGCTTTAAAATATCCAAAATTAACATTTAGCTCTTTGTGTTATATCCATTGATATTGGAAACATTTCTCCAACTCTCAAATATGATGGAACTAAAGACCCTGCATATTTTCTTAAGGCATTTGGTAATCTCTACAAGGAATGGATTAAAAAAAAACCTTTTCTACTACCAAAATTCTATTTAAAACATTTATAGATGATGTTTTAAAATGATATAATCAATTACCTTAACATTCAGTCTCATAATTATAATATTTGGTTAATGATTTAGTCAAGGGATTTTAACAAAATTATCTTTCATAAAATTATGGTAGTCATTCTATCAATGTTGAATAATCAGCCTCTAAATCATCTCATGATTTCATCAAACGATGGAAATCATTATCTCATAAATTAGATGATAACATGAATTATTATAATCTCTTCAAATTATTTATCATTGCTTTAACACCTTCCCTTCAGTATAAGGTTCAAACTTTTTCTCCATAAACTTTAAACAAAGCATTTGATCAAACTAAAAGATAAGATTTCCTTTTGAAAAAGTTTGAACTAATTCATAGATCAACCAAGGAATGTTCCCAAACCTCAACTAATTCAATTATAAGTACAACTCCTCAAATGAAATTAGGATTATTCAAATTAGTTAATCAACTTGCTTCCCACCCACCATTAATGGTACCACAAATGAAGTAGTTATTATCTCCATCTAAACCCTTCACCTATAATAGTGCCACACCTTCATGGTATTGATCCAAAACTTAGAATTTTTGATTGATAGATATTTCAAGAACATGAAAATAACATAGTAATAATGAATTCTCTGAGAAGAGATGTTTTATTACTCAAGATTACAATACAACTATATGCTTATCTCTAGGAAGAGATGTCTGATTTCCATTTCACATTACATCTTCATTTATATACATTTTGAAATCAGGAGGAGGATGTGGAAGGTCACCAATCTCTAGGGAGATTAAGTGGTTTGACTTCCATGATTTAAAACAATATAGAATGTAAAGGATTACTATTTTTAGAAACTTACTATTTTTAGACTACACTACTAAAATTGAAATTTGGGGCACTTCCATTGGGTTTTTGAGGGTCAAAAACCAATAATAAAGTCTTGTGCCATCTCACTATGTTCTCCTTATTCTTAGCTTTCCAACGATTCAAATGAGGAGTCAATTGGAGCTATGATGCAAAAGTTATGGCTCCCAAAAGTTATGTCATTAATTTGGGTAGAACCGTCACCCAAATTGTCACCTAAATTATTGCCCGGATCATGTATGACCTTAATATTTTTATTTTATTTTATGTTTATATGGGTCATTCTCATGGAAATTTTTTATAGGCTTGTCAAATTTGTTGTTTATTTCATGTTAGGAGACACATTTGACCATGATACTATGATCAAATTACATCATCATGATAATATTAAAACTTCCCAAAAGAAATAGGTTACTAAAACCATGTCTTCCAAATCTCAAAAACATTCTTATACCTATGACACATAACATTAAAATGATAATATTTATGTAATTGATGTTGATTATGATCAATATTATACCAATTCTCAATATGTGAACGTAAAAAAACAAACTATAGATGAAAAACTACTCACAAAGACCCTATCACCAAACCTAAGAAACCCTCCACTAAGGAACAAATAGTTAAATATACTATAAATGCTACACCCATATATTTTGAATAAAATGAGGAAACACTTCCACAACCAAAACCCTGACCTAGTTCTCCAATTCTTATGAAAAACATTGTACCTTATAAACCTCATGTTGGTTATTCATTATCTTAATCGTATTGTATTTTTTGGAAGAAATTAATTCAATGCCTTATAAAATTCCCCTTATGGAAGTTCATACTTTTCCATATCATCATAAATTAATTATTCAACAATTAAAAAATATCGAATAACCACCATAAATTGATTCGTATATACCTTCTAATGATACTTCACTTACAAAAGTACATACAATTTAAATGATTTCCACATCCACTAAATTATCCATATAATTTATTGAAAGGTTATGATTAATGATGAAATTATTTTTTGATCAGATGATCCACCCATATTTATTAAAATTATGATCAATAATACCCTTATTCAAAAAATATTTGTAGATGAAGGATCAAAAATTAATGTTACATCTCTTTGGTTAATTAAATAAATTGGATACACCAAATAAAAAACCATTCAAAAACCACTTGGTTACATTTGTCTCCCACGTACTATCAAACCTAAGACTATTCACACTAAGTTCATGGTTCTTAATCTACTAGAATCTCACAAAATGCTCCTTGGTCACCTATGAACACATCAAATGTGGGATATCACCTCTTTAGTCAATGTATCAAATTAATTCATAATAAAAAAGGTTATAAACATAAAGCTAATCCTAACCCATAGAGTATAAAACTACTAAATCCAAAATCTCAATATCACATTCCAACTATTCCCCACATTAATCGTCCAACTTTACTAAATTTATTAACATAAATTATAATTTACATGTTACTCTCATGAATTCAAATGATGATGAACCAAATGAATTACAAAACTTTTGTAATACCACTAGACTACCTCCTTATATTGAGGAATGGTTTCCTCTTTCTTTACTTCTACATGATCACACTCTTCCTCTAATTGATGATACTAGTGATACTCCCCCTCCATATAATGCATATGAATATTCTTAAATAGAAGATGAATTTACATGTAATGAATATGGAATAGCTAAACTATTTCAAGATCCTTTAACCACATCTCCTCAAAAATTTATCAACTTACGTGTTTCAACCATAGATTCTCCAACAGAAATATACACATGCACTATTTCTCACACTTATGATGAAAATTATATCATGGCCCAAGACCAATCACTATATTTAGTTATAAAACATTATCAAAAATATATGCCTTCAATCGTGATGTCCATGTAATTCATATTTCATCTACTATTGAATTAGATATTGAAGGTTATGTACCTCCTATTAATCCATCATTATTAGACACCCCATTAGTAATCAAATAAATCTTAACATATGCATCCTCTGACCTTTCTACACAAACTAACCTAATACAATCTATTATACCAAATATAAAAATTCTTCCTCCTTATTATGATTGCATCAATACCACAAATGTTATATAAATTGATTCAACTAAAACTTAATATATTAAACAAACTAATGTAAAAATTACCCATATAGTTTACTCTACTCAACCAAATCTCCCCAACATAGAATCTATACCCACTATTACACAAAAATTACCTTCAATGCTAAATCCACTGATGTAAGATAAATACATTCTAAATATGATAAAAAAAATGTAATAAAATCATTAATTTGGAAGTGGATGTTGACTACTATAGACCTTTACCTACACTTCCTAGAGATGAATCTATACTAGAGGTCCTCTATGCTAGATAACCTCTACTTCCATGCCAACATCATAAACTTTTAAATTTTAATCAAAAGGTTCCTTGTTTTAACATTTTCATTTCTAGTGTGGATCCCAAAACACATCTTATTTCTTCCCTCCCTATTTCTACATACTAATTCTAAGATGTAAATGCTATGCTCATTAAAGAAACTAAAAAAATAGAATATAGTACACTAACATGTCCTAAACTTGTTACCATTTCTAAAGAGTTCATTCTTGAAGAGCATGATAATTTGAGTCTTTTATTTGAAAAATATCATGAATTTTTCACTTGGTCATATGAATATATTACAAGAATTTATCCTAGCATCGATGTTCATAACATCATCACTTATCCAGATGTTAAACCCATTAAACAAAAGAAACAAAAATTCCCCCTTGATATTTCTACCTTTTTTCATAAATAAATCATTAACCTTTTGGAATTTAAATTCATTAAACCCATGGACTACTCATAATGGGTCTAAAACATTATTATTTTTCATAAAAAGGTCACTATGGTTATTTGTATATGCATTAATTTTCATAATCTAAATTTAGCATGCCCAAAAGATAACTTTCCATTACCTTCAATAGATGTTATCATTGAATCCACCACTGGATATGAAATTTTATCACGTATGGATGCTTTCTTAGGATATAACCAAATTCACATATCTCTAAAATACCAACATAAAACAACATTTACCACATAATGGGGCACCTATTATTATGTTAAAATGCCTTTCAACCTCAAAAATGCCAGAGCCACTTATAAATGTGCAATGACCCATATTTTTCATGATCTTATTTAAAAAAATGTTAAAACCTATGTGGATGACCTTATTGTCAAATCTAAAAGTTGAAAAACTCATGTTCATGATTTAACTATCATTTTCTATTGAATCATTAAATATGAGGCTAGATTTAATCGGATTAAATGTGTATTTAGAGTTACATCTGGTAAACATCTGGGCTTTCTAGTTTCCCTTCAAGGCATTGATGTCAATCCATATAAAATCAAAGATATCATAAACATGCCTATTCCTCACTCTATTCTTGACATACAAACATAGCTTAGAAAACTTGGGGTAATGCATCATTTTGTTTCAAAAATGGCTTACCATATTTACTTCATCAATTTTATCCTTAAAAAAATTAATGCTCTAAAATGGATAGACTCATGTCAAAAACCATTTGATAATATGAAAGAATATTTTATTCATCATCCCACTCTTTGTCCACCTTCAAATGATTATACACTAATTCTATATACATCTGCTACCCCCATATCACTTGGGGCAATGCTTACCCAACAAGATGATACTAGTAGAGAATATGCTGTTTACTATATTATTCGAGGCTAAATGATTATGAAAAATGTTAAACCAAAGTAAAACATGACTACCTCACTATCTATTTCATAGCCAAAAAACTGTCATTTTATGCTCTATCAAACTAATTATGTCATTGTTTATTCTGATTTGCTTCATCATTTCTTCTCTAAAGCTTTCTTACCTAGAGCTAGAATTGTAAAATGGATGGTCATATTGATAGAATTTTACCTTTGAATTATTATACAATAATATATTAAAAGACAAGTCATCATAGACCAACTCATAATGGATTCCCTACCAGTTATAAACCACCTTCAAGATACTCTCCCCAATGAATACATTCTTTCTATTAAAGGTCTTAACAAATAAATTTATCTCAAATATTATTTTCAAATTTTCATTATTGATCTATAATCAAATAACCAAGAAGAAATTAATCTCAATCCTACCACTAAATTTAAACCAATCATTTAAGAACTACCAAAATTTATAATTGAATTACATGAAGATAATTGAAAACTTCACTTTTATGGAATAAAATTATTTTAAGGATATGAGTAAGGTTGTATCTTAACCAACCCACATGGTAAAATTATACCTTTAGCATTTCGATTAAGTTTTGATGTCATTAATAACATGGCTAAATATGAAGCTCTAATACTAGGCATGCAAGTTGCAATTGATTTATTCATCCCATATTTACACACTTTAGGTGAATCACAACTTATATTTCACCATGTTAGTGGATATTATCAATGCAAAAGTGAAAACTTAATCACATATCATCAAATTGTTAATATGCTTGCCAAAGAATTAGCCTCTTTTACCATCAAACCAATTCCAATATATCAAAATGTTATAATTGATTCTCTCACTTCATCGGCATCTCTATTTCACCCCCACCAATTACTTCATGATTCTTAATTTATTATTCAAATTGTAAAATCACTTTATTATTTACAAAATTAAAATGATTCTCTAATTTGTCACATTGATGTTGTTACTATTCTACAAAGCTCATGGTAAAAAAACATAGTTCAATTCATCGAACATAAAACTTACCCTCCAAACATGGATTCTCATGAAAATAATTCAAATATGTACTTCAATACAACACTCTCTACTATCTAAATGAATACAGAACCCTAAAACATTGTGTAATGAAAGAAGAAGTTCCTACTCTCCTAAAACAAGGACATTGGGGAAGTTGTGGTGGTCACTATAGTATTCACACTATATCTTGCAAATGCTTGTGTATGGGTTAATTTTGGAATAATCTTGAAAAATATGCCATTAATTTTAATAAAAAGTGTAATCCTTGTCAACTTCAAAACAATCTTATCCACTCTCATTCATATGAAATCCAAACATCTTGTCTATTCTCTATGTGGGGATTAGATCTCATTGGAAAATTACTTAGATCACAAGATGGTCATCTATTCATTATCAATACCAATGAATATTTTATAAAATGGGTAAAATCGATGCCTCTCATTATCATTAATAATATTACCATTTATAAATTTATTCTCAATCAAATCATTTGTCATTTTTTAGTTCCCCATACCATCATTTTTTATAATGGTGGCAACTTCAAAAACAAAGATATGAATCAATTATGTTCAAAAATAAAAATTACACATAAATTTTCAACACCTTATCATCCTTAATATAATGGCCAAGTAGAAGTCACTTAAAAAAAATTAAACAAAATCTTAAAAAATACTATTAGATAATCTCATATTGATTGGCACCTCCATCTCTATCTTGCACTTTGGGCTTACCACACTAGCATATGCATTACTACTAAGGTAATGCCAGTTTTATTAGTATGTAGGTATGAATAAATTTTACCTTTAAAATTTAAAATCCCATCTTTATGTATCTCTCTTCTTGGTATAATCCCTGATGAAGAATTACATGAAGCCCATCTTCATGGTTTATATTTCCTAGATGAGAAATTTATGGTTGTTTTACAACATAATCACCAATACAAGAATTGTATTGATAAAGAAAATAATAAAAAGGTCAAAGTTATAACCCTTAATTTTGGTGATCTAGTCCTCAAATTAGATTATACACATGAATAAAAGGTAAATATGCCCAAAACATGGTGGGGTCCTTACTTAGTGAAAGACGTCCCTGGTCATAGTACTTATAGATTAAAAACTAATGAAGGACATATTTTTAAATAACTCAATAATTATTAATTATTAAATAAATATTTTTATTAAATATTTAATTTTTTTCCATACTTTCATATACTGTAAATACCAACACTTCTTACAGGTTTTCTCTAAAGCTAACCAAACTACAACATTACATTATTCTCAATATACATAGCTCCTATCATAGGTCCTTTGGTCTATCTTTATTACTTTCATTTAATTCTTGAGTTTCATCATAAGACTTTAGATAAGCCCTAACCATCCTCATGAATTTATTTAATTTAATATTTTAGTCTTATTATTTCTCGTTGATCATGAATTTGTCATTTTACAAGTTTATTTTTTCTTTATTTCCATTTTGTTTTATGAGTTGCAATATAATACCTTGTATAGTGTTGACGTGAATTTTGACACAACCAAGAATTAGGTATGGGTTTTTAATGCTTGGTCTCTCTTAAAATGTGGGAGATCCAATGAATAAAATACTTGTTCAAGATCTAAATGTACTAGGTCTTGGTATATTAGTTTTCACTTAGTTGGCTGATGTGAACTATTCCATGTAAGGGACCCATTATAAAAAATTTAGGCATAATTAAATCTGACTAAGGGATTAAAAAATAGGCCACACACTTCACTTGGGATGGGATAAGTTTTTAGGGTCCAACCTCCAATAGAAATTAAGATTCTAACATTTACTTCCTAACACAAGATAACTTCCCTCATTAGCTTATCATGTCCATGAATGTAATAATACAATAATGGTGATAAAATTTGATACACATACACACATAAGAAATCAAGATAAATAGTTGAATCCATATTTTTAAGTTCTTAGATTAGCTTGATCATAAAGAAAAATAAAAAGATTAGGGATAAAGAGAAAAAATACCTACAAGGAACACAAATGAACCTAGAGTTATCTAACTAATTGAATCCCATGAAACCAATCTTCAATGGAGCTATAAATAGCACAAATCTAATCTAAAATGGTGTAATATTTTGGAGGGGGGGAGAGTGACTATAATAAATAAAGACATAACTACCATAAAAAATGTAAGGAATGACCACACAATCTCAACAATTTTTCAATTATCAGGATTTTCCTTTCTATTAACAATATCTTGGAATTCATACAATCATCTAAGACTCATAAAATAGCTATGTAACAAGCATAAAATAGGAAAAGAAAAGATATTATCCTAAAAATAAAAATAAAAATTTTGGTTCTATATGTCTCCTTTCACAATCCATAAATAGTCATCCCTATTTTTGGAATAAGGGATTATCTTATATAGGCATGTAGGCTTGAGGAGTTCAAAATGCAAATTCAAATTCAAATTCACCCACTAATGGGGTAGTTACATCAATCATTAATGTGGATAACCCACTTGAGTTTGATTGAGAATGAATCCCACTCAATTGCATCATAAAAATAATGGAAACCATGCTATACCAAATCAAGAATGAATGCCCATGGTGGAATGCAGTTGAGATTGCATTGGGATAGCCATCCACCTATTTCTTGTGTAGTTAGAGCCATGCCTATTTTAGGAATATATTTTACCCTTTTTTCTTCATGCTTAATCTCTATGTGGAGGCCATACTAATTATTCTTTCCTTATTCATGATTCAGTTAGACAATGATTTGATTTTTTAAATCAAATTAGATGTGCATTCTGTTATTGGCCTCTTGACCATTTTGATGACTAGGTAGGTCATCAAATTTAATATTATGCCTTGATGGCTATATAGCAAACATTTCCTTTACTCTGATAGGATTTTGGGGTTCTAAGAAGCTACCACATGGAATCTATATATCCTCCCAAGAACTTGAGCTTTTGGCTTTTCCACTACCATGTACCACTCCTTCAGCTCTTTACATTTTATGCCAATGGTCAATAACTTTGATCTTATGTGCTTGTAGGCCGTTTGAAGAGATGTCATGTGGCTTTTCATCAGGGCCTATATCTTTATGAGCTTCATTCAACATTTACACATTGAAACTTTTGATCTATTCACATCCTTTTTTGAATAATTATTGCACAAAGGATGCAATGATAATTCTTATGAAAGGGAGAGTCTTTCCTTAATTATTCATGATTTTTATAGGACCTCTAACTCATTCATTCTGATTACCCAAGTCTTTAGATCTTATGTTACGATTTATGTTTTGGATTTGACCTTCAAAAAAAAATTAGACCAAAAGTTATGATACATTTATTGTGAAAGTTTTTACAAGCCTTTTCTTCTCTTCTTCATGACTTTACTTCTTCATGATTTTGTTGTCATGACATTGTTCTGAAGACCCAAGTCTTTGTAATTTTTTTCATTAGAACTTTGATTCTAAACTTAGCCTTCATAAGTTTTGTCTTTGAGCCCTCGTGTAAAAGTTTTTAATATTTTTCTTGTATTTTTAGACTTTTGCCTTAGCCTTTTATTGTCTTAACTTCTATTTGGGCATTATTCTTTGGACCAAAAGTTTTGACTAGCCTTCATAACAATTTTTATGAAAATTAAAAACTTAGAAAATTATCATGAAGTCTTCAAGATTTATGTATACATTAATTCATGACTTTTGTTTCAAATGTTTAATACTTCATAATTTTTTCTATTAGAACTTTTATTTACAAAATTTCTGACAAAATCATAACACTTTTTTTGAAGACCTAATACTTGAATAATTTTTGTGAAGTCTTCATAAATTGTCTTCTTCACAAATTTTGTTGTTTTGTCTTCATGCAAAATTTATGAATCATTATTGAAATTTTTATCAAATATTAAAATAATTATATAATTATCATGAAGACCAAATCCTTTCCAAAAAATTCAAAGGTTGATTTAAATTTTTTTGACTTATCCCCTTCTACCGAACTTTGACTAAACTTTAAAAACCTTGCAGGAAAAATAGGAAACACATAGTCAACAATTCGATTTAAAAAAGCAATGGCTAAATATTTGAAAATAAATGGTTAAGTTAAAATTAAAAAAAGTGAATAATTAAAGAATTTGAAAACCAATGGATATGAAAATTGAAATTAAAAAGACTAAGTCCAAAACTAATGATAACTAAGTATAAAATGGAAAATGTGAAATGACTTATTCATTTGATTGATCCAAAGCTAATTTAGTCCATTATAATGAAAATTAACTAAGTTAAAGAGTAAGACCTTATAAAAATTTAGTGATTCAAATTGAAATTAAATAAAAAAATAGACAATAATTGTTTAAGAAAAGAGGTACAAAACTCTAAAAAATTTAAGCAATTTACACAAACCTAAGGCAAAATAGTCTAAAAGGAAGCTATAAATTATGTTTTCAAACACAAGAAAATAAATAGAGTAAGAATTAGTATATTAATTCAAATTTAAGAATTAAAACTAACTCACTCCTAGATAAAATTTTGGACTGAATTAAAGAAATGCAAAGACATTAAAGTAAACCCCATTCAGTCACTGGTAACTAATCATATAGTAGATTTCCAAGAAGGCCAATTTGAACCGATAAATCACAATAAAATCCTGAAAGGTATAAGAGTCCAAACTCAAAATCAAAAAGAGGGTCCCCATTTTTAATTTTAAAATATTGGGCTTGTTTTTCAAGCAACAATAAATGATGAGTCCTGCTAAAAATGTTCCTGAGTATTTCTAGAATCTAGAATCTTTGATTTTATGAGATGAAAAATTATTTATTGTAAGATATTACTTATAAAAAAATTGAATTCAAAGTCACTAAATTCTATGGGAATAAGTGACATACTAATCCATAATCTTTATAAAACCATATGTGTGTGTGATCAAATGATTGATTCATTTCATTTGCAATCACACACAATAATTTAGATTTGCATAAGGTTAAAACTATTGAAGGAAAAATATTTTACAATTTATCAAGGGGGAAAGTGGTGTGACCATTAATATAATTCCAACCAATAATTTATATACCTAATATAGATACCTATGGTCATTTTTAAATTCCTTGTTCCACTACCAACCAGGTCAGAAAGCCTATGGTGGAGGTTACCAAGATCACCCTTTCAAGAAGAATTTTAGACCTTATATTTTGTATTTTAACTCAATTATTTTGAAAGGAGATTTTGAAATTAATCATAGAGGTTTGAGGACCAATCCATGTGCAAAAATAAATTATCAAATTCATGACAATTAAAGACAAACAAAAATTGAAGCAATGCAACATTTTTATTTAGTTGTTTTTTAACGACATTAGATGGCTCTAAATAAGAAAATAGTTGTTCTAAAATACACTCACTCTATTATGAATTACTAACCTTTAGAATTTAGGAAATGAATAAAGTAAAAATAGTAGATAACATAAGTTATTCAAGTAAAATTATGATTAATCTCTTTGATCACCACCTCTATTACCTTTATAACAACCCCCTATTTTATTTATTTACTTAACAAGGGAACCACAAGGAAAAAATAGTTGGACAAACCCAATGAGGGAGAAAAATAGAAATCAAACAAAATCAAACCTAAGATGAAAAAAAAGGGATATGAAATAAAAAATAAAGTAAAAGAGAAGCTATTTACAAGGGATTCCCATCCACTCAAGCTTAGAAGTAATGCTTGAGGAATTATCCATTGATAGGAAATGGAACATCCTCACTAGTAAGATACCTTAGGTTGAATGCATTATCTACTAGAATTTTAGATATTTGGTAGGGATTGATCCAAAATCTATCAAATTTTTCATGTTTTCCCTTTTGTGCATGAGCCTTATCCCATAAGAGGACCAGATCTGAGATATAGAAGGCATTCACTTTGGCCCTTTTGTCAAACAAACATTTGACCACTTCTTGATGTCGAATAAAGTTCATCAAAGCTTCATCTCATTTTTATTCTAATTACATGAGGTTCAAGAGGAAGGATTATACTAAAACATTAATTCATATGTATTCTTTTGTGAATAACAAGGTAGGGATATTTAGATTGGTTAGGAAGATAGGATCTTGATCGTATACTAGATGATAGGGGGAGGTCCTTAAAGAAGACTTGATCTTAGTTCTATCAAATTAAAAATAAAATTTAATAATATTATGCCAATACCTTGGGTTTTTTCCCAAAATTTCTTAATTACATTTAAAAAATTCTTATTTATTGATTCAACTAACCCATTACCTTATGAATAATTATTTGAAGAAAATTTAAGAGTTACCTATGATCATAGTCGTATTCAAGGAATTACAAAGAGATGAAATTAGGGCCATTATCATATACATATGTGATGGGCATACCAAACCTTATAGAAATGTGTTCCTCCAAGAATTGAATGACTACATTTATGGTGAAATTCTAGAATGGTTAGACTTCAACCCAGTGAGTATAGTAATCCTTTATTGTAAGGATGAACATGTGGATAAAAAAATAATTGGCATTGATGGCCCCAATGAATTATAATCCCCATTTAGCAAAGGTTTGGGCCTTGATGATCGGAAATAGTGGCATAACTAGAGTGATATAACTTGGTAGTGTGGAAATTCTTCACATGTATATGTGCATCCTTGAATAAATGTGGCTAATAGTAGCCTACCAATAATATTTGATGAGTAGTGTTACTTCCTAAACCATGATTTCTCCCATATTTCCTATGGAAATATTTGAGTACTATAGATACTTACTCTTTATTTAGGCACCTCAAATATATGCCTTCATGGTTTCTTCTACAAAAAGTACTATATTTGATCATGAAATCATTATTTATTAATCATATAATCTTATGATTCATGGAGTTAAAGTGCTTTGGACACACATTATTCAATATATATCTCACTATATCCATGTACCAATCATCATTTGTTATGTCATGCACTAATTAATATTGATAAATGATTTGGGGATCTACCTTGGTAATGGATTTATAGAGTTTTTATCCTCAAAAAATATTCATTGATTGTATCTCTAAGTAAAACTCTAGGATTATGGTCATCCATTTACCACACATTTCTCCCAATTCATTCTACATCAGCAAGGCCTTTATGACTAGATTGGGTACCATAACAAACACCTTATTATGTATAATGTAATGCCTAAACTTTTTAATAGCCTTGATCAAAGCAAAGGATTATTTATCAAGTGTGGAATATCTAAGCTCATCATTCATAAGTGGGATGATCATGAAATTCATCATCTTTTCATCTCATAACTCTTATGTTAACATGATAGTTGTAGAATTCTCTATGGCAAACAAGTAAAGGTAGATAAGTTATGTGTAGTCTAGGTTGATGAGTATGGGCATGTTCACAATAGTGGTTTTTATTTGGTCTAAGTCCATCTTTATTTTAGTATTATAACTAACCTTGGAATACTTCTTTAGCATGTTATTAATCAGTTTGATTATCTCAATAAAAATTGAGATAAATTTTATTATGAAGTTGATTTTGTCAAATAAACTCTTCAGTTCTTTCTTAGTTCTAGGCTATGGGATTTTAAAGATAACCTCCACTCTATCAAGATATATAAATATGCCCCTCTCAAAGATGATGTGGCCCAATATTTTACATTCAATCACCCTAAATATAAATTTCTTGGGATTTAATGAAATCCCATGGTCTCTACATTTATAGAACACTTTCCTTGGGTCCTTTATATGATCTGACCTCCTCTTGGATGAGACTATGAGATCATCCACATATATAACTATTAACTTTCCCATTTAGTCCTTGAATTATATACATATATATATATATATATATATATATATATATATATATATATATCCCTCTAAAAGGTGGCACCTACATTAATCAAGCCAAAAGGCATTCTTTTGTATGTGTAAGTGCCCCACTTGGTAGTGAAATTTATCTTGATTCTTTCTTCAAAATAGATCACCACTTTTTTATACCCCAAATATCCATCAAGGAAGGACATCACTTGGGCACCATTTAAAATCTATAACACTTCATTGAATAAAGGTAAAGGGTAGTTATCCTTTTCTAAATTTTTGTTGAGGTTACAAAAATCAACACACAGTATGGTCTCCCCATTTTTTCTTCACTAATACTAGGTTTTCTACCCATATTGAATGTCTTGTCGAGAAGATGATCCTTGATTCTAGAAACTTATATACCTATTTAAAAATTAGGGGATCTAATAGTGGATTTATAATCCTTTATATTTTCCTACATGTATTGAATCGAGGATTAAAGTGAGTAGTGTGTGTCAAAATGGAGGTGTTAAAGACCTCGATATATTCATAACCCCATGTTATTACATCCCTAAATTCTTTGAGAGTTCATTCCAAATCTCATTTCACTTTTGGGGTAAAAGTGGTGCCTAAAATCATATTCTTCACATCATTTTCAGTACCAAGGTTGCACTGATCATTTTGCATATCTTTCACAAGGGTTGACTCCTCATTCTTTTGATACTCTATATCAAATAACCTTTAAAGTGAGATAATTACTTTGGGTATGCTATTTATTTTTAGTTTCATCATCTCATCCTCATCCAACTTAGAGTCTTCTTAACCATCCTCATTAATGATTTTATCTATGAACACTTCAACATTGGTGATGAATTCTTGTATATGTTAGTCATCATTGAATAATTGGATATTATTAATGTGATATGAGACTAAAGAGGTAGAGACTAGCTATATTTAGGACCCTATCATTCTTGAATGGGAAATGGGTTCCAAAGTACTTGTAATAATGTCCAATGCATCTATTATATAATTCTTATGTCTAGGAAATATTTGAATGCAAATGGTATCATAGTCTTTGATTAGGTTCTAGACTCTACTGTAATACATGGATAAGTGTTTGTCATTTAGCTTCTCACCTATCTAACTACCAATTCAGATTCACCTAATACTTTGATATTATTTATTTTATTTCCAAGGGTGAATAGGAGACCATGGACCAATTCTTCATATTTTGCCACATTATTAGTGTAAGTGAACTATAGATGGTAGACCACCAAATAAGACTTCCCTCTTTGATCAATCAATTCCACCTTAGAACCACATCCATTTTTAGACTTTGAACCATCAAATTTCAATGTCCACAAGTCTAATACTATTGTTAGAACTGGGTTCTTGGGTATGGGTAGTTTTGCTATAACATTTAGCTCTTGATGAATAATTAACTTCAAACCATCAATCCTGTTCATGTCATGGATTTGATTTATTTGTAAAGAACACAAACATTTTTCACTTCCATTTAACTTTTCATATCTTGGGCTATCACATAAGAGAGTGATATATAGGAAGGATGCTAGCTCAATCACTTCACATAAGTCTTCATACAATAGATCTAATTTTTCCATCTATGGGCCCAACTGCACATTGAGCTTCTTAATAAAGAGGGTGTTGTGCATTCCTTCCTCTTTGTTCAACAAATACACTCCCATTTTAGATTCCTCATAGAGGATTCCATTTATATTATTGTACTCATGATCATATGAACCACCTTATTTTATAATTATATAATGGTTTGGTTGGGAAAACCATGCCAAGGTAGCCACATGTGGTTGAAATTAGTTGCCACATAGCCATTTAGAGTCCTTGACTAGTCTTGACTTAGTAGCATGAAGTAAGAATTTGGGATATCCACCACTTGGATTTTGATGAATTGTTAAATCCTCAGATCAAAATTAAATTTCATGTGAATATTGTTCAACTCTCCAACTATCTTTACCTCTATTTTATCTAGTTAGACAACCTTTCAGTTTGACTTCATAAGTGTCAGGCCCAATTATTAGCATATGGCATAAGGCATGCCATTCCTTGAAGCACATAAATCAACAAAATATTTAAGTAAGTGTTTATGAATATCCTAATTGTTAAGAGTAAAGGATTAATTTTAGTCTTCTCTTTATAGAGAGCAACATGTGCATGAGAAACACTAGTGGATTCCTTCCCTTTATTACCAGAAAACTCTTCTAAAATTAATTCCTTTTGATTATAAATTTGAAGAAACTCAAACATAATTATATTGGATTTATATTTCTTAATATATTCAATTATATCATAACTAATTTTATGGTGTTGATTCAAATTAGTGTATGATTAATCTAATAACATTCTATAATAATGGAACTGAACATAGACAATCTCAAAATTATTTCACACACTATATTATTTATTCATACAATCTGACTAATAAAGCCATACAGGTGTTAAATATTTAATGGAATATCATTCCTATATTCATGGAGATTATTTATCCATTAAACTCTCACCCAAATCCCTCAATCTTTTATAAACTCCTATATATGATATATCATTATAACTCATAACAATATATCTAAATAAATATTATATTCTAATATATAATCATAATATTAATAGTTTATAATAATATTTTGATAACTAATTACTACCAAATATAAATAAGAAACTAAATATCCATAATAATGAAATATTACTTTCATAATTATTCATATTATAAATTACTTTGAGGATTAATTATTCCCTAACATCCCCGCTTTAGGCCTTACATGGTAGTTTATGTTTCATAGAGATTAATGGAATTAATGAAGGAACACATTAAATTCTTATCTACCATTCACTATCAATAACACATCAATCGAATCAATGTAGGAACTTCAACTAAGAACATTTGATATCAACCATTCATTGAGGGAACACATCAACCTAAATAGTGTGGGAAACATGATAGGAACACCATCTATTCAACTTTCACTCTTGCCTCCAAGAACTAGAAAAAATAGAATTGTATGCCACCATATACTATTAGGTATGCATACTACTATCATGATCTTGTTGTAAAATACCACTACTTTGCAAAAAACACATCATGCATTTAATTTACATGACCATATAGATGTGTCACTGATGGATCATCTCCATAAACAATTGAGGCATTCATGGGATCTTTGTAGTAGATACTCTCCTAACTATTTCCACATTTATGTTTCTTCTAAACACCTTTTATATGTAATGCCCTATGTGAGAAACTAGGAAATACAACTCTTATTTATCACATAAACAAACAAGTGTTATATATATATATATATATATATATATATATATATATATATATATATATATATATATATATATATATATATATATATCCATGATAGGAACACCATCTATTCAACTTTCACTCTTGCCTCCAAGAACTAGCAAAAATAGAATTGTATGCCACCATATACTCTTAGGTATGCATACTACTATCATGATCTTGTTGTAAAATACCACTACTTTGCAAAAAACACATCATGCATTTAATTTACATGACCATATAGATGTGTCACTGATGGATCATCTCCATAAACAATTGAGGCATTCATGGGATCTTCGTAGTAGATACTCTCCTAACTATTTCCACATTTATGTTTCTTTTAAACACCTTTTATATGTAATGCCCTATGTGAGAAACTAGGAAATACAACTCTTATTTATCACATAAACAAACAAGTGTTAAATATATATATATATATATATATATATATATATATATATATATATATATATATATATATGCACCACTATAACAAGAATCACCCTTTCATTAGTGGCTAAAGAGAGGAATAGAAAGCCTCCATCCTTTAGTGTCCTCCAACCTCCAATAGGTCAATGATTACTCAATCAAAGTAGTCATGAAGCTCAGATGCATGAATTTTTTCTTGATGAGAAATCCCTCCCATAATTTGGACATCACGTATAAGAGAAAATGTATCCTTTACAATATTAATTTTATTTGACATTGACTCAATGACAAAATGACTCTAAAAAAACACTAAGTTTTTTTGACATATTTTTGACAATGGACCCAAATGATTTACAACAAACTCTAAACATGATTTTGACATTTTGACTCATTTTTAATTTTTTACAATAATGACTCTTTTGACATTAAAAAAAAAGATTATAATACTAAATATAAACACAAATATTTTTGACTTTATTATTTTTAGAATAATATTCTAAAAGTAATCTTATTTAAAAATGAACATTATAACAAAAAACATATAAGGTAACACTAGAATTCTAATTTCAATGACTCAAGATTTATTATAAATTCTAAACATAACTTTGAAAATGAAATGACACTTGATACATTTATTGAATCAATATTAAATGAACTACAACCAAAATTAAATATGTCTAAATAATCTCTTTTTAGATTGTATAAAAATACTATAAACTCTATATAAATACCTTTTATTTTTTGACTGTCTATTTGAAAAAACACAATTGATAAAATACCAATTAATAGACTAAGAGAAAAAACAAAGCTATGACATTGAATACCATATGAAATATAACAGGAATTTTTCCATCTCACTATGTAGGGGTCATGTGGAAAAGGAACCAAGATGTTGAAAGGATATTGAATTGGATGTAGCCACCAATAAAGAATAAATCTAATGCTTGATCTATCAATTTGCTTAAGGTTAAGGTGAATAAGGATAACACACAAGACCACTAGAAACACATCAATGTTAGTGATGATGTGAACTATTGATGTCATGGCAAATCAGCAAGGTGGATGAACTATTAAACCAATAGTTGTATACACATTTACAATTACAGATTTGATACACAGAGAAGAATTTATACATAATTTAAATGGATGATGAACCTTTATTGAATTTTTATTATACATTTTAATCATCCACTACCTTCATATATATTTGTTGTAGCTAAATGATATTCGACCATGTTGGTCAGAAAATGCCTTTGGTTGGAGAATGTAGAGATAAACACCATAGACTAGAACATAATTTGTATCTCATCCAATGATAGCATGGGACATATATCTAAATTCTATGAGGATCAAAAAAATCCTTTAAATGGTGAAAATGTCCTTTTTTCTTATGCTGTCAATTAAAAAAATACTAATCAGTTACATGGTGACAAATAATTATTATGAACCACTATGAGCTGATTTATAAAATATGACTATGCACATACTATGTTGAAGAATATCTCTGCAAAACTAAAAACTATGCATGTATGGTGTATGATGATGATCTTATAGTTTTTTTAGATCCTGTGACTTTTCAATGGCTACAATTTTCCTTCAAATAATTTCAAATTGACATCACACCTTCCTTAGTCTCTTAAATATCAAATCCCTTTAACTAACTATTATATGCAACATAGATAATTAAAAATTCATAATGGGTAAAATAAAAAATATATGGCATGCCCCTATAAACCACTTATTTTTCCATGGCAAAGATCAACTCTACTCTAATACCAGATGATGGTGTTGATTTATATTAGTGTATGATTAAGCCAATAACATTCTAAAATAATAGAGCCATACATAGACAATATCAAAAATATTTCAAACACACTATATTATTTCTTCATACACTCTAACTAATAAAACCATACATGTGTTACATATGTATAGGAATATCATTCCTATATTCATGGAGATTATTTTTCCATTAAACTCTCACCCAAATCCCTCAATATTATATAAACTCATATTATGATATATTGTTATAACTCATAACAATATATCTAAATAATTATTATATTCTAATCTATTATTGTAATATTGTTTATAATAATATTTTGATAACTAATTACTACCAAATATAACTAATAAACTAAATATCTATAATAATAAATTATTAATTGCATAATTATTCATATTAAAAATTACTATGAGGACTAATTATTCCCTAACATAAGTTTGGTCTTCTCCAATTGCTTATTATCTAGGTATATGTAATAGGCTTTTAGGGTAGATAATAGGTTAGAGATCCTTTAGGTGGAGGAGGATCATTACCTTAATTCACATTAGGTAGAATTTGAGTGTTATTCAAGGGAGTAGATGTGGTCAATGGGTTAGTTGACTTACTCATTAGTTGGTAATTATTCCCTCTCTGGAACTGTTTGATAGTATTGACCTCCTCTAGGTTGTCTTCAAGCTCATTTTCATCTTCAAATAAAAATTAGTACATATCTAATATAAAGGCTATGTATGGGTTCCCTCCTTCTTGGTTATGATTATAATTATGATTAGGCAAAATCTCCATATTATCCACCTCTTTTTGGAATATGTTTGAGGAAACTATGAATTCTATGTAGTTGGTTTCTATGTGGTCTACAATATTTTGAAATCTACACCAAGTATTTAAGTTTAGGTCCTTAAAATTCATAGAATGGGGCGAATTGTTACTTTGGTTTCCATTATCAAGGGGATTGGGCTTATTTACATTATTAGGCTAGTAATTACATTGCCTATTAGGTCTTTGGAAATTGAAATTCCCACCTCGAGACTAGTTATAAGTATTATGATTGGAATTTTTAGGTCCCTACCTATGTAGGTTGGTCACATCATTAGATAAATTCTAAAATAACTATTTCAGATTGCTCACTTCATGATTTGTGTTAGCACTAAGTTGGTTTACCACTTGAGGTTATAGGCTATCTATAGGCACATGGGTGTGATCATTGTTATCATGTGCTTGGGGACTTAAGTAAGATAGAAATGCTTATTGAGCACTACTAAATGTGACATACCCACTAGTGCTTAGCATAAAAACAACACTATTAGATTTAATTAGGAGTAGTTGTTGGTTATTCAACTAGGGGATTGTTGTCACTTGGATTTTCACCCTTTAAGGAGATATCTTAGCTCTCCTCATCCAAGCGGCACAAGAGATTCACCTCATTCATAAGCTACCCATAAACCTAGAGGTGTTTTAACTGGCACAATAGATTCATCTCATTCATAGGCTACCCACAAGCCTAGAGGTGTTGTAATTATATCACTTGGATGAGGAGAGTTGAAACATCTCCTCAAAGGGTGAAAATCCAAGTGACAATAGTTTTTGGCATACTCGGTGGGACTCTTAGTCCAAGAAGTTGAAAGATTTTGGGTATTGTATTTCAACATATCAGCATTTGGAGGCATCTATCTAAACATCAATGGTGACTCTGAGATTACATTAGTTGTTCAAGAATCCCATGTATTCCTTTTGAATATTGTTGATGATTATTCCTTGTGTTCTTACTTCTTAATAAAGTTACATGGTTGAATTTTATGTTGAGTATTATTTTACACAAGTTGGTGAGGTTTATCAAGCCTATGACATTCCTTATCAGTCCTTTTTATGATCCCTATCAACCCCAACATAGTCATTATTAGCCTAGTTATGAGATGCATAAGCCCTAGAATCAGCCTTCTCCATATCTTGCTCCTAGTCAACCTAGTCACTTCTCAAGTCAGTCCATTTCAATCTTCAAGAAAAATATTTTGAGCTATGAGAAGTATATGTTAGATCTTGATACACGAAGGGGACATAGTTTATATGTTATGAGTCACTTAATTCATAATTTGAGAGATGCATTAGATCTTGTCAGAAGAGAGTGGGTACCTATTGATGGAGCCAATTATAAAAGGCTCATAAGTGAGATGCTAGATGTGAGTGGCCTAGTTTTATCCTTGGAAGATAGGATAAAAATTCATGAGAATCAACCTCACCAAACCTATCAGCTTTCATATCCACTTCCCCAAGATTTCTATCATTCCTACTTAACCCCTATTCATGATCCCAATCAAGTTTATCAAAGCAATCTTTTTCCCAATCAACTAGAAGAGAGAGTTGGGAAGACAAACCTTATTTTTGAAGAAAACATTGATAGGAAGATTGAGATAGCCAATATGTAAATGAATCAGTCCATCTTAGTAGCAAAAGAAGTGGAATTTAAGCTCTCATTATCCTCTCCCATTACATCCTCACCTTAAGAAGAGACCTCAAGATATGAGATTCCAAGTTGGAGATAAGGTGGAGAATCCAAGACTAAGGAGATTTTAAGTTTCTTGAATACTTCATCCACTCTCAAGTTAAATCACTACCTCAAGAAGAGACTCCTATTCCTAGCATCCTTAGCTAGAATAAGGTAGTAGAATCACTAGGAAAGAAAGAAGATAAAAGCTTAAATAAAGAGTATGAAGTTGAGAAAGAACTCAATCCTATGAAAGTCCCTCCCACCCTTCCTTAAGAGACTCCTTGTATTCCATGTCATACCTCTTATACTCTTCATCCTCATGATGATTCCTATCAACATCAAGATAAAATTTTCTAAGAGAATCTAGCCAAGCAAATTGAATATCTAAAGTCAAGAATGAAATTGTTGATTCAAGGTGTGATAGAAGGTTTAGAGCCAAAAAAAGATCCTATGCCTAAACACACCCCATCTAACCTCCCTCAAGAGAGTGCTCACCCTAGATTAGATTTCAATAAAGTGATTTTCAATTGGAAGGAAGATAACCAAGCTATTTTATCCCAAGGTCTACCTACCCTTCCTTAAAAACTCCCAAAAGAATCCCCTATAATGTATTCTCAATCTATTTTTGAGCCTTATTTTCCACCTCCACCAACTACTTCATATTGTCCTCATCCCATCACCCTTTTCCCTAATGGACCTATGATATGGGAACCTAAAAAGGATCATGGTTGAGGAAAATTCATAGCTCTTGCTTGAATAAAGTATAACTCCTTGGCAACCTCATTGGGCTAAGTTACCTGATTTTAAGATGCATAGTCTTAGTATCATCAAAAAGGAGGAGATTGAAGATATTGCATCTATTAAGAACCAAAATTAGGTTATTATAGATTAGATACAACTTGAGATCCCTTAATAGGTCATAAATGATGAAGAATATGTGAGTTCTTATGTTGAGTCTTCTTGTTGTGTTGATTATGAGGAATGCCTTTTTTATGTCAAAGAATAAATCTTAGATGAATTTATTTTGGATTGGATTGTAAAGAAGAGGATTAGGGAGATTCTCTTGTTTTTCCCCTTCATGATGTTGATAAAAAAGAAGATGAGGACTTGTGGTAGCAGATTAAAAACATTTGTAATGACTTTGAGTCTCTCAAGGGCTCTATAACTTCCTTAGAGCTGATTACAAGTGATAGTAAGAAATATGACATCTTTAAAAATGTCATAGAGGAGCTAAAGAAAATTTCACCTCAGCATTTGGAGGTAAAAATAAGCTTCTATTGGCCTCAAGTTTCCAAGGAACAAGAAACCATTCCTCTTGAAACCATGTCTACAAAGAAGATGCAAGTTGATCATGAGATGAAAAGTGGGAAGAAATATGAGGTATGTACAAGGCCAAGATGAATAATTTTACATTGGAGACGTATTTTAATATTTTCTACTTGAGATCATATCAATTAAAGTGCCAATAAGAAGGTCTGATCTACCAAGTATCTAAAGAGCAACATGCTTGGCACCATGATTCATCTCACCAAGAAAGAGATTTAATAAATTTTCCATTTAATCCTAGAAAGGATGTATGATTAGTTTCTAGTTGTGCATAGTTTTTTATTTTCTAATTTCCCTAAGTGCTTTGAGCACATGTGTCTTGTTAGTTTGTTTACTTTACTTTTGTGTGTCCTTTATTTTGTGTGGTTAAGGTAGTCAAGTAGTCATGTCTTGATCAAAGATTGTTGTCAATGGTCAAAATAATCTTTTGTGTTTTAGATTTTATATGACTCCCTAAGCCCAATGGACTGATAAGGCTATTGATCTAGTTAGCATAACAAACATGTTGTCCCTACAAGTCACAAATTTGTTGACCACATTTAAACCTCTAGGTCAAATTGGGACCTTTATAGGTAAAATTTTGAGTTTTAAGTGCTTTTAGGGGTCTAATATTATGTAATATGGGGTATTATATGTCTTTTTATGTTATTCCATATCACATTATCCTTGGTCATTAGTCATATTAGCCAATATATCATTTTGAGTCATTTGGGGGTCATATATAGAGCATTAAATGAGATTTACAACCTATTTGGTAAGTGTGAAGGTGTAATAATGGTTATTTCATGTATCATATTATGCCTTAATCAACTATTCATAACTAAAAAGTGGTAGGTTCTTCAGAATAAAGGGTAGTTTTCTTGAAAAAGGAGAAGCTTGGCACTTGTATGGACCATGGGGGAAGGTTACATGTGGGATAACATCATATAACATCTCTTCATATTAATCAAACTAATCATAGTGATTGAAATGTTTTGGAAGTGATAAAAAAGGCCTAAAATCATTCTACTCCTTTTTCACCCTTCTAGACACACAACACCAGTCAACATGTTTTTACTTGGTACAGTTAGCTAGAGAACTTACAAGTCAAAATATTTTGGGAGGTGAAATTAAACTATGAGATATTAATTTACATAAAAATATTTTGAATAATGGTGGCCTATCATTTATGAACCATCCTCATGAAGTTGACTGTGTTTTTTTACTTGCTAATCTATGCACCCTACATGTTTTGCTCTTATTTGGATGATTATGTATAATATAGATACTAATATTGGTTATATATGATGTTTAATCCCTCCTCTCATTATTTAAATGTTTATTTTCATGTTTTTTAAATATATCATGAGTTATTCAATTTAGTTTGTAAGTTGATGTTCTAGGTGGAATGGCAATCAAGTTCACTACTTATAGAAGGTTGTATTCTATAAAAGGGATTCATATTAATGTTAAATTGTGTTTTCAATGTTTAAATTACATAGGTACTACATATTTACATGTTTTTTTTATAACTCCATACTTTTATCAAACACCCAGTCTTGTCACACTCATAGTCAACTTTCTGCCTGCCCTTAGTTTTAGTCATGATGTTTAAGCTCTAATCATATTTATAAGGGATTAATGGAGAGTGAAAAATTGTTTGAGATTTTAATTTTTTATTAATAGTTATTTATAACCTTAAAAATATCATAAAGAGTCTATTATGGTAGCCATGTGCAACATATATAGTCAGGCAACCATTTTTATACATCTACATGCATCTCTTAGAAAGATGTCACCTTTGGAATAAGGGTAGATGATATTGTTTTAAACATTATAATTTTGTAATTTAATGTAAATAAATTTTAATTGAGATTTATAAATATATGTGATACACACATTATTCCAGGTTCACAGCCACTACCTTGTATATTGTTGTGTGAGCATCTACAAGCATATACAAAGATATGAAGGTATATGTACGAAAGTGTTGAAACATATTAGAACCTTTCATAAAGTACTAATATGTTTAATACAGAATTTAAAATCCATTTGAAGTGTGAAATTTAAAAATTAAAGTATCATCCATGATCAAAATTGAGATGACTGCACTTAAAGACCTTTTCCCTAAAAGGAAAAAATAGAGCACCTGACCTTTTCATAGAAGTCATAAAATAGGGTTGTCATGAGATTGGAAGCATATAGGTACACTCACATTGTAGCCCATACATAGAATAAGGACTTTTAAAATTTTATAGGGTAAAAGTTTTATGGGGATTTATTTTTTGGGGCCTCAAAGTTTCCCATTTATGCACTACAACCCTACATTGACATCTATAGGATTTAGATCAAAAAGAGACCTTCTCCACTCAAGTTTCAAAACTAGACTATGCACCATGTTTGAACATTTAAAATAGTTTAAATGAGTAATTATGATCTAAAATCCACTTAAATATAATGATTCATTATGTTTTACTTCCTATTCACACCTACAGGTGTACCTAATTCCTGAATTATTTACCTACAACCATCCTAAGGTGCAAGTTTGAGAAGGTGTTCCATTCTTATGGAGCTAGAGCATGATGAGAAATTAGTTGAATATTATGACTAAAAGAGAGGTTATTATTTGAATTTTTTATTACTTAAACACTTATAGATACCCCTTTATTTGAAAATATGCACCTATAGCCACTGTAGATGACTGTCTTAGGTAGTGAACAAAAGGGTGATAATTCTTAGTGATTGGTATATTACAAATAGGAATAAATAGGTAAAAATAATGCATAAAATATATATTGAGGTTTTAATAGGTAAATTCAGTTATTTAAAATTTTATTCCATTCTAAACCTTCTATAGGTACCCCCAAAATAGGTCAACACAGTCAAAAATTTGTGCATACAGTTTGGACCAAGCATGAGTACAAGGAGTATATAGAGTATGGGATTGGTTAGAGAGGTGAATTCAGATTGGATCATCTCCATAATATCCATAATAGTCTCATATCACTCTTAAGGTATATACAAATAAAATTAAATACCATAAGCAAACAACACATAGTCCACATGCTAGAAACCCTACATACAATCCACTCCTTATAGGTCTGTATTAGATTCAATGCATTTGAATGGTCTAGAGACCTAACCAAGGGATGAAAATTTATGTAGAGTGTCTATAAAAATTTAATAATCCCATCCAATACTTTTTTTTAATGGTAAAATGGGGGAATTTCCCTCTATTTTGTCTTAGATAAAGGGCACTCCCCTTAAGTGAATGTGGTAGGTTTTGGGGAACAAGAGATACAAGGGTGGGCCAGAAGTTGTTTGGACCTTGAGGAGAGGTTTGGAAAGTTAAAAAACACCAATGACAACATGAATAAATAATCAAATAAGGATGGATCTAAACAAAGTGCTCTAAACCTTAGGGTTATAGGTAGGCCTAAAGCCAAATGGATAACCATTTTCACTTCTATCATGAGATAAGATCTCCAACCTATTATATAATGTTTATAATGTCATTTCATATGTTTAAAAGTATCAATAATGTATAAGAAGTACAAGGAGGTCATATTTTGGCTCAAAAACAACTCAGACCTATGTAAAGTGGAAGAATAAGCTTGATAGGCTAAGTTGAAGTGCTCACATCTCTCTTGAGGCTATGAATGGGAATTTAATAAGTTTTTAGAAGTTTATGGAGGTCTTAAACTCTGATATAGTGTGATTTTTTGGTAGTCCCAATGTTTAACCTTTATGTACAATGTTTAAGAGGGTAAAGTAGGCTTAAACCCTTACAAACCTTGGTTATTGACTTGACAGAGGGAATGGAGATGTATATATTATAATTACATATTTTTAACATGAAATTTCTTGGAAATTATAAATGGCTCTTTTAGGATCCTTCCCATCCTTTTGAGTTGTACAAAACTATACGAATGGAGTAAAAAATAGGGTATTTTTTATTTTTTTGTGTGTTGTGTAGGTTTAAAGAGATAAAAATCATATGGAATGGAATATTAGGACTATTATAACTCCCCATAAAAATTTAATGTCTTGAAATAACTCTGAAGTACCTCAACTAGATACTTCATCCCAGCTAGTCAAAACTTGCATAATGACCAAGCTAGTGAGAAGGGTGGAAAACTTTAAGTGAGATAATTTTAATGTTTTATTGATACCTGTAAGGAAATGGAGGGTATTTAAAAGTTTAATACACTCCATTATATGAATTTACATGGAAAAATGATGCTTTTTTGAAGCCAAATGTGCAAGGTGTGTGGAAGAGGAGTTTTCTTAGATTATAGATGGTGATGGCTTATTCATAGATGATTATAAATTACCAAGACTACAAAAAATTAATGGAAAGGAATGTTTGAAATAATTACCTATATTTTAAATCATTAGACCTATCCCTAGTTAGTTTTTACATGTTCAAATAGAGGTGAGTAATGAAGGCAGTTTTTTGAGCTAACAAACAAAATTTCATGCCACTTTTCATGAATTTCATGACTTGGATGGACATTTTTACTTCCTAAAATTTCATGGTTAATTTAAAATATTATATTCATGCATATTTAACTTGTTCTCTCAACTTTACAAGTGTCCTTATGACCTTTGTACTCCTCTCTTCTCTTCTCTCTCTCTCAAGTTCTATAAGAACTAGCCATTTTGGCCTTTGTAATTTATGCTCCACCTGAGTATGGTGAATCCCTACTCATTTTCATACCATTTGATCAAGAATAATACTAATTTTTACCTCTTTCATAGTGTGTTTACTTTAATTATGGATCTTACTTAGTGAAGAGTATGGATTCTTTAGCATGTTATCTCATTCTCTCACCTATTTGTAGCTTCTTCTTGTAGGTCATGTAAAATATTCTAGGAAGTGTCAAGGTTAAGTAAGTTATAATATTCATTAGTGACATTAAATGCCTCTTTTCTATCCCTCCTAACCTAAAAATTCATCCATAACCTCATAATAAAACATTGATGTGAGAAGATTCAAATTGAAAAAGTGTATGTTTGGTTAGTCCTTTGTTCTCATGTGTAATATGTAGCTAGTTGAAAGTCATAAAATTATTGAGTGTATCACCTCCCTTAGGATATCTTTATTTTAGTTTTATATCTCCTTTTTCCCTCACAAATTTTAGTTGTATTAGTGTTCTACAAGTGGTACATCAAGGGAGCTAACCCTATCTAGAGATTCACCTCACTCATAGGCTACCCACAAGCCTAGAGGTATTTCAATTGTGCCACTTAGATGAGGAGAGATGATACATCTATTTAAAGGATGAAAATCCAAGTGAAAATAGGGACTAATGGTTGGGAGGCACATAAATAATATCATTAGGAAGGTATTTCATTAGAGTTAGACTCTAAACTATATTAGGGTTCACATAAAGGGATCACAAGATAGCATTCATAGAGGTGCATGATGTTATAGAGCTTGGTTAATCATTGGTATTTAGTTGTATGAACCCGAATAACCCAATGAAGGTAAATAAACAAATCCATAGCCTTTTGGCACCATTTATTTCTCAATGTCAATATATTTGTTATAGACTAAATATAATGATGCCAAGGCTTTTGGGGTTCTCCTAAGGAACATAAAAGTCATCAAATTTAAAGACCTAAAGTAGGTATGTATGGCATATCCTTCAATCTAAGAGTAATGATACTTCATATATTGTCATAGATTATGTAATTGATCATTGAAAATACTCATAGGCTCATTTTATTCCCTCTTGGTAGCTATAAATTGATGATATAGGACTACAAGGTCAATGGGGAGTCTAAAATTGTTTACAAATATAGTTTCTAACACATCCCAAATATTAATAGATATAATGGGTAATATAATACACCAAGCATATGTTGATTCCCTTAGGGTGTATGTAAATAGCCTACAGGCAACATCCTCATGTTAGACTTAGGTTGTGATCAAAGCATCTTTAAAATCTTGAATGTGTTATTCAGTTATTTGGACACCTCTCATTATGAACTTAAGATAGAACTTGTCTAGATTATTGGTCAAAATTGAGCCATGACAAGGATAACCATAAGATAATATCCTCATTATCTAAGCCAAACCATGTTGGCCATTGGTAAATACTATGGGATGATGAATGGGTTAACAAAAGGGAAAGATGCAGTTATTGGTGAACTACCAGCTGACTAGATAGGTTTGATTCTTCCTTTCCCTTTGTTATATATTTGTTTTATTATTCTATGTTTAGTGATTTTTAAGAGATCTAAGTCATCCCTAGTATAATTTTATCAAATATTAAACCTTATATTATCTAACTTATGAGAAGGTTTAAATCAGTGGAATAAAAGGGTTTTAAAATGCCTTAGCTTGAGCTTTCAAATAAATAAACTCAAATCATGGTTCATGCCCTCCTTCTAGAGATAGATACATGTTGACATGAATTTTAACACAACAAAAAATTAGGTAAGGGTTCTTAATATCCATCCTCTCCTAAAAGGAGGGAGATCCTATAAAGCAAATACATCCCCAAAGTCTAAATATACTAGGTCTTGGTATATTGGTTTTCACGTAGTTGGTTGATGTGAACTATTTCATGTAAGGGGCCCATTTTAATGATTTGAGGCATAGTTAACTCTGAATAAGTGATTAAAAAAGAGGCCATGCACTTCACTTAGGATAAGTTTATAAGGTTTGACCTCCAACAAAAATTAGGTTTCTAAGATTTACTTCCTAACAAAAGCTAACTTCCCTCATTATCTTATCATGTCCATGAATGCAACAATGTAATAATAATTATAAATATTGATACATACATACATACATACATATATAAGTAATCAAGATAAATATTTAAATTCATATTATTATGTTCCTACATTAATTGACCATAAAGAAAGACAAAAAGATTAGGGATAAAGAGAAAAAATGCATGTTGTGAACACAGATGAACCCAAAGTTATATGACTAAGTGAATCTCATGAAATCTATCTTTAGTTTAGATAGACGTAGCATAAATCCAACTAAATATGGTACAAGAGTTTAGGGGAAGAGTGAATGTAAGAAGGAAGGACATAACTACCATAAAAATGCATAAGGAATGACCATACAATCTTAATAGTCTTCTAATTATTAGGATTTTACTTTTGATTAACAATATCTTGGAATTCATATAATCATATAAGACTTATAAAATAGATATGTAACAATAAGGATAAAATAGGAAAAGGGAAGATAATATCCTAAAAATAAAAATAAAAAGTCTAGTTCTATATGTCTCCTTTCAAAATCCATAAAGATCGATCCCTTTTTATGGACTAAGAGCTGATATTATATAAGCACACATGATTGAGGAGTTAAAAATTTAAATCCAACTTCAAATTCACCCACTAATGGGGTAGTTTCAATAATCATAAATTTGGTCAGCCCACTTGAGGTTCATTAGAAATGAATCCTACTCAATTGCATCATGAAAATATTGGGAACCATGCTAGACAAAATCAAGAATGAATAACCATGGGAGTGAATAAATTCGAGATTAAATTTGGATATTCAGTCTTCCACATCCTATGTAGTTAAAGACATGCCTCTTTAAGGCATATAATTTATCCTTTATGCTTCATGCTTAATCTTGCTGCACAATCCATGGTAATTATTCCTACCTTATTCAAGATTTAGTTGGACAATAATTTGATTTTGCAAATCAAATTGGATGTGTAGTCTATTAGTATCCTCTTGGTAGTTTTTATGACCAAAATGTCCATAAAATTCAAGATCACACCTTGTTATATATGCAACCAATGTTTTCTTTGGTCTAATAGGATATTGGAGTTCCAAGAAGCTACCACAACATTTATATGTCCTCCTAGGAACTTGAGATTTCGGATTTTCTATTTCCATGCATTATTCTCTCGACTCTCTACACTTTAGGCCAATTGTCAATAGCTCCAAGCTTCTATGATTTTTGTCCCTTTGAAGAGCCACCATGTGGATTTTCCTCAGGGCCTCAATGCTTTATTTAATTTTTGGCCTTCACAAATTTTTCTATCTTCGTGTTTTTAGCTTAATATTTATTGCATTAAATATGTGAGGAAAATTCTTGTGAAAGGGAGAGCCTTTCCTTTATTCTTCATGATTTTTATAAGACCTCCAACTAATTCATTTGAAGACCCAAGTCTTTGGATCTTACGTTGTCTTGATTTGTATTCAGGATTTGACCTTCAAAACTATTATTTGGACCAAAATTTTTGATATATTTCTCATGAAATTTTGTATGAGCCTTTTCTTCTCTTCTTAATGACTTCAAATTTTGTGATTTTATTGTCGTGACATTATCCTGAAGATCTAAGTCTTCACAAGTTTTTTCATCATAATGTTCTCAAGTTATCTTTAAGCCTTGTGCAAAAGTTATGAATTTTGTTATCTTTTATGAATTTTTCCTTATAATTTTAATTATCACAACTTTCATCAAGGTGTTGGTCTTCAAAACTTTTATTCAAACCAAAAGTTTCAACTAGTCTTCGCAATACTTTTTTTTAAAAGAAAAAAATTAGAAAATTCTGGCAAAGTATTCAAGCTTTTTATAGACCCTCATTCACAACTTTTTTTTTGAATGTCCAAGACTTCACAAATTTTGTCATTGAAACTTTTGTTTGTAAAAGTTTTGACAAAATCGTAACACTTTTTTTGAAGACCTAATACTTGAATGATTTTTGTGAAGTCTTCAAAACTTTTATCTTTTTCATGACTTCTATTGTTGAGACTTCATGAAAATTTTTTGACTCTTTTAATTTTTTTCCAAAGATTAAAAGACTTAGATAATTGTCTTAAATACCACCTCCTTGCCACAAAAATGTGAAGGCTGATTTAATTTTTTTTGACATAGCCCTTTCTACCAAACTTTGACTAAACTTTAAAAACCCTGTAGATAAAATATGAAACACATAATTAAAATTTTGATTTAAAAAATTAATGGATAAATATTTGAAAATACATATTTAAGGAAAAATTTGAAAAGTGACTAAGTAAAGAATTTGAAAACCAATGACTATGAAAAATTAAAATTAAAATGACTAAGTATAAAGCCAATTATGACTAAGTATAGAATGAAAAATATGGCATTACTTAATCATTTTCTTGATCCAAATCCAATTTAGAGTATTATAATTAAAAATAACTTAGTTAAATAGTAAGAACTTATAAAAATTTAGTTATTCAGATTAAGATTGAAGCAAAAATGGACAATAATTATTTAGAAAAAGAGGTAGAAAACTCTAAAAATTTAAGTAATTTTCAAAAACCTAAGGCAAAATATTCTAAAATAAAGTTTTAAAATGTGTTTCAAAACACATTTAAATAAATACACTAATACTTAGTAGATTGATGTAAATTAAGGCATTAAAATTAACTCACTCATAGATAAAAGCTTAGACTAAACTGAAGAAATGTAAAGACATGAAAGTAAACCTCATCTAGTCACTTGTAACTAATAATCTAGTATATTTCTAAGAAGGTTTATTTGAAACAATCAACCATAATGTACTCCAAAAAAGTATAAGACCATACTCTAAAATAAAAATAGGGTCCTCAATTTCATTTTGAAAAAATGGGGTGTCTTGTGCAAGTAGCAATAGATAGGACCAAGCCTTCCTCATAATAACATTTTCATATTATTTATATTTTATGATTTGAAGTATAAGACCTTGTATATGACCAGGCTTTCCTCATAAAATCTATAAAATTTTCAAACTATCTTTAAACCATAGTTTTTAATTAGAAATTAAGACAATGGTTAAATATTGTGATCTCATACTCTCAAAATCCGTTTTTTTCTTCTATGATAACACCTTAAAAGCAAATTATTTTTACATTTTTAACTACACTTACATACATTATTATGATATAGATTCATACTTCCATGTCATTATATCATTTTCACATTGTCACATTTTATTATTTTAAAGTTACTCAATCATTTCACATTCATTCTCCTTATCTCCCCTATTTTCATTCCACTGTGGGAACACCAAAATTGGTATCAGATAGAATTCTTATTTAACATGCAAGTATAATACTCTTAGACACCATTCTCTCTAAGTTATTTTCCTTAGCTACCAAGTTTAAGTTTTCTAGTGATAGTCATTTAAAAAAAAACATACTTGATTTTTTGAATCTGTATGGAAGAGGAATAGAAAAATCCATAAAAAAGTTAAAATCCAAATCATTTAAAACAAAATTCAACCATAAAAAGGAATTGATAAATAAAAATTAAAAATCAAACCAAAAATACATAATTATCAATCACATCTTATATTTTAGTTGAAGCTCAAACTCCTCAATTAGCCTGATGATAGAGTTGAAGCTCATTGAGGTGTGGTAGGCTAGTAGACTAGGATATGATATTTCAAAATTATCTATAGTGCTACCTATTTTCTCACACAAGTACCCAATCTTCACAATATATTTATGGATTTATAAGGGGTCATAAGAATAGATAACCCATTGTGGGAAGGTAGGTCCATTTTACTTTTCATGAATATAACCTTTATGGGATGATATTTATGCTTCACTAGATAACCCAAATTTGTGTGGCTAAGGAAATTTCTATAGAGTCCTTAATGTTGAAAGTCCTCTTATTTTTCCAACTTAATTTGAGTGTCTTGATTCTAATAATTATTTTCTACCTTGGTAGCACCTACATTTCCCCCACCACCCATTTTATTTCCCCCTTAATAGGCAAGTTGGTTTCTAAATATGTTTCCCAACATATTTAATCCCTATTCTTCACATCTTTTTAAAAACAAGATACCTATTATTTCATGGTTCTATCTATCTTAAGATTAAAATTTTATTTTTGAGTGACTATGCATTACTTCTTTATAGTATCACCTTATCCTTCATGTATTTCCCTTGTTTTCCTTTAAAATTTATAAAAATTATTTATCACTCTTTTTATAGATAATCTTGTTTCATTTCTCTATTTTAGTTTTTCCATTTTTTAATGAGTTTGGATTGTTACTTGTCACTCATTAATGTTGTCTTATTTTATATTATTTTTCCATCTTTGTTTAAGTATGGTCTGTTACTACTCTTACATGGATGTTAGATTTATTATTTAAATTATACATGTCTTTAAGTTTGATTTGATTTGTTTTTTTTTTTTTTTTTAAAACTTAAGGTACATTTTGTTTGAGTTTTTTTAGTTATTTAGTAGCCTTGTATTTTTTAGTTACCTAATTTACTCCCACTTTTCCATGGTTATTTTGTTTCTAACTTATAATTTATCACCATATCTTACCAATTGACCAAGTAATTTATTCATCTATACAAAGTTCATTTATTTTTATTTTTCTTGAAATTGTTTATTTATTCTCTTTAGTTTTGTATCCTTAGGGTGTATCCAAATCAATTATTTCACCCTCCACATTGAAGACTAAAAATATAGTAGGAAACCATTCAATAATAATGGTAATTCAAGGTATGTATATGATACTTTCAATTATTGCAATTATTTCCTTACTATCATTTTAATTTATGATTTTTTATACAATTTATTAACTCAACATTATGTATGGATATGTTATTTATTGAAACATCATCGCATGTTACAATTTCATGACATGTGATTATATTTGAGTGGGGAATACATATACACACAATATTTTTAAACTTGATCATTTATTGATGCTTTTTTGTCTTATAAAAACCCATTGAATCTTAATCTCTTTGAGTTCATGCCTTAAAATGGGAAATAAAAAGGGTTTGGTAGACCTTTGGTGCTTTGAAAGATTGTTGGATGCTATACCACCACCTAAAACCATTACAAGCTAATCTTATCCATTTCTCTAAGCATTAAAAACTTGATTATACACTCTTCTAAGCAATTCACCATCCAAAATAGTCCATACCTAAGAAAAAACCCCTTTTTACCACTTTTCCATCTATGTCAACTAGGTCGACCACAGTATGGGTTTAACACATGTTACATAACTCTTTTGGCCTGAGCCAACATAATTCAAGACCTAACGACTCTATATATTGCCCAACAAATTCACTCAAGGTAACTCCATTGGTTAAATTCTTCATATAGTTTAGGGTCAATCCATGGCTATAAATATCCCCTTAACTTCATTTCTAAAGAGAGGATCATTTAATTGTGCATCATTATTGCTTGAAAATATACTTAATCAATAAGAGGTTTCGTTGCTTAGGTTTTTATCTTGGATAAGTAAAACTTATATTATGGAGGTCTTGTATACATAGGAGAAGTCATGTAGCCTATAATTGATTTATTTTTGTGATCCTTGCAAGACATAATGATCTCTTGCAAAGCACCATGGGTTCACTTCAATAAGGTAAGTATATTTATATCCCTTCATATTTTGATAAGTAGATATTTTAAATCTAGTAGATTTAATTTTATTTCTCCTTGCTTAGATTATTTATATGTTATAATATTATCTTTGTATGTTTATTATCTTCTTCATTTGTGCCACAAGTTTTCATGAGCACTAGATTAAATTGGATTATCTTACATATTATTTAGTAAATTAACTTTCTTAATATTATTAAAATCATAAGATCTAGATAGGGTTATCACAAAATAGCATTTGACTAGAGGCCTTGGAAACCTTTACTTTGCCATTGTGTGATAATATATCCCTTAGCATAGGTTTAGTGGATTTATTATTGGTCATGAACCTAATATAAATTTATTTATAAGTAGGCTCATTAGTT
This sequence comes from Torreya grandis, assembly GCA_037957365.1. Lineage (NCBI taxonomy): Eukaryota > Viridiplantae > Streptophyta > Pinopsida > Cupressales > Taxaceae > Torreya > Torreya grandis. The sequence continues at coordinate 3,190,204 of JARHVA010001564.1, read as the reverse complement.
GATTACCTTCTTTGAGCTTGAATATTATTTAATATTATGAGTTATATATCTATCTAATTTCACTTACATACACATATACCTATCCAAAAAACATATCCATACCCTAATGTTTATCTTAAATAGTAACAATCATGTCTTATTCTGATTTTCATTGTTAGACACTAGTTATAGTCAACCAAAGATAATAAAATTTAGGTATCTTGAGTTTGGTTGTACTTACTATTTTTAACACATACCACTTTTAAAAATTGATTTTAATCAATTCTACTTTACATTCAAATTCATGATTAAATGTCATATATTACAATCTATATAGATCTATCAAGTATTATACCTAATGTAATAACATTAAATTGTTAAATCAAAAATAGGGTAAAACATATTAGTGAACACATACATTTTTCAGCATTTTATTTTTTTATTTACATCCTAGGGTTTCATAATTTTTATGATTTCCATACACAAAAATATTTTATTCAAATTTGGTTTTCAATTTCAATTTTGTTTTTGTTTTTATAGATGTAAAACTCATAAACTTTGTCATTTAGTAAAATTAGTCTTCAATTTTACCTAAATTATGGTGTGAGGGGTAATTATTCAATTCTCAAACCATTATATATCACTATGTACATATTCTAGTTTACATGTACCTCATGGTATATTTGAAACACATATATTTTTTACTTTTTAGCCATATCAGTTGTTTATTTGTATATTGCACTAGTAATTGTTTAACCCTAGAAAGTTACTCTTAACATACCCTAGAGATGAGATAATGTGGTTATGGGATGATGGAATCATTCACAATTAGTAAACATTTGGGCATTGATCATTATTTATGACCAATATCATTATATCCAAGAGCCTATAAATAAAACACGCCCTACTTAGTTATATATCTAATCCCATTTTAAAATTTAAAATGACATAATTACTACAATGAATTAATCTTACTTCTATATTTAAATCCATATATCTAAATTAATTATATTCAAAAATCATAAAAAAATATAATACACATAATGTATAATTTCAATCCTTCCTCATATCATATTTTTTCAATATCTAATCTAAATTATTACATGTCATCACCAAGTGACAAAGGGTACACATAACTCATTTTGTTCCACTTACCCCTATACCTTATAATTAATCTCACTTGTAATCCTAATCCCATTATTCATCCATGTCTCATAGTAAATACCAATGTTTAGGCTATCAATATTAGACAAGGTTAGGTCCCTCATCCTCCATGATAAAATTAAGGTTGTCAACACATTTCTCATCAAACCCCTCCACCTCCCACAAGGCAAGATAATAAATCAAATGGTTTCAATATCATCAATCAAATATGGAATACCCCTACCAGAATTTATATTTTGGATTTTTTAAAGAGATACAAAATAAATAAAAATACATCTTATAGGAATTTTTGTGTGATACAAATATTCCTAGTGATATACAATAGACATTATTTTCTTCCATGATGAATAAAATTAATGATATCAATAAGGTAGTTACCTTCAATAGTGAATACTTACCTTCTAAGCATATCATAGATCAAGATCTTCCACTATTCATTCAAGTTAAGTTGTGAAAAAATATTATCAAGCATATGTTGATCAATAATGGTTCAGAGATTAATAATGTCATCTCTAATTTCTTATGATAATTGGGTATCAATATTAACAACATTAAAAAATAAAAAAAAAATATCAAGGTATTTGACAATATTCCTTGTTAAATACTTGGAACCATCACATTGGATTTACTAGTATGTCCCAGGTCATGCCTAACTATTTACACTACAACTTACTTTTGGGGTAACCTTAGATTTATATGATGTATTTTTTACCTTATACATTGCATACAAGCTTTAAATTTATATATGATAGACATGACATACTATTTTAATAGATGATACCCCTTTTAGATATTTTAAAATAACTCAATCATAATCTAAGGATCATTGTATCATATCACCTACATAGCCTATCTCACTTGAAAAAATGCATACATATGAGGTTGTCAAAGGATTTATGCTAGAACCATCCATCAATAACATGAAAAATGTATAAAATTAGAATAACAAGAAGTTATAATACCTCTCAAGGAGAAAAACTAAGGTGAGATGTGAATTTTAAAGTAGGAAATCAAACCAATCATAAAAAAACCATGTGATAAATATTAAGTTTTGTCTAATAAATATTCACAATATGAATTTTAGAAGCAAGATGAATTTGAGAAGAAGATAGAGATTTAAGTATCTAGTGAAGAAAAAAGGAGGATATGTCTCTTTAAATAGAAAAATAAGAAGGGAGATGGAGTTATAATGAATCCCATCATGACCTTACAAGGCCTTAGTAGTGTGTGTCAAGTGTCCTATTTATTTATAAAGTGAATTAAAGTGTGTGACATGTGGGTGAAGGAGTTACTTGTGCAAGTAAATCCTAAAATCCTAAATAGGATAAAGAGGTGAGAGATACTTCATAGATTCTAAATTTATGTGAATCAATTATTTACGTAAATATAAATTCCCCACACATAAATAAAATTTAATATTTTTTTAATCCCAAGTAATGGGTAATCCTAAAACTCCCCCTTAAAATTTATTTAGGTGTTTTAAAAACAAATAAGAAGGAAACATTACTAACTCTCCCGACTGATGAGAACTTCTTTTAATCCTAACATGTTACAAAATATTACAAAATTGTCTTTGCATAATGGATTTGTGAAAATATCATCCATTTACTCATTAGTAGGATAGAAACAGAGAAGCAATTTATTTTATTCAATAAGTTCAAGTTAAAATTGATGTTGATTCTCAATGTGATTTGACCTTGCAAGGAAAATTGGATTCTTTTCTAAGGTAATTACACTTTGATTACCACTAAAACTCTACCTCTGTGAAGTTTGAAGGTGGCCCAAATATACAAGTCTTCAAAGCTAAATTGCTTCCTTGGTAGCATGAATTCAAGCTTTATACCCAATTTTAGTGGAATAAAATGATATGGTACATTGATTTTTACTATTCCATGAAATTGTGTTGGAACCCAAGGAGAAACAATAGCCACTTGTAGATCTACAATTGATAGGATTACTAACCCAATTAAAATCAAAATAATATACCAAATAAAATTTGATATTCAAGGTTTAATCAATGAATTTTTTTATAGTACTTTAATATATAAAAAAATTATTTTAGCATCTTGAAAGTGAGTAGTTTGAGGTTTTGACATAGAATGAAAAAATAATCCAACAAAAAATGTAATATCAGGATGAGTATGAGTAAGATAATTCAAAGTTACAACTAATTTCCTATATAAATTAGGATCAACATTTTTAGTTTCCATGTCATTAATAAATTTTACAACAAGTTCACAAGTGGTATAAATAGGTTTAAAATCTAACATATTAAACCTAGATAACAAGTCATATGCATATTCAAATTGAGAAATGGAAATGTTATATTTTTATTTTGAAACTTGAATAACTAAAAACTAATGTAAGAGACCCTAATATGTCATTTCAAAGGTGATATTTAAATAATTTTTAGTTAAATAAACCATTGAGATATTACTACTATTTATGATCAAGTCATAACATATAAAACAATGATAACTATGTCATTTGGAGTGTTTTTGACAAAAATATTAGGATCATTAGAGCTATAAGTAAAGGTTTGAGATAAAAAAATTATATATTTTAGAGTGCCACTCTCTATTAATTTGTTTCAAAACATAAAGGTATTTTGTTAATTTGAAAACAAGACTCTCATTACCTTTATTAATAAAATTAGAAGGTTGAGACATGAAGATTTATTCATGCAAATCAGCATTCAATAAATCACTCTTAAAATCCATTTGGTAAATAGTCTAATGCATGTGAGAAGCTAAAGACAGAAAAATTAATTTTTGGAATTTTATATAGGGTCCAAAATTTTCATTATAATCAATTCCTTCAATTTGATAAAAACCTTTAACAACTAATCTAGCTTCATATTTTTCCACTTGATTGTTATAATTGAACTTAGTTTTTAACAACCATTTAAAACTTACCAAATTATGACCTTTAAGGAGAGGGACTAAGTCCCAAATTTTATTAGTAATAAAAGAGTTTTATTCATCATGAAATGAATTTTACCAATGAGGGTGATATTGAGCTTTTTAAATTCTGTGAGGATCATTATTGTGCATAATTTTAGACATCAAAGTATAGTTATAAAATTATTTCCTAGTTTTATGAGTATCATTAAGATTGACATCAATTCCAAAATATTATAACATTTTATTGGCCCACATATGCATAGATTTAGGTGGAGAAAGACTAGAAGAAAGAGTTGGAACTTTATGAATAAAAACATCACTATGAAAAACATATTTATGATCATCACTTAAATCAAAAGGAAAAGAAGAAAAGAATAATATCAAGAGAATTTAAATTAGAGGCACAATCTAAGACACCATATTCAAAAATTATAAGATCCTTTTTAATATTAATTTTTTTAGTTTTATGATCATAAACATTATAAGATTTAGATGATTCATCTTAACTAACAAATATAAAGGTATATGATTTTGAATCTAACATCTTACATTTTTCCTTAGGAATATGAATAAATGCATCACAACCAAAAACACACAAATGTTGTAAGTTAGGTTTTATACCAATCCAAGATTATTCAAGGGTAATATTTAATATAATTTTATTAGGATTCATAATAATAATATAAATAGAAAAATACATAGCTTCAGCCCAAAATTTATAGTGCATATTTTTAGCTTGCAACATACACCTAGCCATTTTAGTGATAGTCTTATGTTTACATTTAGTAACACCATTTTTCTTAGGTGTGTAAGAAATAATATTTTCATGTTTAATACCATTTTTATTAATATACATAATAAAATAATTATTAACATATTCATTACCATTATCAATTCATAATATATGTAAAGAACAACTAGATTATTTTTCAATAAATTCATGAAATTCAATAAAAGTATCTAAAACTTGATTTTTGGTTTTTAAGAAATAAATCCAAACTTGCCTAATGCAATCTTCAACAAAATATAAGGAATATTTTTCACCATTAATATGAGTTTTCATAGGTCCTAAAGATCACTATGAACCAAATGAAAATTTTAAGTTGCATGCTAAGATTTATGTTTATGAAAAAATTCTCTATGTAATTTACCAGCCATACATCCACTACACAAAATTAGTTATAGGAATTGTAGGTAAACCATTAACCATATTGAATTTATTCATAAGTCAAATATTTTGGCAATGAATATGTCCTAATCTTTCATTCCATAAGTTAATATAAATATAAGAAATAAAATCATAATTAGAAGATTAAGAAGAGAATTAAATAAACTAAACAAGTTATAATTATATATAAAGGTGATAGCAATAACTTTAAAATATTGATGTTTTAGAATGGAGGACTAACTCATAGTCATTCTCATTTGACATGCAGGTCCTTGGTTAGCCTCCATTAATGGATCACATGTAAATAAATTTATAAGGAAGTCTCATAATAAAAAATTATTATTTTTTAAATTTTATCATATTAATCATGGTACCCTTGGTATTCACAAAATATCTCTATGACACACCAGGGCTTATACAAGTGAAAAAAGTGAAAGGGGAAAAATATCCCATAATGGTTGCCTCATAGTCCTCAACTTCAAAAGTTTTTTATAAACATCATTATCACTTTTTGACTTGATTTTGGAATTAGGGTGTCCTCCTAAGACAACCTTTTAGCTTCCAATCCAAAATAGGTGCTTGTGTCTAATCATTCCTTATTGTTTTCTAGCATCGAGTAGTCTCTTCAAAATTTTGTCTTCACCCATTATCACTAGATCTCAGTGGATCTAAAAGTTTTATTAGAGGTGACCCCCACATTTGGATAGGATTTTATCCAACTTTTTAAAAAATATTTATTTAGATACTACCAAGGTAAATGCACAAAGAATAATGGCCATTGAGCTTGACTAGTTTCATGGTTGTTTGAAATAGGGAGTTGTGTCTTAACAACACTCACCTAAAATTAAAACCCAAAGAATCAACCCTCAGATACTAAGTGAATTTTTAATTAATTTTTTGGGTAGGTCAAATCTATTTTTTATTTCTCTCGTCACATGGTATATTTTTATTGATGTTATTTATATCCCTTTTAGGCTCCAAAATAAAATCTAACTTTAAATGTAATACAAGATCAATAAATTGCTCAATATCCTTAACACAACCTATATTGATAATAATAAATGTGGATTATATCTTTAAAATATATCCCCATTATATCTCCACCATTAATAGGTCATGAACACATGAACATAGCCCTTAAATTGGGCTCAACCCTATGCATAAGCCTATAGACAATAACACAATTTCCACCCCTTTGGGTGGTGCCACCTCCTAAAACCAATAAATCACCACCGAATCAACACCAATCAACTCAAAAAGTCTATTTAACTCATATAACCTAAAACATACATGAATAAGGTGATTTTGGAACCCAATTAATTATAACATAAATTTCTATGTCAATTTGTAGAGACAACAAGGTTTTATTTTATAAAGGAAAGGTGACTATTTTATAAAATCCATTAAAAATATCCAAGAGATTCTACAAATCAAAAAATAAATCATGGGAATACTAGAGATCTTGAAAGTCACATTAAATTTAATTTTTTGTGAAAATTAATTCCCACATTCCATGAATTAACAATTGTAAATTATGTTATTTTATAGAAGGAAATTAGCCCAAATCAAATCCTTTTCTTCTAACTTGAGTTCTATAGATTTTAAACTTAAATTGTAAGTTGATATGGGATTTTTTAGGAACTCAAGAAAAAAATAAAAGAGTTTATGGATATTTAGGTGGAAATAAAATACTCTTAAAATTTATAATGTGTAGTAGGCCCCTTAGGACCTTAAGCATGCATAATGAAATAAGAAAATTTCTAAAACTCTTCCTCACAAATTTATGATTTAACTTATAAATAGATTCATAAAGTGAATTAATTAATCATATTCAACATTCTGAATTATAATATTAATTATAAATATTTATTTTCTATTCTATTTTAACAAATATCTTTCATAAGTAGTTACAAGGCAACAAGGGTGTAAATGCAACTTAAAACTATCTTTATCAATTTATTTAACTCCAAAATAATCTAAATCATTTCTAATTCCAAAATTATCCAATAATAAAAATATTTAATAATTAAATACATGCTCAAATATTTTTCTTAGATGCATTCCACAAGCCAAAATAAAAATGGGCTCAACTCCCATCTTATTGTCATAATTAGGGAGCTTCCCTTAGAACCCCTAATATAATGACTCCAAATGTTGGTAATGAAGAGTTAAAAAACAAGGATAACTAATTTATGGTAAAGGGTAATTGCATTATAAAAGGAAAGGTATACTAGGAAACACCTCCACTTTAGAATCTCTTCCTATAAGCTAATACCATTTCCAACACTCAAAACAAGCATGCAAACACATCAAATAAATATATCAAGGTTTTCTTTCCAAGTAATTATAAATAAGTAATATAATTGAAATGATATTAATTTCAAGATAAAAATATCCAATCTAACCATTTTTTATAAGGTATTAATATGGCATGCTCCATGGTTGGCCTAAAAGACATATAAGATCAGTTTTCACCAATGGAAAGTTTTCACAAACACTACCAAGAATTTTCAATTTCACTCTAAGGGGTGAGGATAGGATGGATATGATATTTACTCACCATATTCAGTCCTACCCCTATTTTTTTTTTAAACATAAATAATAATTTCAATATGAACCTCTAATCTCTTACAATAAGCCAAGCCTATTTGAGTAGAATTACATAAAAAATTTAATAATAGAAAATTTTATAAAACCCATAAATAAATAGGAAAGAAACCCCTTTTAAAATTCCTTTATGATTTTCACAAAATGCATTTTATTTAGGCACAATTTTTTTTTAAAATTAAGCAAATAATGGTAAGTCAAGAGGCCATTAAGATCCATTAAACTTGAAAATTTTTAAGAAAAAGGAAACAATACATTTTAAATAAAAGAAAAAAGCATTAGTGCATTCAAGGATTCCATACCTTAGGTAATCCACTTGCATAATGAAAAAAACTCATTATCTAATCCTTTACAACAAGGTTCAATACTTATATCTAAATATCATTCTCTTTCACAAGTTCTAGCTCCAAAATCCATCAAGAATGTAAAAGTGTGCACAAGGATGAATTTCCATACAATTATAGGAAAATTCAAAAAATATTTTTCCAATTGGAAGGTGACACTTATCCTTTGATTTATTAAATACTCTCTCTTAAAATTATTTAACCTCATAACTAATATTATAATGAATTAACTCTCACTTATAAATTCACATGGACAAACAAGGACCTTTTAAAAACTCTATTAATTCATATTTATCTAAAGACATTTATTGGAGTAAGGTTGTCCCATAAGTCTTCCAAACTTCTTAAAAACATTCCTAGGATCAAATATCAATTTAATGTCCTTTAAAATCATTTAACTTTCTTTCACACAACTCCAAAATTGGATTTATTTTCTTATCCTAAATTTACAAGTTTTAAAACCTTTTTTTTTACTCATTCATATCCACACTTGACTCTCTCTAGGTTTATATAGCTCTCTTGGGTAATGGTCAAGGAATTTTTAGTGACAACAACCTAAAAATGGGTAATTTTCATAGTTATTTTAACTAATTCAAAAAGTAGGTAATAATATAATATGGTAATAACTTTACTCAAAACACCTATAATTTTGATAGTTCTATGACCAATATAGTCTAAAAGCCCTTGGTTGGCATACATTAAGATATGTAATCCCTAAAATAGCCAAAGTAAATTACATAGAGGTTTAATAATCAAATACAAAGAGAGAAATCATTGAAAACATGATTTAATCATACTCACAATAAGAATCATGCACAAGGCACTCACTTAAGGTACCTAATAATGGGTTAAACTAAATAAAACTAGATCAGCTAGGCAATCATATAAAATATGCATACATATAAATCAAGATATAATCAAATTATTTATTTTAGTAAACATCATATGTATGTATTGAAAATTATTTTTATATAAAATTTTTAATAAATTCACACCACGACTCTAAAGTAATACATAAATGTTTGTCACAAGGACAAGTACAATGTCATAAGATATATAGTAATTTTTTTTGAAAATTGGGCCTAAAAAAGGGAATGTTTCCCAAAAATTAATGTGATATGTAATATATAGGATATGAAAAAGTAGTAAGTACCCTAACTTTTGGGTCACAATCTATCTTCTTAGCATCACCTCGTAACACCAATATTTCATGTAGATGGTTGATGGTATTTTTAGGCTAATTAGGTGAAATTAGAGATCATTGGATTATGTTATAATCCACATCACTAGTTAAAATTTAAAGTGGAATTGATCAATACATGCCTCGAAAACTTGTCTGAAGGATGAGGGCTGCGGGCGTCGGGCGGATGCAGGGCGACCTGCGGAATCTGGGCGAACAGAATGGCGCCCCAAGGGATGAGCGTCCTCTGACTGGCAGTGTTACGCAGGAGGCGGACAGGATCTTTGTGTCTGAGTCCTCTAAGCTCAAGAAGGTCAACGGATGTCTTCCCAGAAGCCAAGAAAGACCTGTGCTGGTAATATCCCCAGACGTTGTGAAGGAGGAGGTTGAATATCTATCCACCCATACCCTAATTTGCAAATTTTTGGGTCTTCATACTTCGTTAGCGGCCCTGGAAGCTTGGATCAGGCGGACATGGCAGATTGACGGGGATTTTGACATCCTGTTAGCAGGGAATAGCTATTTCATGGTTAATTTTTCCTCTGTTGCAGACTGGAATAAGATATTCGAAGGAGGACCGTATTTCTACGATCGAATTGGCCTGTTCCTTAAACCTTGGCATTCTAGTTTTAATTTTGTAGAGGACCTCCCCACTTGTGTTCCAGTCTGGGTTCATCTGCCGAGACTGCCCCTGGAGTTTTGGCGTGAGGACATTCTCTGCCAGTTAGCGGCTACGCTGGGAACACCAATGGCAATAGCGCACCAGACACTGGACAAAAAGGTTATATCGTATGCCCGTATATGTGTGGAAATTAATCTGAACAACCCCTTACCAGATTCTCTTAAGATTTGTCTGGGTAGCTCCTCATGGATTCAGCAAATCGATTATGAAGCTATTCCATTCCGGTGTCGTATTTGCCATGTGTATGGTCATCTTCACAAGCAGTGTCCGCAGGTGGTTCGTGACTCTGCTCTTCAGGGAGAGGGGGCCGGAACGAGGATGCCCAATGGCAATGGTGGATCCAGACAGCAGTATCCCAAGGATAAGCCCCAGGACCATTCACAAGCACAGTTAAAGGCAAAAATCCACTCTACCAGCCAAGTTTTGAGCAAGGAGCAAATGGTTTAAGTGGTCCAGACAAGGAAGGATTTTCTACAGTTAAACGTCGCATCAGGAACCGTGGGCATAAAAGGACAAATTTTGACAGACAATTAGAGGTTAACTTTAATCGCTTTGAAGTCCTGGACAACATGAATATTGAAGACGGCATCCTGGATTTGCAGCAGGTGGAGGACGAAGGGACTTTGGAGCAGCTCGCCCTAGCTGGAGACTCTCTTCCTCTGATGGCACGCCAGTCCCAGGAGATGGATAGTGATGCTCAGGGAATTCCTAATATTGACATGCTGGAATCAGGTGAAAAGGAGGTGCGCTGGGTGGACTTAGCAAAGAAGATGGAAGAAGTCAGGAATGACAAAAGTTCCTCTTCAAACCTTGGGCTTATGCATAGACCCTTCAAAAAGGCTACGGGATCCAATCCCTCTCGGGCTGGGCGTAGGAAAGACCAGGAGAAGCTTAAAATTACAGGGGATCTTCTAGTAGAGGCAGGGCATGTTAAGCCCCTGGACGAACATTTCTCCCCTGTTCCTCAATGATTGTCCTTTCTTGGAATGTAAGGGGTCTTAATAGCTCTCCCCGTCAAAAAGCTATGAGCAAATTGGTTAGTGCTAATTCCCCTGATATCCTTTGTATTCAGGAGACTAAATTTTTAGTAGATTCGTGGTTTTCTTGTATGCAAAAATTTTGGTACTGCAGGAACAGCCAATGTGTTGGAGCATTGGGCAGCTCTGGTGGGTTGGCTATCTGCTGGAACCCAGAGCGTATAATGCCTCTTGGCTGGATGGCCAATAGTTCTGCCCTTTCAATGATTGTTGTGGATAAGGAGACAGGTGAAATCATTCTTGTCACTAATGTTTATGCCCCTATTGACCTCTCTGGGCAGCAAAAATTATGGGAACATGTTTGTTACATTAGAAGCTGCCATCCATATTTGCCTTGGATAATGACTGGGGATTTCAATGCTGTCCTCAGCATGGAAGAGAAGAGGGGAGGTGTTGCTCGACTGGGACCTTCCTCTGAGATCTTGAGGCACAATATTGACCTCCTGTGCCTTGTTGATATTAAACCTCTTAATGGCATTTTCACCTGGAGCAACAGGAGAAGTGGAGAGGATGGCATCTCCGAGCGACTTGATAGATTTTTGGTATCCTGCTACTGGCAGTCTAGCACCACTTCTCTTGCTGCGGAAATTCTAGACTGGGGGGGATCGGACCATTGGCCAATCAAGCTTTCTACTTGCCACATTCCTGGACCAAGGAAGCCTCCCTTTAAATTCCAGCTCATGTGGCTCAGAGAACCAGCACTTCAGGATTTAATGAGGACTTGGTGGAGACAGGGAGGACCCAGCTATGGCACAGCTATGTTCTCTTTTGCTAAAAAACTCCAGTATATCAAAGGGAGGCTGAAGTATTGGAACATCAACAGCTTCGGGAACCTCCATTCTAAGAGGAAGCAAGCTCAAGTTCATTTAGACAGTATTACTAGACAGATCAGGGACCTTGGCCTCTCTGCTGATCTTCATTTGGCTGAGTCTCATGCGGTAAAAGAGCTGGCTGAGTGGGAACTCAGGGAAGAGATATTCTGGAAGCAGAAGGCTCGCATTGATTGGCTTCAAGAAGGTGATAGGAACACGGCCTTCTTCCATAAATCTGTCCAGGCTAGGAGAAATAGGAGCTATATCTCCCACCTGGAGGGCCCAGATGGGGTGCGCCTCAATTCTCAGTAGGACATTTCTCGAGCAGCGGTTCATTACTTCTCTAGCCTATTCACGGAAGGGCCGTTTTCACCTGAGGTAGCAGAAAATACTGTGCTGTCTTGCATCCCCTCTTTGGTGAACTCAGAGTTGAACGAATATCTTATGCGCCCTGTTGAGAGGAATGAAGTTGAAGGAGTGGTCTTCAGCATGAAAAGAGGTAAAGCTCCTGGACCCGATGGTTTTCCAGTTGATTTTTACCAAGATTTCTGGGATGTCATCAAGCAAGATCTCTTTGAAGTGATACAAGAATCCTATTCCAATAAGGAGATGTTGCGTGCCTTGAACGCCACCTTTCTGGTTTTAATTCTGAAAAAAGAGCAGGCGGACCAGCTGGACCATTTTAGACCTATAGCGCTTTGCAATGTGATTTACAAAATTATTACAAAACTCTTAGCGGAGAGATTAAAAAAATGCCTTTCTTTGATTGTATCTGAGGAGCAGGGAGGATTTGTTGCCGGTAAGCAGATTTTTGACGAGGTGGTTATTGCTTCTGAAGCCATTCATTCTATGAGTATGTCTCAAGAACGGGCTATGTTCATAAAATTGGATTTGTCTAAGGCCTATGATAGGGTCAGCTAGAGTTTTTTGGATAAGATCATGCAGGCTTTTGGATTCAGTCTGGCATGGATCCAGTGGGTGCTCAGTTGTGTTACTACGCCTTCTTATTCGGTCCTCATCGATGGGCAGCCCACCGAGCTTTTTGGGGCAGCGAGAGGCCTTCGCCAAGGAGATCCGTTATCTCCTTACTTATTCATTATTCTGGTTGAAGGCTTGGGCCGGCTCATAAAATCTCAGGTCTCGCAGAATATTGTGCAGGGTTGGCAGTGGGGAAATGGTTTAACCACCTCCCATCTTCAGTTTGTTGACGACACGATCTTGGCGGGAAAGGCCCATATTCGGGAGGCGGTTGCTTTCCGTGATACCCTGGATCTGTATCTTGATGCAACTGGGCAGAAAATTAATGACCACAAATCCTCTATTTTTTTCTTCAACACGCCTGGACCCATACAGAGGAGAATAGCGGCTATTTTAAGATTTCAAATTCAAGAGCTTCCGGTTGTTTATTTGGGCATTCCTATTGTGGTTGGGAGGCAGCCACGTCTGTTCTGGCAGAATGTCTTGGATAGACTGAGGCAAAAGGTGCATCATTGGACTCACAGGTGGCTTTCTACTGCTGGGAGAGTCACTCTGCTGCAATCAGTGATACAAGCTCTTCCTGTTTATAGATGTATGGTCCAGGCTGCTCCGGTTTACTTTCTCAAAGAGTTTGATGCCCTCTCCCACCAATTTCTTTGGAGTGGCAACCTGCAAAGCACCAAATGGAGTCTGATCAAGTGGGATACTGTTTGTAGGCCAAAGAAGGAGGGGGGTCTTGGGCTGCGATCAGCCATCCTGGCTAGCCATGCCTTGGCAGCCAAACTGTACTGGAGATGGTGTGCTAACCAGTCCCAATTATGGGCCCGAATCCTGGCTGGTAAGTACTTTCCGGGGGCTGATCCCTCTGACATTGTTCATTTGCCCCTTGCATGTGGTGGCTCCATGATTTGGTGCACCCTTAAGGTTGGGGCTCAGCTGGTTAAATGCAGCCTGTTTTGGATTTGTAAGACCGGTGAACAGGCTCTCTTCTAGGAGGACTCGTGGGATGGTATGCCCCCGTTATTGTCTTCCCACCCGCACCTGCAGTCTCTATGTGACATTTTTCAAGCAGCTGGCTGGACCAATGTTGCTCACTATAAGGAGGAATATAACTTGGGGCCAACTATCAGTTTTCATTGGAAAAACTCTTCAGATTGGCCGCCGGGTGGTTCTAGGGAGAACAGGCTCAAACTTTCCCAATTACTTGCTGCCAGACACTGTAACTCTCTTCAGGGTCAGGACGTCCTTGCTTGGGGATGTGGTTTGAATGGTTTCTATTCGGTCTCAGCGGGCTATCAGGTCCTGATTAAACAGGTTTATGGGGCTGCTAATTTCCTCTGGGGGAAGCAAATTTGGAGTTCCTTCATGTGGCCCAAGTGCAACTTCTTCCTGTGGATGCTCGTATACAATCGGTGCCTCACTTGGGACAACTTGTGCAAACATGGATATCAAGGACCTTCCAGGTGTGTTCTCTGTTGTAGGGAGGCTGAAATAGGGGCGCACCTTTTTTTCCTCTGTTCGTATACCAAGCGTATTTGGCATAAGTGGTGGGAAGCGTGGCACAGGCCCTGCTGGCACGCCTCCTCTCTAAATGAATTCTGGTCTCGCCTGGGTCCCCCAGCTTCCAAAGCACCTTGTCTCCAGGCTACATGGCATGCTGGACCGGCATTCATTTTGTGGAATGTTTGGATTGAGCGGAACAGCAGGCTTTTTAGAACTGAGCGCCGTGACAGCAATGCTTTATGGGAGAAGGTCCACTGTTCGCTCCAAGAGACGCTGGCTGCAAAGGCCATTAGCATGGATGGGCTGGCGACCGACGAACAGAGCATCCTCTTCAACGTTGCTGGTAAGTCTTTGAAATTCTCTGCCTTCCCTTCTACTCTTCGCAACACTAGTGGAGACCGGCGAGTGCCCAGACAGGTGGATAGAAGGGGTCGATGGATTCCCCCTTCACCAGGATTTTTAAAAATTAATACCGATGGCTCTTCGAGAGGGAATCTTGGAGAAGCTGGCATCGGAGGCGTCGGTCGTGACAGTTCTAGAAATCTCTATTTTTTCTTTTCTGTCTATAAGGGATGGCATTCCAATAACTACATGGAGGCGCTCGCCATCCTTCAGGCCATCCAACAATGCTGTCAACAGGGTTGGCAGAATATTATCTGCGAATTAGACTCCCATATTGTTATTGATCTGCTTAATAATCGTAACTTTGATAGAGCTGAGTGGCGCTTGGCGATGGTTGCTCAGCAGGTCCTTCAGGTAAGTAATAGTATGGTGTCGGTTAGTTTCAGGCATATTCCTCGTGAATGGAATGGGGTTGCTAACTGTTTGGCCAAATGGGCCACAGAGCAAGGGCCCCATTGGGAGATTTTTTATTATGATCTGCTGCCTTTGACCTTTTCCCAGAAGCTGAGCCTTTTGGTTGAGCAGGACAAGGCTGTGTAATGACTCTGGTTTCTGCTGTTCTTGAATAATTTTTTACCCCGTTCAGTTAAAAAAAAAAAAAAAATTTAAAGTGGAATTTACCTCATATTTTATACTTTTCACCAACCCTTGATGTATATCCATCTAACTGTACAATAAAATACTATCAATTGAACATAGGTATATTTATTGTTTTATTATAACATTAAAAATTATGCAAGTGAGAATGTTTGAAGTCACTTAGGTGTCTTTAATATACATTGTAGGTGGATTTGTGGATGATTTATACTTATACTAATATTTATGGTTACATAATGTGTAATATATAGCCTTAAATAAAAACACTACTTCGTTACCATCCCAATCACTTTCCCTAAGTCTCTTTCTGAAAAAATAAAGACACCATAATTATCCTAAAAATATCTAAATGCATTCTTAGTTTATTTTTGTTTAGGAAGCTTTTCTTGATTACAAGGAGAGACTAATGTTAAATGTTTCCCTATGTAGATCATTTTGATATATTTTTTTATAAGTTTGAGTTTTCTCTAGTTACTATTTGTATACTTAAAGTTGTGTATGGTAAATTTTTACTTATGCCTTAACTCAAGATGTGTAGCCCAAACATGGCTTCCTCAATTAACTTTTAAGTGAAAAAAAATTATATAAGTAACTTCTATTGGCTAAATAAAATTCCATGTGAAACACTCTCTAACATGATTTTAAGTATCAATATGAAGAGATTTCATTTTTAAGGAAATATGTAGGGATTATTTTTTCTGTATGGTTATGATTTTAAATTGTTTATAGATGTAAAGAGTGTTTATATCAAATAAATTGGACTTGTTTTTTGGTTATGTTTAGAAATTTAAACATGATATGATCTATATAAATCTTATTCCAAAACCTTTCTACTTTTTAAAGAAATAAAAATTGTATTTTTGGATGTCCAATATTATTTTTCTTATCTTAATGAAAAGATAAGTGATATTTAAATAGAAAATTTGATTAATTAGACAACAAATAAAATATTATTCAATTTATCCAATTTTGAAATATTAGGTAATATATAAACCCTTTTGAATAATTTGAACAAACCTATAAAAGATTTTGTGATTTATAAAAAAAATAATAAAAAATATTTTTTTTATGTTTGGGAATTCCTAATGTGTTATTTAACACAATTCATGTTTTTAAATATTTTTAATGCTCTTAATAATTTTTTTAAATTGAATATATGTCCTGCAATAGTAAATTTAAAAACTTAAATGTTCTTTATATATTTTTTGGTGCAAATATTTTTTCACATTTTAGAATTGCTTTTATTTACTTCCCTTACCTATGTTTTTTATATTTGTAATGTGTATTTTTAATCCCTTAACCTATATGATCCATAAGGATATATGTGGGATGACCTATGGTACACTCTTCATTTTTAGTTGCATTAATTAGTTAATTATTTCTTTAGGTTGATTTCTTAATATGTAAGGGTGGAATGAATGGGTGTGACTCTCCCCATTAATTTTATATATACGGATGAATGTGGCTCACTAAAAACATCATATTAATGAATTATAGTCTTATTAAGAGATTGTTTAGGTTACCCCCTTGATGTGGCTTATCATATATTTTGGTTTTTTATTTGATCAATTAAACAAGCAAGTTTTATAAGGATCCTAAAAACTAATAGTTAAATAAGTATCAAATTAAAGCAGAATAAGCCCCAAGGGCTGAAAAATAGACTACAACCAAAACAAAAGGAAGAGAAAACAAAAACCTATAGTAGAAGGCCAAACAAATAGAATAGAAAAATGTAATTAATCAAGGGGTGCAGTGTCTTCTATGAGTTCCTTACTGGAACCTTATCCTCCACCTTGTCCTTTGGATTTTCCTTGATAATTCTTGGTCAAGTCCTTTTTCATGGGACCTCAGCAGTGTCCTTCAGGAATATCATCCTTAGTTTCTTTTGGGCCTCCTTTTTTGGATTCTTCTTAGGAAGGTTAGCCATAGAAATGGGTTTGGGGGAGGGTTTGGTAGTGTGTTGAATCATCACCTTATCATCTCTCTGCCTACTTGGGTGGGGGGGGGGGTCTGCTACATTATTTGTCTACACAAATTCCTATATCCCTTCCTAACTTATCTATTGATTGAGTTTCATTCCTTAATCAAGGTACCAAGACCAATACCTACTTTGTGGAGTTTGTCATTGAATTCTTCTAATTTTCTTTCATTTTTCTAGATTGAATCTATCAAAATGGCCTTCCCCTTCCTTGAAGACTCTACTTCATCCTCCTCTTCTATGAAAATGGGTTTAGGTTTGTGTTGACAAGTTTGACCTCACAATTCAAACTATCACCCCTATCATTTGAAACTTGTCATGCTTTGGAAACCCTATTTACAACCTTGTCATGCCTTTAGTAGTCTTCAAATGATATTTTGTTAGCCTTGTTAGCATTATTTAAGGTAATGTCTTGGGTAAGATTTATAATGTCTTCAAAGTAATCTAGTAGATCATAGGGGTATGACATATTATGTCAAGAGAGTACATGGTCTATTAGGTCAAGTTATTTCACTTGATTGATTGGCTTAAATCCTATTAGTCTTGTTTGATGAAATCAAGGTATTCTAGCAAAGTTAAAGGTTTTTGGAGAAACCTAGGTTTGCATTGTGACCAATATGAGCCTTATCAAGGTGTATTTATTTCATGAATCATTAAAAAATATGGGGAAGATGCAATCTTAAGTCAAAATAGGTCTAGAATTGACATTTTTACTTCACATGAGATCATCTCTTTTGTATTGGCTTTCTTTGCACTTGGATATGGTTTTAAGGGGATTTTAATATTTTCAAGATTGAATATACATAACATTACAGTTTTAAAGGATTTAAATGAGTTTTCAAAGTAATAATATTAGAATGAAGTTAGAATAATGGTCTACATGTCAAAATAGCTCAATTTTTACTCAAAAAGGATAGTTTTATGAGTTTGTACAAACTTAAGGATCCCACTTTTAGATGAAAATGACATTAAGGTGTGTTTTGGTATTATAAAATTAATATCCATGAGTTTCAATCTCTCATAGGTCTTAAAATTCTAAAACTTGTTTTTTTCCTCCATCACCCTCTTCACAAACTCACAAGGGTAGTTTTCAAGTGCTTGATATAGACAAAGGATAGAGAGTTGAGTTATAAAATTTTTTCAAAAGGAGGGGGTGCTAGTAAGAATAATATTTGTGGAATTGGTACTTAGATTCATCCCCTCTTATTTATAAACAATCATTAAGACCCCAGGGTGGTCTAAAACTACCTAGAAACCCCACAATCTTATTTTCATATTTGAATTGGTAGTTTAAAATAGTTTAAATGCATGATTGAAATTTAAATATATTTATAATGTATATTAAATCATTTAAAATGTTTATCAAAACATATTTGGCATGTGTGAGTTCATTTGGCAAAGAAAACTTCATTTTTGCATGTGTGGCAAAGCAACTATCATTATTTATTGGTGTTTAAGGGTTATTAATGATTGGATAACGTTTTATAAAGGTGAAATATCTTGTTTTAATTACATATTAATATATTTAACTCTAACAATGTTCTCCATGTTCACTCAAACATCATTTTTTTCTAAGCAACAATAGTGTGTTCAAGCCTTTTTGACTATGTCATGGAGTTACCTGCAAGTATGGAATAAGGAGGCATTTTTTTGACATGTTCAAAGGTATATAAATGTCCTAAATTCATGAGATAAATTAATATATAATTTAAAAGTGCCTTCATGCTCAAATGGATAAGCATAATGCCATTCAAGGCTATGGACTATGTATATACATTCTGTTAACACAAAATATGAACATGAGAAAGGTGTTAAATGTGTATTTAAATTCTATTTGAAGTTTATATTAATATTTAAAAGGTTAAATGTTTTATTTTAAGGCCATGTTTGGGATTGTTACAGTTATATTTGGTGCATAGAGATATTTTAGCAATAAAACATAGACTTGTGGGTTTCATCCTTGTGAGAGATATATACTAGTGATCATGAGGTGGTCTTGGGCCTTCTAAAGAAATCTATGCCCTATTTAAATATGATTATGATCCATATAAATTATTCATGTTCACCAGGATGGAGATATTATTTTAACAAAGGTTAAATACATGAAATTAAGCTCTAGGCCTAGTAGAATACACCTATAGGCTCATCATAAGCATAATGGAGAAGAGATTGATCTTGTGTACCATATGGAGGAAAAGGAAGTCTATATGGGAGTAAAACAGATTATGAATTGTTTTCCAAACAATATCCAAAGAATAACAAGGTCCAATGGTAGTGAAAAATGGTTTTACACATAACAAGCCTAAGATGGTTATACACAAGTCTATCCATAGTCAAAGTTCTGAGTTTCAAATTTGAGAGTACTATATGAAGTTAAAATATTCATAAAATTGGGTAAATCATAGTAAGTTCTTGTACCATGATTAAAAAGGCATGATGAAGATAGGTTGAATGATATTTTTAGGCCAAAAATGAAGGACTCTTCGACAAAGTTTTAGACTTGTAGGTCTATATTATATGAGAAAATAAATGAAGTATGGATCAACTCTATTTTCTTTTAAGGCCTAAAATCTAAAGAGAAATGTGATGTGTTTATGTTATATGGGTCTAAGGTAATGGATAAGAGTGTATAAATACCTAATACATATCCATATTTAATTCATAATACATAAAAATCACTACCTAAAGGTGGCAACCAAGCAAGTTATAGCATGAACAAGACCGTGTGAGTGCATGGAGGGAGATGCAAGGTTGCATTTGAAAACTAAGTTTTTGATGTGAATATAAGTGCTTGTAAGGTATTTAAGAGTTTTAAAGAGATATATATTAATAAATATATAGTCTCTATCCTTAAAATAAACCCTAAAACTCAGTCAATATCTTCTAATGATCAACTAAAGATCTACTCAAGTAGTTACAACTACTTTCAAACTTGAGTAGAGTAAATACAATGTATATAGTATATAAAAGTTCTGTTGACTAAAAAAACATGTTGAAAAATGTTATATTAATTCATTAATAGTAAAATAAACATATATATTATCCTCTTATACCTAAATCATAACTTGGTTCATCTTGTAAGCTTGTCTCAAGGGGCATGAAGTAGAACACACTTGTGGTGTAGACAAATCATGAGGTATGTGACAGGATTTATTCAAAAGACACTTACAGGTCTAAAATATTAAATAGTAATTTCAGTTATAAAGGTAAATTATTTATCATATTAACATATTAAAATAGGTAACAAGTTACCTAAAAGCAATATTGTTAGTTCTAAGTGCCTTGAAGCCTACATTAGTCATGACATTCGAAACATAGTCAGCTAGATGGCTTCTTTACAAAGAGTGAAGAAAGTGTGTGTGTGAGAGAAAATTTGAATAGTGAGACTTTCACAAGTTTTAATAAGATTATGGTTTTATACCTATTCAAATACATGATGCTATCCACCTTATTTAATCAGTTTTATAAACTCTAAAATCACCACCTACAGCTAGCTTGTAAGCCTAATTGAGCTCAAAATACTTAAACATGAAAGATTTCAATGGTATGGTTGAAATTTTGGTTGATTATTATTTATTGGAGTGTGAAATAAAATATAAGGTAATAAATAACCTTTTAAATAATAATATCTCTCAAGGGTTACTCACAGTCCATACAGAGGCCTAATATGTACAATCAAGCAAGTGAAGACACATCCTGTATACTAAGTATATAAAAACTTTTGAAGAAGTAGATTTAAGGTTTTTTATATAAATTTAGGAGATAATAAGTGGATCTAAATCCATGTCATATACCTTTCAATGTCTTTTTTTATTCACCTAATTTATCTAATGAGCCAAAGTTCACACTTATAGCCAACTAACACCTACAATAATCAAGGACATAAATGAGAATGTTGATAGAGGTTATAGTTGAATGTGATGATGGGTGAGGAATTATAATGATATGAGGTTAGATAAGGTGAGATAATCTCAATTATTGGATCCATTTTCCATTGTGGTGTTTCATAAGATCAAACTCATAGAGAACAAGGCTAAACCCAAGGAAACATAATCTATTAAAGACTAATAGGCCCACTCATAATAAAAGGTAAGTAGGACATATTTATCACTATATTTTGGATGTATAATAGTTAATATTATTTTAAATTACCTTAATTAATACCTATATCAAGTTTTGTTTTAGTGAATAAAGAGAAAACCCCAAGGACTATACCTCTAGGGTCAAGAACACTAGTATGCATATAAACCTAGGCATGATGGAGAGAGGTTACATGGGATATTAAGGAAAAAATATGATAAATACCATTATATAAGGTAAATATGGATGTTTCATACCTTCCTAAATTTTTTGAACTAAAGAACAAACTCCAGGATGTCAATACAACCACTTTTCCTTTCCTCAACCTCATAGAATGCAATCTACCTAGCCAAGGAGGTACCTTCTTATGCTCATAATAGTATGGACACTTTTAATGGGATAATAATATATTTTAAGGTATTATGGGATCTTATAAACTTAAAAATTGTGGCATTATTTTATGATTAAGGCCCTAACTTTTATGAACTATTGTTAATAAGTTGAGTCACTTGTAGGCTACTAGAAAAGCTAGTTTTGACTAGTTTGAAGAAATTTATCTCCAAATAAAATAAAATTTAAATGGAATTATTATTAAACATTATGAAAAATTTTATATACTATAAATAGGTTCTCACCATGAGTTTTGGTTGTACTTGCACTTGTATAAATTCATTGAAAACTCTACTTTTACAAGATTTTGAGGCATAAAGGAGGTTTCAAAGTGTGTATAAGATTAAAATAATTTTTAGAGGTTAATTAGGATGTATTTAACCTATAAAATTATAAAAATCATACAATATAACATGTTAGTTCTGAAACAAACTTTATTTTTTAGGGCAGACTAAAACACGTATAAGGAAGGGCTAGTTTTTTGGCCATTTCATGGTTTGACTACTTTCACAAGGTTATAGAAGCCCAAATTTGGTATTGAGGATGGTATTAGGCTAGGTAAATTTAATAAATTTTTTTTTTAAATTTTCACATATGTGGGTGGTCATTTGGGTCAATTTTCTCTTTTTAGGCCTAGGAGGCCTAATTAGGCCTAATTGGAGAGAGAAATGATAGAAAATGAGTACTTCCACTAGGATTTGGCTCATGAAATTTTGTATTAAGATGTAATGGGATAAAATTTACTCAAAATTTTTCTCATTATAATAATTTTATTTGTAAATTACTTTCGACAAGAAACTTTACCATTTTTTAAGGTTACAAGGAATTAGTGAAAAATCATGCTATATGATCAAAATTGCATCTTTTGGGATACTTGATGGTTCTAAATGACTTGTTTTAAGTATTAATTCATGTTTATAAGAATTAAATGGAGGGAGTTTTCTTGGTTCAATGAAAACCCCATTTTTCTCTCTCCTACACCTATTTATCATGTGAAGGAGTCAAATGATCAAAATACAAAATTGATGCATATAAGTTACTCAAGATGATATATTAATGTTTATATTTACCTCCTATACCAAATAAATAATGATTAGTTAGAAAAAGGTTTAAAATTTTTAAAATGTCTCAAACACTCCTAAGAATACCCTCATTCCCTCCAATGCGTAGTCAAAGAGGACAAAGTCAACATCAATTGAAAAGGTTTTCTCATAGCCCAATAAATATGGAGAGACCTCAGAAATCATTGGAGAAGGTTTAAATGGAGAGATTAATGAATACATGACTAAGCCTTTAAGTCCTATTTTCAAGGAGATGACTTCTTGACTAAGAATATAGGGGTAGGCAAGTAAAGATATAGAAGATTGTATGGGTCAAAGACCAAGAATGAATATTTCTGACTCCGTCAACCTTCCAAAAAAGTCTCCCTCAACCTATAAGAAACTTTTTTGAAAGGATAAAATGTATAATCAATGGATTGATATGTTGGATTTGAATAAGACTAAGTGGATGTCTCATCTCCTAGTTTTTAGGCTTTACTTTGTCTCTCTCTCTCCCCTTTCTCATTCTCTTTATATGTAAGCCTATTTTTGGCATATGAAAATAATAATTAACCTAAGTTGTGGCAAAGATTGAATTCATGCCTCCTCAAAGCTTGTGACTAGTGTATGCTCATGGTTAGTTGATATATGATAGTGATAGTGTATGCTTCCTTTCATTTTGTCCTCTCATATTTAAATATTTGTAGGTTTTATATCATCCTTATAGGTTGTATAATGTGCTTAAATAATCTTGTATGTATGTCAAGTGTGATCTTTCCATAGTGTCTTTAAGAGAAATATTAAACAAGATGCCTTAGATCATGTATTAAGATGAGCCTCTATGTGAAATGTCAATGTTTGGAAGATTTTATTTGAGAAGTGAAATCAAGTCCATGTCTTTATTCATCATTATTAGTGTATATTAGACAAATGAATGGCACATTTTGGTGTATCACCTCAGTTAGATAGGATTTCCTTTCAATTTGCCTTCTTCTCTTTTCCCTTGCAAGCTGGTAGTATAGAGTAGAGATCCTAACTAATACATCAAGGGGATTTATCCCTTAGAATATCTCTATTAGATCACCCACATCCTAGGATTGTCTCCATGTTACTTTAGACTATGAAGGCTTAAAACTACCTTCAAAAGGGTGAAATACTAGTAGATAACCATTTATGGCATGCCTAGTGGGACCAAATTGGTGTTGATTTAGGTGAAATTATAGTTGTATAAGCATTCTCAATGAAGTATATGATGACTCCAATCTCAATCAATTGGTTTTAGTAGTCTAGACATAGTTTCCAATAAATGTATCTTCATTACATCATCATGATGTTCCAAATTTGAATAAAATGGCAATTTCATACTAGTTGATGAGCCTTATCATCACTATGGTAATCCTTATCAACCCTTTAATGAGTTATACCATCATTATCATGATCCATATGAGCCTTGTTATGAGCCTAATCATCTTATAAGTCCTATGATTAGTCTTGTCAAGGGTATGATGGTTATAAGATTTATAGCGATCCTCATCAACCTCACTATGACCCTAATTATGTATTTCAATAGCCTTATCAAGACTTGAAGTAGTCATAATCACCTCCTCTTACTCCATTTCTAACTCAAAATCATGATTCCCCTACCATATCCTTGTTGGCATTCAATCCAATTATACTAAAGTATAAAGAGGTGATGAGAGTATGGGATAAAGAGTTAGATGTGATAAATTTTCACCTCATAGAGAAGATGATGAAGATAATATAGATGTTGATAGATAGGTAGGTAGTAGTTGGAGAGGAAATCAATATGTTATGATGTATGAATTATGTGAAATGAGAACCATGATCCAATGGTGGATAAACAGGTTAGTGAGATGGGAGAATCAAGAGATACAACCCAAACAACCTCAGCCATATCCTCCTACCCTTGGTAAAACTTCTTGTATTATAAGCTTCCTTCTAACTACACCTACCCCTCCTCAATAAAATACACTCACTTCATCTTGAAGGCTTTCTTGGGATATGATTCCCAGTTATGTTATGCCAAGTCTTGTGGATGAATTTCCTCCTATCAATTTTCAAGAACCCTCTTATTTACCATAGCATCCCTCTTATGTTATTTATCCTTATGAATTATTTTAGCATTCTCAAATCGATCCTCTAAGAAAGCCAATTCAACCTCCAAGTGAACCTACTAGTTTCAAAGTCCCACCTTGGAACCAAATAGTTAAGTCCTAGAAAAAACAAGAGGAAAAGAGTCAAGATTAAAAATTTGAGACTAAATAAGACCTTTTGCCTATTCAAGCCCCATTTCCCCTTCCTCAAGAACCTATAATTACTTCATCTTAGAGTATTTTTCAATAAAAAGAGGTCTTAATTGAGAAGGTTAGAAATCTAGTTGCAGTTGAGATGGAACCTTATGAAGACTATAATAGGATGAAGCACTCATAGGATAGCTGAATTTACTTTATATTTAAGCAGTCCTTAAAAAATACACCACCTCCAAGACCTCAAGTTACAAAATTACTCCCTTGGTTCCTAAGTAAGCTCATGAGCATATCCATTTCCCTCCTACCATCTCCCTTCTTGAAGAGGAGCCTATTTTATGGAGGATAAATGAATAAGTTAAAGTTGAAAGTTATTTTAAAGGATAATGTGGTGAAGATGAGGAAATTTTACATGAAGAATAAATATTTATTGGTACTCCCCATGGTGAGATCAAAGGAATTTTAGCTTTCAAACTTGATGATGAGGTTGTAACATAAGGTATAGGATATATTGACTTGTTTCAAGATCTCCCTTTTGGTGTGTTTGAATATCATGACAAAGAGATCATATATGATCAAAGGAGATGTTATTAGACCCTATTTATGAGTTTTAAGAGATTTTTGAAGTATAGCTTAAGCTAAATTCCCTTTATGGTATTACAAATGTGTAAATAAATGAAAATATTGATGAAAAAGTACTACTTGATTTAGTGGAAGCTCTAGGAGAGGTTTTTGATCTAGTTATAATTTCTTATCATGACGATGTTGATCAAGAAGAGTCATTTTAAGAGGTTTTATCTATTAATGATCTCGATGGGGCAAACTTTCAGTTGCATCATGATCCTATAGAAGACTTTATAGTTCTTTACAACCTTATGGATCCTAATGAGGAAGGTAATAAAGTGGTTTATGGTGTTTCTTATCATGATGATAATCAAGAGGATGGTGAAGACATATGCAAGCAATATGCCAACATTTTTAAAGATTTTTAAGTTATTAGGGAGTCTATATCTCCTATAGATAAGGTTGAGCACATTAAAGAAATGGTTCTCTCTCTAAGACATCAAGAAGGAAGCTTTATCAAATTTTCATCCCCTAAAGAACTAATTGAAGAATGGCATAATTTTAGTGAGAACTATGAGGCAACTAAATATAGGTAGATTGAGATTTTTGAGAGTCTAGAGTAGATTAAAAGTGATGATAAGTAGAAGTATGGAGTAAGTGTTGAAATACAAGATGAATATGTTTTTTTGGTGACTGGTTTGATGCTCATGAATTACTTGGAAGTCTATCAAGAGTATTTGAAACCATTAAGCACCTAAGATCAACAAAGAATTTTTCTAAGAAGTAGATTGTTGCACACCCTTACTTATTATTACATGAATAAGATGATCTCAAAGGCTTCCATTTTGATCAAGGAGGATCAGTCTTCATAGGTTAGTTTGTATATAGTAATTTACTTAGGTTTGTTTGTGCTTTGAATAAGTGCTTAGATAACACCTATGTATTGTTAGTTATTTTCCCTTGTTTTTTTGACTTAATTTTCATTATTTAGGTGTGAAATCAGACATATTGTCTTGGTCAAGAGTTTAAATTATTTTTCAAGCTCTGATCATGTGTTTTTTAGAGTGTGTGAGTGAGTCTATAAGAATTAAAAGAGATGTTAATTTACTAGTTCATAAGCATAATAGGCATGCTTCCTAGCTAAGCCACTAAAATTTTGAAATCATAGGTCAAAATATCACCCTTATCATTCAAAACTTCACTTTTCATGCTTCTACAACCCTATTCACATCCTTCTCATGCCTTTGGTAGTCTTGAAATGATATTTTGTTAGCCTTATTAGAATTGTTTAATGTAATGTCTTGGGTAATCTTTCTAATGCCTTCAAAATCAATCCATTAGCTCACATGGGTATGACATATTGTGTCAAGATAGTACATGGTCTGTCAGGTCAATTCATTTCACTTAGTCACTTGGTTTGAACCCCATTAGTCTTATTTGATAAAATTAAGGTGTTTTGTAAGGTTTAAAGTTTTTGAAGAAACCTAGGTTTACATTATGACCAATCTAAGCCTTATCAAGGTGTATTTATTTCATAGATAATTGAATAATATGGGTAAGAGGTAATTTGAAGTCAAAGGAGGTTTAGAAATGACATTTTTACTTTACATGAGATCATCTCTTTTATACTTCTTTTCTTTACACTCGGAGATGCTTTTAAGGGGATTCTAAGATTTTCAAGTTAGAATATACATAAAATTAAAATTTTGAAGGATTTAAAATTATTTTTAAATGTAATAATGTAATAATGAAGTTAGAATAAAGGTCTACATGTCAAATAGCTTGGTTTTGCTCAAAAAGGATAATTTTATGAGTTTGTATGGACTTGAGGAGTCCACTTTCAGGAAGAAATTCCTTAAAGGTGTGTTTTAGTATTATGAAATTCATAACCATGATTTTAAATATCTCACAAGTACCAAAAGTCCAAAAATTTCTTTTTCTCCTCTATCACCCTCTTCACAAGCTCACAAGGGTAGTTTTCAAGTGCTCGGTATGGACAAAGGAGAGAGAATTGGGTTCTAAATTTTTTTCTAGAGGATGTGTTCCTAGGAAGATTAATATTTTTTGAAAATTTCTTAATATTCATCCCCTCTCCTTTATGAATTTTTTTTAAGACCTCAGGGTGTTCTAAAACTACCTAGAAAACCCATAGGCTTGTTTTATTCTTTGAATTGGTAATTTTAAATAGTTTGAATGCATGAGGGAAATTTAAATACATTTATAAGGTCTATTAAATAATTTCACAAGTTTATCCAAACCTATTTGGCATGTGTGAGGTCCTTATTTCTTGGTGTTTCAAGGTTATTAATGATAGGATCATTTTTTATAAAGGTGATGTATCATTTTTTAATTCCATATTAATTTATACAACTCTACCAATGTTCTCCATGTTCACTCAAACATCATTTTTTCCAAGCAACAACAATGTGTTCAAGCCTTTCTTACAATGTCATGGAGCTTCCTACAAGTATGGAGTAATGAAGTATTTTTTTCCTTGTTAAAAGTTATATAAAGTTTATGAATTCATTATATATATTAACATACAATTTAAAAGTGACTTCATTCACAAATAGATAAGCATAATGTCATTTAGGGCTATGGACTGTGTACATACATTCTGCTAACACATAATATGAACATGGGAAAGGTGTTGAATGTGTATTTGAATGCTATTTGAAGTTCATATTAAAATTAAAAAGATTATATATTTTCTTTTAATTCCATTTTGGAGACTGGTATAATTAGGTTTGGTGCATAGAGAGCTTTTAGCAATAAAACATAGACCTATGGGTTTCATCATTATGAGAGATATATACTAGTGATCATGAGGTGGTCTTTGGGCTTCTAAAGCAATATATGCCATATTAAAATATTAGTATGATACTTATGAATTCTACATGTTCACCAAGAGGGAGATATTATTTTAAAAAAAGATGAAATACATGAAAGTAATCACTAGGCCTAGTAGAATATACCTATAGGCTCATCATAAGCATAATGGAGAAGAGATTGATCTTGTGTGCCATATGGAGGACAAGGAAGTTTGTATGGGAGTAAATAAGGTCAATAATTGGTTTCCAAATAATCTCCAAATAATACTAAGGTCCAATGGTAGTGAAAAAGTGTTTTACACATAACAAGCCTAAGATGGTTATATACAGGTGATTATCCATAGTCAAAGTTTTGAGTTTTAAGTTTGAGAGTACTATATGAAGGTAAAATCTTCATGAAACTAAGTAAAACATAGTAAAGTATTGTACCATGATTCAAAATTCATGATGAAGATAGGTTGAAGGATATTTTGAGACCATAAATGAAGGACTCTTGGACAATGTTATAGACATGTAATCTTGTATTATATGATAAAATCAATGAATTATGCATCAATTATATTTTCTTTTAAAGCCTAAAAGCTAAAGAGAAATGTGATGTCCTTATGTTAGATGGGTATAATATCATGGATAAGAGTGTATCAATACCTAATCCATATTTATACCTAATGCATAATACATCAAAATCACTACCTATAGGTGGTAGCCAAGCAAGCTATAGTGTGAACATGATTGTATGAGTGTATGGAGGGAGATGCAAGGTTGCATTTGAAAATTGATTTTTTGATGTAAATATAAGTTCTTTTGAGGTATTGAAGAGTTTTAAGGATCTATATTGTAATCAATATATATTTTATATCCTTAAAATAAACCCTAAAATTTAGTCAAGATCTTTTAATGATCAACCACAGGTTTGCTCAAGTAGCTATAGCTGATTTTAAACTTGAGTAGAGTAAATGCAATATATATAGTCTATAGAAGGTTTGGTGAATGAAAAAACATGTTGAAAAAGGTTATACTAGGTAATGAATAATCAAAGAAACATCTTATTTCCTCTTATACCCAAATCATAACTCTAAAAATCCTACAGGCTTGTCTCAAGGGGCATGAAGTACAACACACTTGTGGTGTAGATAAGTCATGAGGTATTTGACAAGATTTATTCAAAAGAAACTTAAAGGACTAAAATATTATACAATGGTTTCATTTATAAAGGTAAATTCTTGATCATATTGAAATATTAAAATAGGTAAAATTTTACCTACGTGTAGGATTGTTAGTTCTAAGTGCCTTAAAGCTTACAATAGTCATGACATTCTAAACATATTCAGCTAGATGGCTTCCTTTCAAAGAGTGAAGAAAGTGTGTGTGTGAGAGAGAAGTTGAATAGTGACACTTTCATAATGTGTTAATAACATTAGGGTTTAAAACCTACTCAAATACATGAGGCTATCCACCTTATTTAATTAGGTCTATGAACTCTAAATTTACCACCTACAACAAACTTGTAGGCCTAATCGATATTGAAATACTCAGATATGAAGGAGTTCAATGGTATTGTTGAATTTTTGGATGATCAATATTTCTTGGAGTGTGAATTTAAACATAATTTTATAAATAACCTTTAAAATAAGAATCTCTTTCAAGGGTTAATCACAGTCTGTACAAAAGCCTAATTATGTAAATTCAAGCTGATGAAGACACATCTTGTGTACTAAGTTCATAAAAGATTTTGACCAAAGAGATTTGAGGTTTTTTTAGATAACTTTATGTGATACTAAGTGGATATAAATCCATTTTATATACATTTCAAGTTATTTTTTTAGTCACCTAATCTCCCCATTGAGCCAAATTTCACACCTACAACCAATAATCACCTATAATCGTTAAGGACATAAATGAGAATGTTGATATAGGTTACAGTTAAATGTGATGATAGGTGAGTAATTGTGATGAGATGAGGTTATATAAGGTTATATAATCTCAATAAGTGGATCCATTTTCCATTAGGGTGTTTAATATGATAAAACTCATAGAGGACAAGGCTCAGCCTAAGAAAACATAGTCTATTAGAGACAAATAGGCCCAATCATAAGCAAAGGTAATAAGGACATATTTCTCACTATAGGTTGGATGTAAAAAAATTAAAATTATTGTATATGACCTTAATTAATACATCCATCAATTGGATCAATGAATTAAGAGAGAAACCTAAGGAATAGACCTATAGGGTCAAAAACACTAGTATGCCTATAAATCCTATGTATGATGAAGAGAGGTTGTAGGGGATCTTGAGGGAAAAAAATATGATAATTAACATTGTATAAGGTCATAATTGATATTTCAAAACTCCCTAAAGTGTTGTAACTAAAGAACAAAATCTAGGATGCCAATACAAATACTTTTCCTCTCCTCAACCTCACAGAACTTAGTCTACCTAGCCAAGGAGGTACCTTTTTATGCTCATAAAGGTGCATACACTTTTTATGGGATCCAAATCTCATTATATTTATTAGGGGACATTTTTCACTTATAACTTGTCTCATTTTTTTGGTTAAGGCCCTAGCCTTTATGAATTATCGTTAAGAAGTTGAATCACTCATAGGCTACTAGAAAAGCCATTTTTGACCAATATGAATAAATTGATATCCAAATCACAAAAAATAACCTATAATTATTATGAAAACCCTTAAAAATTATTATATAATATAAATAGGTTCTCACCATGATTTTTTGTTGTACTTTCACCTATACAAATTCATTGAAAATTATACTTTTACAAGATTTTGAGGCAAAAATGAGGTTTTGAAGTGTGTATAAGGATCAAAATAATTTTAAGAGGCTATTTTTAAGGATCTTATAGTACAATTGATTACTTTTGTGTAAGCAACTAAACACAGAATTAAACCAAAAATAATAAGTAACTAGAAATCAGAATCAGCAAAGAATATGAGATACAAGAAACAACCAAAAACTTGTATTAAACTCTTCCAGAAGAAAATACAATGAAGAAATCACACTTCTTCTCACACCTCTCAGATGTACAAATCTCTTTCCCTCAAGAGTTTTATCTCTCTCAATTACAACCAACTCAGCTACTTGAATTGATTCACATTACATGTCTACAAGCTATGAAGATCTAACCCTATTATGTAATACTAGAATTCATGAGCTATGCATTCTCCACCGTTAGATACACCTCTTAATAAAAGGTTCAAATCAATCCTACCAAAAATAGAAATTTGGACTCAATACTAACAGTTAATCTTTTCATGCAAACAATCTATTCTACCTCAAAAATAGACTTTTGGAATGCACAAGTGACCGACGTTGGTCCCTGTCTATCTGCATATGATCAACATCGACTGAACCATAACCAATGTCGACAGCTTATAGTTGACTCCTAACCAACGTCGGTCGGTCTTGACCAATGTCAGTGACTGTGTAACTCTAGCAACCTCTGCATTTTCTCATCTAGTGTAGCTTTTAGCTCCACAACTCAACAATTTCCCACTTGGAGATAAATAGCTGCACCTGTACCTATACAACAACATCCTCTAGCCTTGTTTCTCCATCTTCAAGCTCAATCTTGAAGACCAACAAAATTTGAATGAAGATTCAACTTCTCCTTTGTTACCAGCTTTGTTAACATATTAGCAAGGTTCTCATCTATATGGATCTTTTCCAGCTTCAACTCATCATCCATTACCTGTCTAATGAAGTGATACCTAAGCTGTATATGTTTGGTTCTTGAATGAAATGTTGAATTCTTTGCCAAATGAATTGCATTTTAACTATCACTTTACAATCTACAACTCTTTTTCTCCTTTCCCAACTCTTCCATGAACTGTGTCATCCATATCATTTCTTTGCTAGCCTCTGTGACTACAATGTATTCTGCCTCTGTAGTAGACAAGGCAACAACCTTCTGCAATTTTGAAATCTAGCTAACCACCATTCCACCAATAGTGAACACATACCCTATGGTGCTTCTCCTACCATCCAAGTCACCTGCCATATTTGAATCTACATACCCACGTAGAGAAGTGTTTGACCCTCCATAGCATAAATGCCTACTGCTAGTCCCTCTCAGATATCTAAGAATCCATTGAACTGCTTTCCAGTGTTCCTTTCTTGGATTGGCCATAAACTTGCTAACAACTCCCACTGCTTGGGCAATATCAGGTCTAGTATATACCATTACATACATCAAGCTCCCAAATGCTAAATCATATGGAACTCTACTCATGTACTCAACCTCATCATGTGATTTAGGACACTGTTCTTTGCTCAACTTGAAGTGTCCAGCCATAGGTGTGCTTACTAGTTTTGCATCCTGCATATTGAACCTCTCCAACACCTTGTTCACATAATCCTCTTGAGACAAAATCAAACTATGATTTTTCCTGTCTCTCTTAATGCTCATGCCAAGGATTTTCTTTGCTACTCCTAAATCCTTCATGGCAAATGTGTGAGCTAATGTTACCTTAAGCTCATTAATATCCTGCATGTGTGAACCTACAACAAGCATATCATCTATATACAGTAACAGGATAATATAACTACCATTATCCAATCTGTTAAAATAAATACAATGGTTAGATTGACATCTACTAAAGCCATGCTCTGTCATAAACCTATCAAACCTCAAATACCATTGTCTTGGAGCTTGCTTAAGACCATATAAGCTTTTCTTCAACCTGCACATAAGTTTCTCCTTACCTTTGACCTCAAAACCTTTCAACTGATCCATATATATTTATTCATCCAAATATCCATGAAGAAATATTGTCTTAACATCAAGCTACTCAAGATGCAAATCCTCAATAGAAACTAAAGACAATACAGTCCGAATAGAAGTCATTTTTACTACAAGAGAAAAAATTTCACCAAAATCAATACCTAGTTTCTGTGTAAATCCCTTTACTACCAACTTGGCCTTATGTCTCATTTGTCCATTCTCACCTTATTTTAACCTGTAAACCCATTTGTTTTTTAGTTATTTCTTTCTAACTGGCAACTCAACCAAATCCCACATTTGGTTCTCTTTCAAGGAATCGATTTCCTCAATCATGCCATGCTCCTACTATTTTCGAGATTCTACCTGCATTGTCTCATCAAAAATTTCTGGTTCTCCACTATCAGTGAGCAACAAGTAGAATAAAGAAGGGGAATATCAAATTGGGGGTTTACTTACCCTTTCAGACCTCCTCATGGGCATTTGAGACTCATTCACAGCTTGTTGTCCACCCAAATTCTCTATCAATGACCGATCTCGATCATCTCTGGTTCTGTACTTGACCGATGTTGGTTCCACCTAACTGACATCGGTTCCTATATGACTAATGTCAATTACTATTTGACCAACATTGGTTCCTATCTAACTGATGTCGATTCTTTCCTGACTGACGTCAGTGTCTGGGTTTTCCTATATGTGATTATTTTTACTTGTGAGCTCATTTTGGATCATCACCTCGTCCAAATCAACATTGCTCTACTCAGTATTATTTAGCTTCTTGAGCTGATCACTATACATCACCTTCTCATTGAAAATAACATCATGGCTTCTAATAATTTTTTTAGTTCCTAGATTCCACAATCGAAATTTGAAATCTCCAAAGCCATAACCAATAAAAGTGCACCTCATAGATTTAGCATCTAGCTTCTTTCTATTTTCTTTATCATTGTGCACAAAAGCTTCAGAACTAAAAACTCTGATAAATGAAAGATCTACCTTTTTACCTGTCCAAGTCTCTTCTAGAATTCCACCATCCAGTGTAGTAGAAGGTCCTCTGTTAATCAAGTAAACTATAGTGTCTACAGCTTCTGCCCAAAACTGTAAGGGCAAACCAACATGCAACCTCATACTCTGTGCACGCTCCATTATTGTTCTATTCATCCTTTTAACAACTCCATTTTTTTGAGGTGTCCTTGGAACCATCCTTTCCCTGCGTATTCCATTCATAGAATAGTAACTATTAAATTTACTGTTGTAGTACTCACCACCATTATCAGATCTAAGGCACTTCAATCTCAAACATGTTTCATTCTCAACCAAAGTTTTCCATTTCTTAAATGTGTCAAAAACATCATATTTCTTCTTTATGCAATAAACCCATACCTTTTTTGTAGAATCATCAATGAAAGTAACATAATACTATGATCCTCCAATAGAAGCTACCTGAGCTGGTCCCCACATGTCTGTGTGAACAAGCTCTAACTTGTGCTTCTTCTTTGTTGACCCAATTTTAAGAAACCTCACTTTCTTCTATTTTCCAAAAATACAATGCTCACAAAAATCTAGATCTATGATTTTCAAATCTAAAAGCTTACCTTTTGACTTAAGAATAGTCATTCCCTTCTCACTCATGTGGCCGAGCCTACAGTGCCACAAATTTGCATCTACATCTAAAATAGATAGAATAGAAGGAGAATAACCAGTAATACAATTACATAGATAAAGAGTACCTACTCTCTTACCTCTGGCTAATAAAAGTGCACCCTTGGAAACTTTCCAATATTTAGCTGTGAGAGTTACTGTACAACCCTCATCCCCCAACTTTCCTGTAGAAATAAGATTCCTCTTCAGGATGGGTACATGCATGACATCCTTCAACACCCATGTGTTGCCATTCTGCAATTTCAACTACACTTTTCCTTTGCCAACAATTTCACAATCTCATCATCCCCTAAATAGACTATTCAAAAATCTCCATAGACATAATCATTGAAAAATTCTCTATTTGGGGTTGCATGGAAAGAGGCACCAGAATCTAAAACCCAAGATTCTATTTTATTATCCAAAGAAAATATAAGAGCATCTTGTGCAACAATACCTGCAACTTTTGCTTCTTCTTTACCTTCATGTTGATTTTCTTCTTTAACTTTCAACCAGCAATCTTTCTTTGCATGCCCTGTCTTTCCACAATTCCAGCAGGTTATTTTTCTTCCATTTCTAGATTTGGATCTAATTCTCATCTTTGACTTTGACCTTGATCTCCCTTGCTTGCCCTTCTCTTTTTGCCTTCCCTTGCTTTCAATACTTAAAGCATTACCTGATGTTTCCCCTGTGCTTTTCCTATGAGTTTCTTCATTCAAGATTACACTAACAACATCATCAACTTTCAAGATATTTGAAGTAGATGTAGTATTACTAACTACCATTACCAAACTATGCCAACTTTCAGGTAAAGAGCATAAAATTAAGAAAGCCTTAATTTCATCATCAAAAACTATTTTGACTAAATTTAACTGATTTACTATTGCATGGAAATCATTAAGATGACTAGATTCAGATCCACCTTCCTGCATTTGCAAATTAAATAATTTCTTCATAAGATATACCTTATTCGAAGCTGAGGGATTTTCATATAAATTTGCCAAAGTATCCATTAACTCTACCATTTTCTTGGCCCGTGATAAGTTGGAAATCACAAAAGATGCCAGACTTAGCCTTATAGATCCCAGAGCCTTTCTACCAAGAACATTCCATTCTTCATCTTGCATATCTGTGGGCTTGCTTGAAACCCCACCCAATGGTAAGTACAAATCTTTTTGATATAGATAATCTTCTATCTGCATCCTCCATAATTGATAATTCTTACCATTAAACTTCTCCATTCTTAGTTTACTTCCTTCTACCATTGCTTTACTCCCACTCAATCATAAACCCCTATGAGTGACCTGTAATCAATAAACACTAACACGATTTGATACCACCTGTTATTGAACCCAAGCTCTGATACCACTTGTTAGGATCTTACAGTACAATTGATTACTTTTGTGTAAGCAACTAAACAGGAAATTAAACTAGAATTAATAAGTAACTAGAAATCAGAATCAACAAAGAATATGAGATACAAGAAACAACCAAAAACTTTTATTAAACTCTTCCAGAAGGAAATACAATGAAGAAATCACACTTCTTCTCACACCTCTCAGATGTACAGATCTCTTTCCCTCAAGAGTTTTCTCTCTCTCAATTACAAC
This sequence comes from Torreya grandis, assembly GCA_037957365.1. NCBI lineage: Eukaryota > Viridiplantae > Streptophyta > Pinopsida > Cupressales > Taxaceae > Torreya > Torreya grandis. The sequence continues at coordinate 3,153,709 of JARHVA010001564.1, read as the reverse complement.
CAACTCAGCTACTTGAATTGATTCACATTACATGTCTACAAGCTATGAAGATCTAACTCTATTATATAATACTAATATTCATGAGCTATGCATTGTCCATCATTAGATACACCTCTTAATCAAAGGTTCAAATTAGTCCTGCCAAAAATAGAAATATTGACTCAATACTAACAGTTAATCTTTTCATGCAAACAATCTGTTCTCCCTCAAAAATAGACTTCTGGAACACACAGGTGATCGACGTCAGTCCCTGTCTATCTACATATGATCGACATCGACTGATCCATAACCGATGTCGGTAGCTTCTGGTCGACTCCTGAATGATGTCGGTCGGTCCTGACCGATGTCGATGACTATGTAACTCCAGCAACCTCTACATTTGCTCATCTAGTGTAGCTTTTAGATCCACAAATCAACACTATTTAGGATGTATTTCATCTATAAAAGTATAAAAAACCATATAATATAACCTATAAGTGCTCAAACAAACTTGATTTTTTAGGGCAGTCCAAAACATGGTTAAGGAAGGGCAAGTTTTTTTACCATTCATGGTTTGACTACTTGCACAAGGTTTCAAAAGCCCAAATTTGGTATGGATATTTTCTTATTATATTTAAATTGAATCAAATAAATTTTGAAATTTTCACATGTGTGGGTGGTTATTTGGGTCAATTTTCTCTTTCTAGACCTAATTGGAGAGAGAAATGATAGAAAAGGAGTACTTACAATTTGAATTGGATAATTAATTTTTGTATGAATATGTAATGGGATATAGTGAAATAAAAAATGTTCTCATTTTTATAAGGTGATCTGTATATTCTTTTGGATAATAATATTTACAAGTTTTTAGGGCTACAAGGAATGAGTGAAAAAACATGTTTTAAGAGCAAAATTGATTCTTTCAGGCTACTTGATGGTTACAAATGCCTTATTTTAGGCCTAAATTAATGTTTATAATCCTTCCATGGAGGTATTTTTTTTGGTTCAATACAAAACACCTTTTTCTCTCTCCTATGCCTCTTTGCTCATGTGAAGGATTCAAATGATCAAAGTAAAAAATTGATGCATATAAGTTATTCAAGAGGATTTATTTATGTTTCTATTTCCCTCCTACACCCACTAAAGCATGAACAAGTCAATTTTATTTTGAATAAGGTTTAAAGTTTGAAAAGGTCTCAAACACTCGTAAGAAGACCCTCCTTCCTTCCAACACCTAGTCAAAGAGGACAAAGTCAAAATCAATTGAAGAGGTCTTCTAACATACCAATAAAGATGGAGAGACCTCATAAATAATTGTATAAGGTGTAAATGGAGATATTAATGATTAATTGACTAAGCATTTAATGCCTATTTTCAAGGAGATGACTTTTGGACCAAGAATATAGGGGTAGGCAAGCAAAGATCTAGAAGATTGTATGGGTCAAATACTAGGAATGAATATTTATGACTCCTCTAACCTTCCAAAAAAGTCTTCCTAAACCTCTATTACACTTTTTTGAAAGGATAAAAAGTATAATTAAGGAAGTGTTATGTTAGATTTTAATAATATTAAGTGGATGTCTAATCTCCTAGTTTTTAGGCTTTACTTTGTCTCTCTCCTTTTTCATTCTCTCTATATGTATGTTGATGTTTGGAATTTTAAAATAATACTTAACCTAAGTTTTTGTAAGTCCACACTCATAAAAAAAATTGTAATTTCCTCTTTTGAATGAGTAAGACTGAATTCATGCCTCCTCAAAGCTTGTGACTAGTGTAAGTTCATGGTTAATTGATAAATGATAGTGATAATGTATGCTTATTTTCATCTTGTCCTCTCATATTTATCTATTTAAAACTATTATATCATCCTTACAAGGTGCATAATGTGATTAAACAATCTTGCATGTATGGAAAGTTTGATCTTTTTATAGTGTCTTTAAGAGACCTATTAAACAAGTTACCTTAGATGATGCATCAAGTTGATCCTCTATGTGAAATGTTGATGTTTGGAAGATTATATTTGAGAAGTGAAATCAGGTCCATATCTCTATATATATTTATTAGTGTATATTATAAAAGTGGAGGACACATTTTGGTGTATCACCTTAGTTAGATAGGTTTTCCTTTTAATTTACCTTATTCTTTTTTCCCTTGTAAGATGGCAGTGTAGAATAGAGATCCTAACTGATACATCAAGGGGATCTAGCCCTTAAAATCTAGAGATTAAATATATCTATTTGGCCACCCCTATCCTAGTATTGTATCCATGTTACTTCAAATTGTGAAGGCTTGAAACTACCTTCATAAGGGTTCTAGTATAGTAGACAATAGTTTGTTAACAATGAACAAAAGTGGGGTGTCATTTATGAAGCTTTTAGTATTAGGGCTTATTAGGAAGGGGATATAAGAAGGGTAGGGAAATATTAGAGTTGGGTCTTCTTTGTGGGAGTCCTCCTTCATAAAAGACCCTCTTAGTAGAGCATCTTCCCCATTCATGGTCTCCCTATGTTTAACTAAGAGAAAGATGAACGCTTTATATGTTATGGAATTAGCTTCATTGATTTATCCTCATTCATTATAAAGCATTTTTACATCAGCTCCATATTTTTAGATTTATCCTTGAAATCCTTAGAGCCCTCATATGACATCCCTATAACTTCCCCACTGAGCTCCTTTATAACAAATATTTTGATGCCTCTCATTTCAACTGTACATTTATTCCAAGCTATATTATGTTATATTATAATTTATTATTTTAATTGTTAATAAAGTTCATTACAAGTGGTATTGAAGCATCGATTTTTCCAAAGAAATATGTTTATGTTATATCTCACAAACCATTGTGATTTTTTTTGTAATTTTTTACTAGATATGGAGAATGATATTAGGTGTACACAATAAAATTTTTGAAAATTGAAGATCAACTTTAAAAGAGTTATCACATTTTTATTATTTTCATAAAATTGCTCTACAGTCCAAAATTTAAGTATTTTTTTTAGATTTTCATACATTTTTGGAAATATTAAAGAAATATAGATTGGGTTCGTTATTTTCATTTTCTTATTGGAGTCTAACATAATATCAAAATTATTTAGTCAAATTCATGTCAAAGGTGAAAATCAAGGATGGCATTATCTAGTCTTGTTATGGTAGGACCCAAAACTAGGGGTAAAAATAAAAAATTGAAACTCCATGTAAAAATCATAGAAAAGAGGAGATGGATTTAGAAAAAAAAAATATGGATTTTCTACTCCAAGGTTTCCTTGGTAGATCACAAGGTGAGATGAATCATGTATGATCTATGGGGCCTATGGTTTGAGATGACAAGTAAATTATATGAAATCAATTAGAATTTTGATGATCCCATGTATAAATTAATTCCAAGTTTAAATTTTCATCAAGATTCCCAAAACCATCCACACATAAATACTACTCAACCCAACCCAAATCTAAATAAACTGCATTTAAGGAATCTTACTACAAAATTATAAATGTAAAAGTTTTATGGGAAGGATATACTCACATAGATAAACAAAATGGATAATTTTTTGATGTAAATAAAATATTTTGTGGACAAAATTTGGTAATGGCATCACTGTATTTGGAGCTAGAGCAGTTTATTTGATATAGATGGATTTACATACAAATTAAAAAAAAGGGTCTTACTATTACTTGGTAAATTTTCACATATGAGATAAAGATGCAATATAATCATAGTGTAATAGATAAATAATTTATCTAGTTATATTACTTAGTAAATTGTATAACTTATCATTAAGGGTGGATGACATCTCAGATGATAACATGAATGATCTCTTCTTAGGTGTTTTCAAGGATATAATCCAATTGGATATTCACATGTTTAATCTAAGCACTATATATAAATCCATGGTATTTTATTTTCAATTAGAAGAAATATATCTATTAAAACTAATGGATTTCACTAATACCAAAGAGTGTTTGGGTCCAATGCAAATCTTCCCTTTACCTACAAGATTGATTCCTCACCAAATTGAAGAGAAATGAGCAAAAGGATTATGTTTCAATTGTGATATAAAATGGAAAAAATGTCATAAGGGTTATGAGAATAAAATATTATACATTTAAGGATACAAGGATGAATAAGATGATGATATAAAATCCATTGAAGAGGAATAAGTTACCAAATTAGATTCAAAAGAGTCTCAACCCACTATTTCATGCCACACACTTTTTATTTTTAAAACTCCACAAACCTTAAAAGTTATGGGTTACCTAAAGTAATAAAAGGTGACTATGTTGATTAAATCCTAGAGTAAACATAATTTCATTAACATTAAGGTAATATTGTTCCAAATTTATATTATTTACCCAAACCTAGAATTTCAAGTCATGATTGTAGATGGGGGCATAGTCAATTGTTCTAGTAAATACCATATTATCAAACTAGCAATAGGAGACTAAAATATTGATTCCCCTATGTTTTTTTATTTCCATGTATAGATTATAAATTATGTTATGATTCCAATGGATCAAAACCTTGGTCAAAATTGAGATGAATTTCTAGGATATTTGCATGAGCTTTCATTCTAAAGGATATACCTATGGACTACAGGGACTATGAGAAAAATATCCATAGTTGGTTCTTAATTTCCTAATAACCCTTTTAATTGAAAATTTGAGAAATGATGAAAATGATGATGTTTTTTTATTCCCTTATATTTGAAAAAATTAGATCTTGGTATCTAACTTCCATTCTATCCTAATTTACACCTAGATCTAGTATTTCATCTTATATGTCCCATTATCCACCTACTAAATAGTAATGAACTATCCAATGGAGAGAGGAGAAGGAAAAAATGGAATTGAAATTTAAAAAACTTAGTTGAATTCATAATTAAGATCAATTATTTTTTCTTTCACATTTGGATAATATATAAGGCTCATTTGGGTAGTGTTGTTTCTCAACACCCGCCCCCATTTTTAGATTTGTAAATAGGGACCCATTATTATTTAGAAGTCTTTTGGATTGTCTAATAAACCTTAGAATACCTTGATAATGTGATTTTTCATTGAATACTAAGGTTGGGTCATGTTTTAATTTCATGGAATCATGTATTTGATATTGATGTATCAATTGATGTGTTCACATGTGTAACGACATTTTCCCTATGCTATATCAGAAGACCATATTGATAAATATTTATGATATGTTTATTCAATGTATTCTTTCAATGACTAAGACTACAAATTTAAGTTAAATATATGAATGCCGTACTTTTTGAATAATATATTAAAGATTATGCACATGTATTGGCCTTTATGATCTAGATTCATGCTTTAGAAGCTTTATATATAAATTTTAGACTAATGTATTAATCCTATTTCAAGTTATGTTTTATTTAGTGATTGGAGACAACTTCTTATACACTAATTTAATTTCATAGTCTACATTCTTATGAACCCCAAGATCAAGCATCGATCATCCACATGACTTAATCATGTTATCTATAGTCATTCAGCATTCATAAAATTTTCTAAGTATAAAGGAGTTTTTGTGTCCTTTAGACCATCCAAAACCTTGGAGAAAAGTTTATTTTCCATTCGTTAGTTAAGATTAGCTCAACTATGCAACCCAATCATACTTATAACCTGGTGAGCATGAGTGAACAAAGTTAAATCATACTATAAAATTGGTAAGGATGGATGATACAATCAATTCCAACATAAAAACTTGGAAAGATTGAGTGCTTTAATCACCTCAACCATACCAAAAGTGAACCAACTAATGTAGTAGATTGGCTCAATAAAATCCTTAAAATTACATCTTATGTATCAGTGCATAAAAGTACATCCTGGTAGGTGATGCTAGTACCTACAATTTTTTAAAATTTGAAATTTATTTAGATATTTTAATATTAAGTGTTATAGACACCAAAAAATTTCACACCTACACTTTCAAATGTTGAAAACCCCCCAAACCTACCTAAGACCCTCTTGGTACCAATTAACACCAATTTGGCCTAACTAAGCCCACTTATAGTCAGATTCACAAGCTAACTCAACTCAGCCTTCAAGACCTCTTTTCTTTGAAACCTGACCATTGACAGTCACCATGGGAAACCCTAACCATTGACGATTAGGGTCAACCTCCTTAACAAAGCACATGCAAAGTACCCATGTTCATTTTCTAAATATATCTTGTCTAAATCTTATTATGAGCCTTTTTATGGACAATTTATATTTAGATGACCTAATTACACCTTCACTTCCATCTCTTTCTTGTGACTATAAGAGAAATAGGCCTGGGAGGTCAAATCCATCTATAATATTTATCAAGAGCTTAGGGATTTAGGAATTTTATTTTATAGGTCAATCAAGTCAATCAAAGTTATCAAGAATCATCAGTAATCTCATTGAGATCTAACTTGTCATCACCTCTCAACAAAGTTCTCAAGTACCATTACTCTATTAGAATCAAGCCAAAATCCAACAACAAGCTAACTACTTAAACCACTCACCCAATCAACTTCTGGTAAGATAAGTACTTCTTTTTAATATTAACATACTTTATTTCCATCTTAAAATCAGTCCAACCCTTACCCGTCTCATAGAATCCATCTTTTAGACCCCATGATTTAATAATTAATAACCCATATCTTTACACAGTAATCATCGATGGTTGACTCAACTGTCAACAGTCACTTTAACTACTAATGATCACCCTAACCACTGATGTTCACTATGGTAGTGAAAACTATCAAGTTTTTTTCACCCACTTACCCTCAACCAAACCTAATTTTCTATGTTTTTGATCACTCGTAGACCTCTTTTATATTTTTTGAAGCATACCCCAACCCCTTAGCACTAGTATTAATTAGTTTATCACTAATTTGATCATTTCTAGTCTATTTTATCAAGTAAGCATTCTTGTGTTCAATTTTAGTACCTTTTGATTATTGATGTAAGTAACTTTTTTATAGTTTTTTGAACTTAATTTTTTAAAACATGTGGATTGACATCCCCTAAGGAAGCCCTCACTTCTAGGATCTAGCTATCACTAGGTAATCCACCCAACTATCTATCTAAAAAACAAGTTTACTTTAGTGCTTTCTTATTTGTAGGTCTTCCTCCCAAACCAAAGAGGATCTCTTCACAATCTTCTAATTCAACACACACACAAACAAAAAAAAAATTAGCCACACCCATATCAAGTTTCTTTTATCTCTTCCTTAGACCTTAAAATGAAAATTTACATGAAACATTCTAGCACACCCAGTGGGACCTAGAGTCTTTACTCATATTTTTCTTTGCATTTGTATGCTCTTTTATCTATCTATGATCATAACTGAAACTAAAATTTATTTTGGGCTTAAAATCAACTACATCCATTTCTTTCTTTTAACATTAGTTCACTTTGAATTAAAACACAATAATCTTATCGTAGCACCACTTTTTGTTGCACACACTAGCTAAACCACGTTCATCAATCAAACATCAAAATAATTTGAGACAAGCACCAACTAAGATTTCATCACCTAGCAGTCACCTTACCCTTTCTTAGTAATCTTACTTTGAGGTCATTACCAAAGAGATAACTAACTCAACACTCTAGTTAAGTATAAACTCTAGATATCAATATATATTGGCTAAGCACCTAACACCCTTATCTCTATGGTGTGTGAAGTGAGGGGGTAAGACCCAATACTAAGCCACCTATTTATTCCAATATAGATTATTTTGAGCACCTAAACAACCTAAAACTAACCATAGACTGCTTCTATAGTACCTGATCTACAAACTAGCTTCTATCACACATTCTCATAAACTAAGGCATATTCCAAAAGAAAGATTAAAACTAACCTCTAGGCTTAATGTAATTTATAGTGTGTGTCTTGATTTCCTTGATCATTTGATTATCTTCTTCCTATTTGAGTGGTGATTTTATTCTTGTTTTCTATCCCCCTTTCTTGTATAGTTCTCACTCGCTAGCAACGAAGAGACCTAGCAGAGTATAACCCATCACTCAAATCAACCTCTTCTACCTCTTCATATATGGAGTATGTCTCTAAGGTAGAAGACTCACCTCATATATTGGTAAGCCCTACTTTCCCTTGGGTATTTACCAAGGAGACATGGACTTTACCATTTTTTTAGACAATAATCTAGTTGCCCTCCAACACTACCTTAACACCTCCCCTCACCAAGCCTTGGTTCCAAATCCACCTCAAGATCCTCCTTATGGCATGAAATTTCACCTTATGAGGGGTATCCTTATTACTGTGGTCACCACCTAACCTTCAACTACCTAGGCATCTTAATCTACTAACCCCTTTGATTCCATAAATGAAAACCAACCTATCCAACCAACCACTACCCTTACACCTTCCACCCCTACCAATAATGACTCCACCTTAATAACAACCCTACCATTAACCCATCACACTCCACTTATTATTAGAGCACCTACCACCATCACTACCAACCTTCCCTCTATCAACCCAACCCATTGGTCAATACCCCTTTACCAATATTAGGGTTATGTATCCCTTCTACTTCACCACCTATTAGCATAAAGGTCATTAATTCTCCTTTTGTTACAAACCCAATTATTGTTCATTCCCAATCTATAATAATCCCTCAATAGGTACCCATTGTGCCTAATCTAGGATACATCCCTAAGCCATAAGGGTATGTACCCATTACTCTACCACCATCATCCACCTATCCTTACATACCACCTACCCAACCTTTAGCATCCACATTTTAAAATGTGATATCCTCTCAACCACTAAATAATTACCAATATGTTACCCAATCTCAACCACATTATCCACCTTACAACCATTTTGGTCCACCACCTCAAACTAACCTAATGAAGATGCTCATAGACAAGTTGAAAAACTTTGAGTCATCCATTTTAGGGGCTCATAACATCCTATCTTATGATCAGATTTGTAAAGAACCTATTCATGTCTTTATCCCTATTAGGCCTTACCCTCCTTAATAGGAGCTTCCAAAATTTACCATATTTAAGAGCAAGGAGGACCTATAACAACACCTTAGGGATTTTAATCACACATGTTACATGATTGTTTATGATGATGCCCTTCTCCTCTGAAACTTCCCCATGTCTTTATTTTTCCTAACACTTGATTAGTATAGTGCCCTTACCAGGCATTCAATCTTTTCTTTCACCCAACTAGCTCAGGTCTTCTTAGATCACTTTTCCATTAATATTTCCAAGAATTTCTCTATCACTGATCTCTATTCTATCAAACAATTTGATGATGAGTCCATTTTATATTTTATCACTCATTAGAGAATCTTGATTAATCAATTTTCATTTTCCTTGTGTCATCCTAAACTTATAGTGTTGTTTACTTGAGCATGTACCAAACATATATCTTCTACACTAAATGTCCAAAGTTTTATAACTTTTGATGAAGCTTTTACCATGGCACATAAGCTAGAAAATTGGGCCATAAATGAGGTAAAATTGAAGCTACAAAACAAAATCTCTACTTTCAATACCAATGAAACCTCTTCCTGTAAACTAGGCAACTAAGCCAATACTAGAACCAAGAGAAAGGGAACTGCAAATGTAGTTGTCCTTAAAACCACCCCTCTACCCAATTTTTATCAGCAAAATTCTTCCATTACCTTCAACCAAAACACAAAGAACACAAACCAAAGAAACCAAAAACAATTCACTCCACTTGGAGAATATTATGCCTTGATTTTGGAAAAACTACTAAAAGCTAACTTCATACAACTTCTCCCCATCAAACCTCCTCAGCTATTTGATTCTTCTCATCCAACACTTATTTGGTATAATAAGAATGACCTTTGTGATTTTCATCAAGTAATTGGACATGACATTAGCTGATGTAATACTTTCAAGAATGTTCTTTAGAGCTTTATCGACAAGGGAGAACTCATGTTGGATAATCCCATTGCCCCTCAAAATCAAGCTCTTGATATCTTTAGGGAACCTTTTCCTAACCATGCCCCTACCAAAATTGAGGACACATAATCTAAATATTCTCATGATGCCCACATGGTCAATATGGTCCTTAATACACTTGTAAATGGAGAACCTACCTCCTTCTCCCCCACTTCACCCACCTAGGTGGTGGAGTCACTTTCCCTCCCTTCAAATACCCAAACCAAGGAGGTTTATTTTTATTTAGCTTCACTTATAGGGTACTTCAAATCATAAAACACCTATTTCAATAACCTATGTGAACATATAACCATTCCTAATATACCCTCTCCCATAACCATAGGACAAACCACAACTATGGACATCATGCCCAGGGGAGCAAATTTTTCACAAACACCCCTCATAGAGTAACCACCCAGTCCAAACATACATCCCTTTCTTGAGGAAATAGATGAGGCTACCAATCCTCTTCCTCATCCCATAGGTGTATCCTTGACATGCACTACTTGGGAGGCTAAACCAGTATAGAAAACTTTTTCCAAACTCATTCAAAAGTTAGGCATGGTCACAAAACCAAACATGGATCAAACCACTTTCAAGAAATAGTTAGGGATTCCTTACACCAAATTTTTTTTAACCTTATGACACACCTTTAACTAACTAATTCATCATTTTTCCACCACCTCTTAAACTTATTAGAACTTATACCAAACCCTCACCTTCTCCATCAACCAAAACAACCACCCCTCTAATGACCACATCACCAACCAAACCTTCCAAAACTCTTGGTTCCTTCCCTACACGAACCTTGGTTCACCCAACCTTGAAAGTGGAATTAACCTCATCCAAGCCTATACCCAAATATAAACCTAAACCAACCAAGGGGTTTAAACTATTGAAGAGCCACATGGATAGGATTATACCTCCCTCTACCTTGCCTTCTATCTTAGGGCTTCATCCCTCAACTTTGCCTAAAAATCAAGCTCTTTTTAACATATGTCATCCAACACCATTGGTTACACGATCCCACTTAATATCTAATGCATCAGTCCTTCTTGAATTACCAATAGTTAGACTATCAAACTCAAACACCCCAACCACCAACATACCCCAACCAAAACCATTGACCAAATAAACCACCTTACCTAAACCCTCTCTCACTAAACCCATTGCTACCACCACTCCAATCTTACCAACCAAAACCACAACCTTTATACCTTTCCCACCTCTAGATAAATATTATATAACCATTTTCCAAAGTTTTTTGCAAGCCTCTTACCTCACTTTACCACTATCAAGCCCTTCGATCCTCTTGGTTTGAAACTAGCTTGGTATAATGACCATCAAATTTATTCCTATCATAAGCCACTTGAGCATGACATAGATAATTACAAATATCTCTAGACCATTATCCATTAGCTCTATGATGATGATGGTATTTTAATAGATTAACTTCCCTTGACTCCTCTACCAATGCACCCAATAACCATTTGTTAACACATCCCTAATCCTCCACTCTCACCTTAGAGTGATAAAGAATTTACCCAAACTCTTATCACACCTTTCCTCTCTATCCATACCATTAATGTGGTCACATGATCAAAAAAAAGGATAAAGGGAAGACCAAATTATCCATCCCATGGACATACCCACCTTCTCATCCTAAACTACACTAGATCCCAATCTCTTTGTCTTCAGCTAAGCCCAAAGTTACCATCTTAGGTACCTCTAAGGCTAACCCCTTTGAATCCATCAAGAGGGTAATTCTTAAGTAATGCCAACTAATATGATCCTCTACAAGATAATTTCCACCTCACCTCTCCATTTTTAGGCAATGATAGAAGCTATGCAAGTTATTTAGGTCTGACTAGGCCTTTGTAGGTGCTCTCCAACTCTCCACCCTTTTTACTTTCAATGACTTAGAGATACCCTATATATACCTTGAGGATCCATATCCTCCTCTCTTTGTTACTACCTACATCAACCAAACCCACATCAAATATGTTATGATTAACGGGGGAGCTAGCATCAATATCATATATTCTTATGCCTATGACCAACTCACATTACTAAACAATGTCATGTCCAAAACTTTAGATATAATTAGATCCTTTTATGACACCATGAACACTACCTTAGGAACCATTATCCTTCACATTTGGATTGAACCATGCATGCTCCCTAAATTCTTATATGTGGTCGAACATGAATTTCAGTATAATTTTTTGCTAAGGAGACCTTAGATCCATACTATGGGTTGCATTCTTTCTAACCTTCACCATTATGTCAAATTTGAGCATGAGGGTTAGGTTGTTACCATATAAACTGACCCAAGCCCTTTTATAACATGTAATATGACCTATTGACCCAATGACATCATCCTACCTCTGACAAAATCACCCCAAGCATCTATCACCAAGCCCTCACTATGAAAAATGAAGCCATTACTTATCCTTACACAAAGGCATCTACTAGTTCATCTATTCGTGTGGACTTAATACCCACTATTGATTCCTTATAATCTACCTTCTAACACCTTACCCTTATAAAATAATGTCTCCTTACCCTCGATGCTTTCCCTACTCCCCAAGAGTAAGGGAAACTCAACCACCAACTAAGTTATGACCCCACATTAGAGCTATTACTCCCTTAGGGCATCCAAACTACTAAACCCACTTTATCAATGCAAGAATTGACAAGCTTATTGATGTCATTTTCACCCCCTCTTCACCACAACCATTCACCTCTATATTCTCTTACTTGGACAACCTAGACTTTACCAAAGTATACCTCCATAGGTGTGCCTATAAAGGGTTTGGCTTAGGATGATATGAACATGGCCCACATACATTAATCTTGATTGAGACCTAAAATCCTCATGAAAAGAATGGCCTTAGCTTCATTCTACCCAATAAGAAGAAATCCAAACAACCTACCACTACCACTATTGCAAAAGAGACCCCTTCCTCACTAGAACCCACTCCACTTGAGTTTGAGAATGTGGACATCATCCCACCTAATTTTTTTAATCAACATGATTACCCTCAGCCTCCTAACCTATAAAAATGAAGGGGTTCTAGTATCCATCCCTTTGATCCATCTTGAACTAGTGGGATAAGACTCCCCTACCATTAACATTGTCCAGTGACAGGATGATGATTCTATTCTCAATTACCTTTGTGCACCTAATTCCTCCATCCACAAATCCTTACCTCTTGAATCCTCAACCATGCTAAATTAATATACTATATATATATATATATATATATATATATATATATATATATGTATATATATATATGTATGTATATATATATATATGTATGTATATATATATGTATGTATATATATATATGTATATATATATATATATTGACATAGGCACTTCAGGTAACCCTCATATTATAAAATTGGGCAAATCTCTAACTTCTAAGGAACTTTAGGAATTATCTACCCTCCTCTAAGACTATAGCATTGCATTTGCCTGATCATATACTAATATGCCTAGTATTGAATAAACCATTACCACCCAAATAATCATGATCCCAATACTATCAAATATAAACTTTGATGAATGCATCCTTGCATATCCCTTCTTTTCAAAAAAGAGATTCAATGCTTAATCTTTTTCAACTTCATTCAACCCATTGATTATCCCCAGTGGGTTTCAAACATTATGCCTATCACTAAAGCCACAAGGGGATTGTGTATCTATGTGAAATTTCTTGACATTAACCTTGCATACCTAAAGTATGACTTTCCCCTACCTAACATTAACCAACTTATTGATCTTACAGTAGGCCATGATATGTTGTCTCTCATAGATAGATTCTCAAGTTATATTCAAATTTTGATTACCCCTAAAGATTAACAAAAAACTATCTTTATCACCCCATGGGGGAATTTATATTATAGGGTCATGCCCTTTGGTTTTAATAACATTGGTGCAGCATACCAATGTTTTATGACCTACATCTTTTATTATCTTATCCATAAAATCATTGAGGATTATGTGGATGACTTCTTTGGAAAATCTAAACTTCACAAGGACCACTTAGCCATTCTAAAGATTATCTTTGAGAGACTTATTTGTTACCATGTCCACCCCAATCCTAAAAAATGTATTTTTTGGGTCTTGTTAGGAAAAATCATTAGATTCATCATTTCCCTTTAGGGAATCAAGGTTGATCTAGCTAGGATAAAATCCATCCTCAAGATGCTACCTCTGACCAATCTTAAGCAACTCTCCAGTTTGTAGGGAAATCTCCAATCCATTTTCCACTTTATTTATCAGGTCTTATATTGATGTCAACCCTTCCATCACTTCTTGAAAAAGGACATATCTTTCAAGTGGAATGTCAATTGTAAAAATTACTTTGATGCACTCAAAGATTACCTTCTATCTCCACCTATCATCACACCTCCTAAGGATGACCAAACTTTCTACATTTATATCTCTGCCATTGACCATTCCCTAGGAGTAATGCTCACCCTTCAAGATGAACAACATAAAGATCAATTCATATATTACATAAGCCACACCCTTGTATACTATGAAACTCAGTATACTCACATTGAGAAACTTTGCTTGACCATAGTCTTTGTGGCCACCAAACTTCACCACTACCTTCTTAACCACAAATTTTTTTTATAACCAATACTAGCCCACTCAAGCACATGCAATCCAAGCCATACCAAAACTAGTGTATGGCCAAGTGGCTCATGCTTTTATCTAAGTTTGACCTTGAGTTCCTATAATAGAAGTCAATTAAGGGGCAAGTCATTTTTGACTAGTTAGATTATGCACCCCTACTAAGTAACCAACCTCCTCCTTTCAAATTTATAGATAATTCCATCACAAACCTATCTCAAAAAAACTTCACCAATCACATAACCATGTTATTTGATGGTTCTAAATGTTAGCATGGTATGGGATCTTATATCATCCTTACACCCTTATCGATGAACCACTTATTTTTATCTTTTAAACTCAACTTTGAATGTACCAACAATGTGGTCGACTATGAAGCCCTAGTAATAGGTCTCCAAACCATGTTAGCCTTAGGAGTTAGAACAATTAACATCTTTGGTGACTCCCAACTTGTGGTCAATCAAGTCAATGGCATATACTAGTATAAGAATGATATTTTGCAACTATATAAATAGTTAGTCACTAAACACTTGATATTATTTGAACACTACCATATTCAAACCACCCCATGATCTACCAATAAGTTTCTCAACACCATGGCTTATCTTGCTTCTTAGATCCCCTCAACACCATCAGACTCTAAGTTATCAGTCATTGTCCATTTCCTCACCAAACTTTCTTTTGTTAAGTAAGACACTCCAACCATCTTTAATGTGGAGGAGATATTGCCTAACCTTTGGTATTAGTAAACCTTTGACTACCTCAACCTTTGCATAGTTCCTTCTAGCCTCTCTAGGAATTCCCATCAAGCATTTATTCAAATCACCTCCCATTACACTATTATGGGAGGAATCCTCTATAAACATGGCTTTGATGGCCTCCTATTATATTGCTTCCATGGTTCAAAAGCCTCTCATGTTATCAAGGAGATGTATGATGGTATCTATGGGGGTCACTTTAGTAGACTCATTGTGGCTAGATTCATCCTCTACCTAGGTTATTACTTGCCTACCCTTAACCAAGACCATTGTGATTATATGAAAAAGTGTGTCAAGTGTCAAAAACATGTTAATTTGCATCACATACCCAGCCATGGCCTTCAAGTTTCCACTAATTTATGGCCTTTTTCACAATGAGGTCTAGACCTTATTAGTGAAATTAACCCCTACTCTTCTTAATGACATCACTCTATCATCACCATGACTGAATATTTCACCAAATGGGTTGAGTCTATTCCTCTTGTCTTGATAAAAGTTGAAAATATTATCAAATTTATCACCCATCATATCATCTACCAATTTGGTGTTCCCCATAAGATCATCACTAACAATGGTAAATCCTTGAAAAACAAACAAGTTCAAGGTCTTTATGACTTATTTGGAATTAAATTGATCTTTTCATCACTTTATCACCCACAAGTAAATATACAAGCAAAGACCTCCAATAAAGCCCTTAATAATATGCTTACCAAAATGGTCAATGCCTCAAGTTGGGATTAGCCCTTGCACATCCCTTTCACCTTATGGGAATATCACACTAGCATTTGAACCCCTATAGGTGCTACACCTTTTTCTCTCATGTTTGGAGTTGAGGTTGTATTTCCTCTTGAGGTCCAAATACCTTCTCTTTGTATATCTTTGCATGATCTTATTTTATAAAATGATTATCATCAAGAACATTTAGCCCAACTTGAGCTACTTGATGAGAATCATTTGGCCACTTTTTCCCATCTCTATTTTTATCAAGAATGAATAAACTGTGCTTATAACAAACACTTGAAAGTGTGATAATTCAATATTGGAGATCTCATCCTCAAGGAAGATTAACATGTCACTAATATGTAAAAAATCAAAAGAGGAAAATTTTATTTTAATTGTCTTGTACCTTACATCATAAATCATTAGTATAGATCAAGAGCTTATCATTTTTCCTCTCTCAAAGGTAAACCAAAACCTGATCCTCTCAATGCTTTGCATCTACATCCTTTCTATTGCTAAAGAAGGATCACAATCACCATTAGTCTAACTTAAGCTCATCCCCTCTAACCATATTAATTTCCCTCTATTTAAGGGAAACTAACTATAGTTGAGTCATGTGATTATCCATCACATTCATATCCTAATCTTGAACTATGGGTACTATGGCTCTACCTATGGCATGATTCTCATGGTACTTCTTGTCTCTTCAAGATCGGTTCCCATGGCCATTGTCACCTACACCTCTTTTTACCTACTGAACCTTCTTGTACCTCTAGCTTTGCCTTCATAAAGGTAACCCCTTGAACATGTATAATCAAGTCTATGTTAAGTAAAATCAAACAAAAACAAAAGCAATATCAAAGTCACAACCAAATCATGGGTCATTCTTAACATTCATAGACTACTGCCTTAAAGCACAGTCATTGAAAACCTATCTAAAAGTACAAAATGTAAGGTGTATTTCTCCCTTGAAGGATAGCTATCAAAATCATTTAAAATAGTCACATAAAATTAGAACACTCCCTTGAAGGATGTCTAAGTAATGCACTTCTCAAAATCTATCAATTTCTTGGAAGCTTCCCGCATTGATCAACTTCCCCAACTCTAAGAAAAATAAAACTAAGCAAAAACCCATAAGTAAAAGTAAAATAAATGAGAAATTCCATAATTGGATCTCATAAAATTAATAATCTTGAAAAGTTTCAATTGACTCTCCTTAGTATACTTCCCACATCGATCAATCTATGATTTATATATGAGCATAGACTTGCTTATAATATCCTCTTGGAGGCCTCTGGGAGAAGCATACTAGTCTCAAAAAAGTCTTTGGTCTCACCCATCCTCCCTCCATATATCATATGCATGGGACTATAAGTTTACTTGATGCAACATGATTAATATACCTATTTATCAACCTAAGCATGCTAATGCAAATCATTTGAAAGACTTATTTTCATTAAGCCAATTCAACTTCAAGTTTCATTTTTGTCCTTATCAATGAGGAGGCATTATGTTTCTTTTATTATCTTTTATTGGTTCATGTAGATGTACCTCTCATGATTCCTCTTACCATCCTAAACATATAGTTTGATATCTACTTACTTTATGTAGTCTCATCAAATCTTCAACCATATACACATTTTATCTCCATGATCCTAAACAACAAATATCAAATCAAAAGCATCACATTATGAGCTATATCCGTGAACCACAACATCTACCTATCTATGATCAAAACATCATGAAAGTGCATCATATCACGTCATGCCATAAATATAATCCTATCCATCTACCATCAAAACATCATGTAAACATATATTATATGCTAATTCATTCACATGAGCATAAACAAAATCAATAATCAAAACATCATGAACAATATCATATGTCATCTACCAATCTATCCATAACATTACCACAATACATCTCATGTAAACCACATCATAACCATAACTAAATCCATTAACAATTACATAATCATATACCACATATCCATCCATAACACATCTTATCATATCCATGAATAAAATCAAAGCATCATAACTATCTTTCAAACATCACATTCCTAAGCTACTAAGTCAATATCTCATAACACATATGTACAAAACCATAGACCATCAATCATAAGCATAAACATAAATGTCCACAATAACATGTAAATCATAAACATACATCATCCATAACATCATATATAAACCTTACATCATATATATTGTGTCATCATAAATAATACATGTAACAATGTATAACCTCTCTCTCAAAACATGTACATCTCATTGCATTAGCACATAGGCCAGTATTAAAATAGTATACACCTATCACTACCAATATATATAAAAACATGTCTAAAACATGATCATGGGGCACCACTAGCACTAGCCCCACTTGCACCTATGCCACTAGTAATGGCTTGACCTGTACCTACACCTACACTCTCATTTGGTAGTGTCCCACTAGTGTCCCTGCATGGCCCACTATAGAAGCCCACTATCCTAGAGTAGATACAGATGGACCCCCTACCAAGCTAGCTTGGTACTCACCATATCTCATTTAAAGAGGAAGTTATGCTAACACTATGGCCTCATAATACATAATATCCTCTATAGTGGCTCGATAACTTACCCATGGCATTGTGTCTGGTAGTCCTCCCACTACTACCATGGCCGCCCCTACCCTCTACATCAATGAGTCTTTCTCCTATATCACCAACCCTAGAGATATCCTCACCTAATATCATTTACCAATTAGGGTCACCACTTAAGTTTTCAACATCACAACCTGTCCCTATAGTGTGGCCACCTATCCTTGTAATATCTATACTTTTGCTTGGGCTAAAACTATATTCCCCTTACCTATCCATCATGACTAGCTAGATATACAACCATTAGCCTCATGCCTTTGCCATCTCCACCAGTATTTATAGCTACATATATGGTTTGATACTAGGCCATATATCCATTTGTATTCCTAACATCATCTATTGGATCCCTAACAAATATCTTCTTGTACCTACCATATAAAACTATGGAAGTAGGCTAGGGCACTAGCAATAGAACCTCTAAATCCTCCCTTTTGTACCTAAGAAATGGGCCTAAGATACCTTGTACCAAAACAAACTACCAATGCACCCTATTATATGGGATAATCTCCACCTCTCCCTCTCACCTACCAATGATCCATCTATAGATCTAAAGGGTGAGGGTCTAGTTCTTGTACCGTGTCCATATCAAAAACTGAATATACAACCTCTAGGTGATGTCTCCAACCACTAATATACCTAGTAAACCCCTAAACCACTCAACATCATGGGTAACACCTCTTGCACCTAATGTAGCCATATCATCCCTCCCTCATATGAAGCTAATAGGTAACTCTATCTAGGTAGAACCAACCCATAATAATCCTATTGGTCTCATCACTCGAATATGCTCATAGGCCCAGTAATGTAGAACCAAGCTGACATTGATGTTATATCTCTTATGGTGCCTAAACCCCCACATCTACCTATAGATCTACATAAGAAAAATAGGGACCCAATCAAATACTATCCAGCTTAGTAGTAACTCCACCAAAACCCCCAGTAACAAATAGGGAAACCTCCTACTAATTAAATCTAGAAGCCCAAAACATGTCACTATGATTATGAGCATGGTCACAAGCCTCCTCTTAGTTGGAGATCTATGATACAACACCAAGTACTAGAATACCCCATCATGCCATTAGACCTAATTTCTCTCATCCCCATACATGTAATCAATAAAATCCTCTCACTCCTCATGCTCAATATGATAAATCACCTCACCATATAGTGAGATCCTGGTAATCCTATGAACGTCCTTAGGGACAATAATAATCTCCATAATTGAGAGTAAGAAAGTGTTCATATTATGATCCCATATCTTGATGAGTGTTTTTACCATGGACACATCTTAGGGCACATGATGGTAGTGCCTCATGGCCCCTAGTCCTACCTCCTCCATATGGACCAATCCTCTGGAGTCATCCCCACATGTATTTTAAGAAAGATGTGTGGCATGCAATCATGCATCTAAATCTCCCTTGCCTACATCATATCAAACACTTGGCATACTCAATGTTATTCTAATCTACCCTAGCTTTTAACCCATGTAACCTATTCTACCTATTTACCCACTAAGTATACCATCTAAAGCCATATAAGATCTGGCTACCTAGAAAAACCCAACCCATTTTTGCCTCATCCATTTTTTAACACTTATTAAAAAGCTTTTCTTTAATGGGTGACCATCGATAGTCATGATCACTATCGATGGTTAGGCACCCAATTTTTATATGGGTGTTGACCATCAATGGTCAAACCTGACCATTGATAGTCACTACAGGCATTCCATGATTAGAACACCTAAACCCTACCACACCAAATTCTATTCTAAAATCATGTAATACAACCCCATTTTCTACCCCTAATACTCACACACCTCAATTTCCCTACCCCATCCCAACCATTACTATTTTTTCACACAAATTTTCCCATAAAACCCCTAAAACCCTACCTAGGGCATTCTAGCCCAAAAAAATCATTCCTATCACAACCTTGACCCCATAACTAAATTCAATTGCATAATATCACACATATCTACCAAATTCAAGACACCACCTACCTCATTTCTTGATCTCTATCGAGGTCAAAGCCTATGAATAGCTACCTGACCATGCCCATGTGCTCATTACATCTCAAGCCCAAGCCCATGAAGATTGAACCCATATGCCTCTAACTAATGAACAATCACCAAATTAATAAGTAATCTCTCCACAAGAACCATAATCATCAAATCAAATTCAACCAAGATGCAAAGTTACAAATGATAAAAAGTAACTTTATTTTCACTTTTTACCCTATGGATTTTTAGGGTTCACCCTAACCATCGACAGTCAAGGTGACCATCGATGATTACCTTTTGGGAGACCTAACCTTTGATGGTTAAGATATCCAAAATTTATGCTTACACCTAAAGCATCCCTTTTTATCAAAACCAAACTAAGATTTACCCACTTTTGGAGATTACCTTCTCCAACCAACCCTACCACCTCATCACCTCACCATTGGTCTATTTTGACCCATCTAACACATAATTTCAGATAATTTTTTTCCTAGTCTTTTTACCATATTGACACTATTTCCATGTTGACCCATTTTGATCTTGTGCCACCTCATGCATACCAACCCACTCATATCTTTTTGGGATCACTTCCTACCTCAAATACCCATGATATTTAACCAATTTATGTTTTTATTAGGATCACTTCCTACCTTAGATACCCACTAAAAACATAAAAATTACTTAAGAGTCTTACATTTACAAGTGTTCCTAACTACCAAGCTTATATATAGTCATGTGGTTCACTTGTCACTTGTCCTTCTTGGAAACAACCCTTATTTTTACCAACATTAGTAATATAGTCTATGCATAATCTTGGCTATCACATCTTTTTGTCAAAATTTGGGCATAAATTTGCATTTTGAGTGCCCAACCTATTATTCACCCATTTCCATTACTAGCTCCCATTTATCAAACCCTAACCTGATTTCAGTTTCACCTCATCAACTCCTAGTTTGAGGGGGAACACCTCCTACTCTTAGGGCAACCAAAACTTTGACCCATACTCTATTTTTTTTTTTGTAGTCATTCACACAAATAGCACAATAAAAAGGTGCAAAATGTATACATCAAAAATTTGTACACCTATACTTCCAGATTTTGATAACCCTCAAACCTACCTAAGACCATATTGGGACCAATTTATACTAATTTGTCCTAACCAAGCCTACCCATAATTAGATTCATAAGCTAATTCAACTTGGAATTCAAGACCTCTTTCCTTTGGAACATGAGCATCGATGGTCAGGGTGACCATTGATGGTCACCATGGGAAACCCTGACCATTGACGGTCAGGTCTACCTCCTTAAAAAAGCACAAAAAAACCACCCACATTGCTTTTCTAAATATATCTTATCTAAATCTTGTTGTGAGCCTTTGCATGGACAATTTATATTTAGATGGCCTAGTTACACCTTCACTTCTACCTTTTACTTGTGCCTATAAGAGAGAGAGAGGCCTGGGAGGTCAAATCTATCTACAATAATTATCAAGAGCTTAGGGATCCAATAGTTTTCTTTTACAAGTCAATTAGGTCAATCAATGTTATCAAGCATCATCAAAAATCTCATTGAGAGTCAACTTGTTGTCACCTCTCAACTAAGTTCTTGAGTACCGTTACTCTACTAAAATCAAGCTAGATTCCAGCAATAGGCTAACTTCTTGAACCACTCACTCAATCAACTTTTGATAAGACAAGTACTTATTTGTCAATATTCATGTACTTTATTTCCATTTCATAATTAGTCTAGCCCTTATCCATCTCTTGGAATCCATCTTTCAAACCCCATGATTTAGCAATTAATAACTTATATCTTCACATAATAATTTTCAATGGTTGAATCAACCATCAACGGTCACCTTAACCACCTATGGTCACCCTAATCACCAAAAATCACTATGGTAGTGAAAACTAGCAAGCTACTTTTTCCCACTTACCCTCCACCAAACTTGATTGTTTTGTTTTGATCACTCACAAACGTCTTTTAGATTTTTTGAAGCATACCCCAACCCCTTAGCACTAGTATTAATTAGTTTATCACTAGTTTGATCATTTCTAGTCTAGTTTCTCGAGCAAGCATCCTTGTGTTCAATTTTAATATCTTTTGATTATTGATGAAAGTACTTTCTTTCTAGTTTTGTGAGCTTAATTGTTTAAAATGTGTGGATTAATAGCCCTTAAAGAAGCCCTTACTTCTAGGATCTAGCTATTTCTAGGCAATCCACCCAGCTATCATCTAATAAATAAGTTTGTTTTAGTGCTTTCTTATCTATAGATCTACATCCTAAGCCAAAAAGGATCTCTTCACAATCTTCTAATTCAATGCATGTAGAAACAAATAGGTCTTTCAACCACACCCATGTCAAGTTTATTTTCTCTCTTCCATAGACCTTAAAGTGAAAATTTACATAAAATAGGTATACATTGCATAGAATATGCACCTTAGATAGTCTCATGTTGAAACTATGTCTAACAATGGTACCAATGTATAAAATTCTACCATAAATGTGAATCTAAATTATATAACTATGTTATTTGGCCAATTTTGAAATTGTGTATGTGTGGAGAACATGATTCCAAAGCATTCCCTCATTATATATGGAGAAATTTAAAAACTAAAATAAGTACCAATACGGAGGACATGTTTATAAAACATACCACCATTATAATCTTGAGATGTTAAATACTGAATAAGTGCAGAGAACAAGATTCTAATCATACCCCCATTGAATCTAAAAACTATGAGTGTGTGGAATCCATGCCTATATGAGATTCCCCCAGTGAATGTGAAAAATTGATATAAGCACCAAATACTAAATAAGTGTGGATAACATGCTTCCAAAGTGTGCCCCTATTGAATCTAAAAATTATGAATGTTTGGAATCCATGCCTATATGACATGCACCCATTGAATCTAAGAAATTGGTATAAGTACCAAATATTGAATAAGTATGGAGAATATGTTTCTAAAGAATACACCCATTGAATCTAAAAATTATGTCAAATGTGAATAAATGCCTCTATGACATGCCCACACTGATATGCCCCCTATGAGGTGAGGGAATAATATACACTATTAGTTACCTATCATGAAGAGGATGAGATAACTATATAATTTGTGAATGTAACCATGTAGCATATAGAAGGAACAATTCTAGGTAGATATATCATTGAAGTGCATAGAATAATGTGATTACATGAAGGTCTAAGATGTATGATAAATATCATGGCAACATCTAGATAGTAACATTATAAGCTCAATAATAAAATCAAGCACACACACAAGAACACTCAAATGCAAGTCAAAAGGTAATGGTCAAAGGAAACCACAAATAAGGAGCATGTTCATGTTGAGTTGTAGAGCTAAAATCTTCACTAATGAGCTAACACAGTAATTGACATCGGTCAGAACCAACTGACATCGGTTAGGGGTCAATCGGCATCGATCAAAATTAGTCAGAACCAACCGACATCAGTTAGGGGTCAGCCGACATCGATCATCTTCAGACCGACACTGACTTCTATGCGTTTCCAGGCATTTCCATAATTTCTATTTTTAGGAGAATAGTTAGTTTACATGTAAAGACTAAAATTAGTCTTGAGTCTATTTTTATAATTATTGTTTGCTTTCAATTCTATTTAAGAGACCCATGGGGTAGTATTGTAATTGAGGAGGGAACAATTCAGTAATTGAGTTGGTTGTAATTGATAGAGAGAGAGAGAGAACTCTTGAGGGAGAATTACTGTACATCTTCAAGGTGTGAGGAGAAAGAGATTTCTTCATTGTGTTTTCTTTTGGAAGAGTTTAATACAGATTGGTTGTTTCTCGTATCTCCTATTATTTGTTATTTCTGATTTTTAGTTACTTATTACTTCTGGTTTCAATTTTGTGTTTAGTTACTTATACAAAAGTAATTAATTATACTCTAAGATCCTGAAATTTGGTATCAGAGCTCTAAACACTGACAACTGGTATCAGAGCTCTAAATATTAATAAGTGGTATCAGAGCATGTTAGTGTTTGTTGATTGCATAATTCACTCATAGGGGTTTCTAATTGAGTGGGAGTAAATCAATGGTAGAAGAAAGTAAACTAAGAATGGAGAAATTCAATGGCAAGAATTATCAATTATGGAGGATGTAGATTGAAGATTATCTGTATCAAAAAGATCTGTATTTACCATTGGGTGGGGTTTCAAGGAAGCCCACAGATATGGAAGATAAAGAATGGAATGTTCTTGATAGAAAGGCTCTTGGATCTATAAGGTTGAGCCTGGCAGCTTTAGTGTTTTCCAACTTATCACAGGCAAAGACAACGATAAATTTAATGGATACTTTGGCAAATTTATATGAAAAACCCTCAGCTTCAAATAAGGTATATCTTATGAAGCAATTATTTAATTTGCAAATGCAAGAAGGTGGATCCGTATCTAGTCATCTTAATGATTTCCATACAATTGTAAATTAGTTAAATTCAGTCAAAATAGTTTTTGATGATGAAATTAAGGATCTCTTAATCTTATGCTCTTTACCTAAAATTTGGCATAGTTTGGTAATGGTAGTTAGTAATACTGCATCTGCTTCAAATATCTTGAAAGTTGATGATGTTGTTAGTGTAATCTTGAATGAAGAAATTTGTAGGAAAAGCACAGGGGAAACATCAGGTAATGCTTTAAGTGTTGAAAGTAAGGGATGGCAAAGAGAGAAGGGAAAGAAAGAGAAATCAAGGTTAAAGATGGGAAGTAGATCCAAATCTAGAAATGGAAGAAAAACTTGCTGGAATTGTGGAAAGAAAGCGCATGCAAAGAAAGATTGTTGGTTGAAGGATAACAAAGAAAATCAGCATGAAGGTAATAAAGAAGCAAAAGTTGTAGGTATTTTTGCACAGGATGCTCCTATATTTTCTTTGGATAATAAAGTAGAATCATGGGGTTTAGATTCTAGTGCCTCTTTCCATGCAACCCCAAATAGAGATTTTTTCAATGATTATGTCCATGGAGATTTTGGAATAGTTTATTTAGGGGATGATGAGCCTTGTAAAATTGTTGGCAAAGGAAAAGTGCAACTGAAATTATAGAATGGCAACACATGGGTGTTGGAGGATGTCATGCATGTACCCATCCTGAAGAGGAATCTAATTTATACAGAAAAGTTGGGTGATGAGGGTTGCACAGTAACTCTCACAATTGAATCTTGGAAAGTTTCCAAGGGTGCACTTGTATTAGCAAAAGGTAAGAGAGTAGGTACACTTTATCTATCTACTTGTATTACTAATTATTATCTTTCTATTTTATCTATTTCAGATGTAGATGCAAAGTTTTACGTAGATGCAAAGTTTTACTGTAGGCTTGGTCACATGAGTGAGAGGGGAATGAAATTTCTTAAGTCAAAAGATAAGCTTTTAGATTTGAAAAGCATAGATCTAGATTTATGTGAGCATTGTATTTTAGGGAAATAGAAGAAAGTGAGGTTTCTCCAAACTGGGTCAACAAAGAAGAAGCACAAGTTGGAGCTTGTTCACACAGACATGTGGGGACCAGCTCAGGTAGCTTCTATTGGAGGATCACAATATTATGTTTCTTTCATTGATGATGTTACAAGAAAGATATGGGTTTATTGCATAAAGATGAAATCTGATGTTTTTGACACATTTAAGAAATGGAAAGCTTTGCTTGAGAATGAAACAAGCTTGAGATTGAAGTGCCTTAGATTTGACAATGGTGGTGAGTACTGCAGCAATAAATTCAATAATTACTATTCTATGAGTGGAATATGTAGGGAAAGGATAGTTCCAAGGACACCTCAACAAAATGGAGTTGGTAAAATGATGAATAGAACAATAATGGAGCGTGCACAGAGTATGAGGTTGTATGTTGGTTTGCCCTTACAGTTTTGGGTAGAAGCTATAGATACTTTGGTTTACTTGATTAATAGAGGACCTTTTACTACACTAGATGGTGGAATTCCAGAAGAGGCTTGGATAGGTAAAAAGATAGATCTCTCATTTCTTAGAGTTTTTGGTTCTAAAGCTTTTGTGCACATTGATAAAGAAAATAGAAAGAAGCTGGATGCTAAATCTATGTGGTACACTTTCATTGGTTATGGTTTTGGAGATTTCAGATTCCAGTTGTGAAATTTAGAAACTAAGAAAATTATTAAAAGTTGTGATGTAGTTTTCAATGAGAAGGTGATATACAGTGATTAGCTCAAGAGGCTAAATAATTATGAGTAGGTAAATCTTGATTTGGAAGAGGTTATGATCCAAAATGAGCTCGTGAGTAAAAATCATCACTCACAGAAAAACATAGAGACCGACGTCAGTAACATAGAGACTGACGTCGGTAACATGGAGACTAACGTCAATCAGGTGGAGACCGATGTTGATCAGGAGGAACCGATGTTGGTCAGGTGCAGACCGATATCGATCAGAGATGACCAGGATTAGTCACTATCAAAAGAAAATTTGGGTAGACAACAAGCTATAAATGAGTCTCAAATGCCCATAAGGAGGTCTGAAAGGGTAAGTAAACCTCTAATTCATTATTCCCCTTCTTTATACTACTTGTTGCTCAATGATGGTGGAGAACTAGAAAGTTTTGATGAGGCAATGCAGGTAGAATCTAGGAAACAGTGAGAGCATGGCATGAATGAGGAAATTGATTCCTTGGAAGAGAACCATACGTGGGATTTGGTTGAGTTGCCAGCCGAAAAGAAAGCACTAAAAAACAAATGGGTATATAGGTTAAAAGAAGGAGAGAATGGACAAATGAGACATAAGGCTAGGTTGAAGAAAAGCTTATATGGTTTTAAGCAAGCTCCAAGACAATGGTATTTAAGGTTTGACAGGTTTATGACAGAGCATGGCTTTAGTAAATGTCAACTAACCATTGTGTTTATTTTAATAGATTAGATAATGGTAGTTATATTATCCTGTTATTGTATGTAGATGATATGCTTGTTGTAGGTTACAACATGTAGGAAATTACTGAGCTTAAGGTAAAATTAGCTCACACATTTTCCATGAAGGATTTAGGAGAAATGAAAAAAATGCTTGGCATGAGTATTAAGAGAGACAGGAAAAATCACAGTTTGATTTTGTCTCAAAAGGATTATGTGAATAAGGTGTTGGAAAGGTTCAATATGCAGGATGCAAAATTGGTTAGAACACCTATGGCTGGACACTTCAAGTTGAGCAAAGAACAGTGTCCTAAATCACATGATGAGGTTGAGTACATGAGTAGAGTTCCATATGCTTCACCAGCTGGGAGCTTGATGTATGTAATGGTATGTACTAGACCAAATATTTCCCAAGCAATGAGAGTTGTCAGCAAGTTTATGGCCAATCCAAGAAAGGAACACTGGAAAGTAGTTTAGTGGATTCTTAGATATCTAAGAGGGACCAGCAGTAGGCATTTATGTTATGGAGGGTCAAACACTTCTCTACATGGGTATATAGATTCGGATATGGCAGGTGACTTGGATGGTAGGAGAAGCATCATAGGATATGTGTTCACTATTGGTGGAATGGCGGTTAGTTGGATTTTAAAGTTGTAGAAGGTTGTTGCCTTGTCTACTACAAAGGTAGAATACATTGCAGTCACAGAGGCTAGCAAGGAAATGATTTGGATGACTCGGTTCATGGAAGAGTTGGGAAAGGAGCAAGAGAGTTGTAGATTGTATAGTGATAGTCAAAGTTCAATTCATTTGGTAAAGAATTCAGCCTTTCATTCAAGAACCAAATATATACAGCTTAGGTACCACTTCATTAGACAGGGATTGGAGGATGGACAATTGAAGCTATAAAAGATCCATATGGATAAGAACCCTGTTGATATGTTAATAAAGCCAATAACAAAGGAGAAGTTGAATCTTCATTCAACTTTTATTAGTCTTCAAGATTGAACTTGAAGAGGGAGAAATAAGCCAGAGATGTTTAGAGGATGTTGTTGTACAGGTACAGGTGTAGCTGTTTATCTCCAAGTGGGAGATTGTTGAGTTGTGGAGATAAAAGATTCACTAATGAGCTAACACAGTAACTGACATTAGTCAGAACCAACCAAAATTGGTTAGGGGTCGACTGACATCGGTCAAAATCAATTAGAACCAACTGACATTAGTTAGGGGTCGACTGGCATCAGTCATCTTTAGACCGACACTGACTTCTGTGCATTTCCAGGCATTTCCAAAATTGTTATTTTTAGGAGAACAATTAGTTTGCAGGTAAAGACTAAAATTAGTCTTGAGTCTATTTTTCTAATTATTGTTTGCTTTTAATTCTATTTAAGAGACCCATGGGGTAGTATTGTAATTAAGGAGGGAACAATTCAATAATTGAGTTGGTTGTAATTGATAGAGAGAGAGAGAGAGAGAGAGAGAGAGAGAGAGAGAAATCTTGAGGGAGAATTACTGTACATCTTCAAGGTGTGAGGAGAAAGAGATTTCTTCATTGTGTTTCCTTCTAAAAGAGTTTAATACAGATTGGTTGTTTCTCGTATCTCCTATTATTTGTTGTTTCTAATTTCTAGTTACTTATTACTTATGGTTTCAATTCTGTGTTTAGTTGCTTATACAAAAGTAATCAATTATACTCTAAGATCTTGAAAATTGGTATCAAAGCTCTAAACACTAACAACTGGTATCAGATCTCTAAACACTAACAGTTCATATGTCACACAATCAAAGGGACATGAATTAGTCAAATGTTTATAAAAGCATGTATGACATATTAAAATTTCCACACAATAATCAATGACATATTCAAATGTCAAAGAGAGAAAGCATAGGCACATGGGTTACAAATAAAGGAGCATATTTAAATGCTCAAACAAGCAAGAAAATAACAAGGATATAAACTTAAGGAAAGCATAAGTAACCATCATAAACATGTCATAGTATCCCATAGATCAAATGTGTTATAAAAATAATTTCAAGTGCATACCATATCAAGTACCCTATGAAATATATCATCATGGATAAAGTCATGTGTAAGTATGTATATGAGCTCAAAACATGATAAAGTAGAGTGACCATAGAATGATATAACCTAGAAGTATTATGATCATAAAGATGAATGTCCCCAATGTCCATATGACATGAGTAAATTCCCAAAATCTAAAATAGGAATAGATCATGTATTTGTATATGCATGTATCACACTAAAGTATAAACATGACACAAATATGTATGTATGAGTAAAATATATGTCATCCATTGACATGGAACCAACACGTAGATGCCAAGGATCCAATAGAACATGTAGGTGTCAAAAACGGTTTTGTATTTTTTAATTGTTTATATTTTTTATCATTTTTAGAATATTTGGAGAGACTGCTCTATGATCCCCTCCAAAGGGTGGTCATAGATATGTCCATACTCATTGTTTGATAACTTAAGTTGGATATTTTACATTGTTTTCATCATGATTTGATAATTTTAAAAGATACATAGTATATTCCTCCTCATGTTTTACATGTGTAGTAGAAGAATTAATGTTATGATTTCTAATATGCATTTATTTTCCTTCATGAGGAAAATAAATACCTTGCTGATTTGGATCAATTTTTTCTTCCATTTGGTATAGCCAAAGAGTTCCTAGTGTAAATGCATATGGATATGTGTAGGCATAATCCAAACCCATATTTGAATTAATATAGGACCACAAGAAATTGGTATTATTATGTTTTCCAATGAGTATTTCCAACCTCCTTTATTTTGTAAGTTTGTTAGATTGAATCCAATTTGTTGTAAACTTATTACATTACAAGAAGTTTTTGATTATGTAGGATCAATACAGCTATGCCAAAAATAAGCAATACCCATGAATAGGGTAAATGTTAAATCATGTTGGCATGGATGATTTTTTTTTTTGTTCACTTTGGTATTCTTGCATAGGACATAGACCTTGTATTGGCTCCATACTAAGTAACATTTACAAACCAATCATATAAAGATTAAAAATACCACATTTTTTTCATTATGTTAATTTGGTAATTCATCTCCATCCTTTGTGTGAGGAATAAAAATTTGATACTTAGAAGGGGATATGTTAAGCTCTTCTAGATGAGTAAGGATGAGTGAAACATATTTATGCACATCCACATATAAATGTGTAAATGGCTCATATTGCTTATTAAATTATCTTTATCTTAATGTGGAAAGAAGCCCTCTACTATAAATGAATTGCAATTCCAAAGATGAGGGTCTAAATGCTATCTCATATGATGTACTTTTGAATCAAATAGTATAATATTGAAGTTATTAATCATCACATTACTTGAAATTATGAAAATGTTCTATTTTAAGTTTTGTCACCTTATGGATATTGAAAGCCATGAAAAACACATCTTGTAATTGTGCAAAAGTGGTTAAGAAACCTTTTGGTAGTCTATACAACAAATTTTTATCCTCATCATAAATGCTCATATGGAATACTTTTAACAATAGTTTGTCATATTTTGCCCATTTACCAAAAGAATGTAAATAGTTAATCATGTGGTCAAATGGGTCCTTATGACTAAAAAAAAAGGTAAATCTAGTAG
>JARHVA010001564.1:3085000-3117500 GCA_037957365.1 Torreya grandis | reverse complement strand
AAAGGACCCTAAAAATTCCTTAATAATGGGTTCTAATAAATGCTACACTTTCTCAAAATAAGTGGTTCATCCAACTTTGTTGAAGATAGCCCAACTGGCTAGGTCTCTTTAAATTTGCCTATGATCATGGGTTCCCATCTCACAACTAACCCTCCTATTCTAGCTAGGTTTATCTTTTTGATGACCCTTTCAATTGATAATTGTCAACACACTTAGTTTGGCTTCTAGATTTCTACCTGTAGTAAAGCAAGGTTTTCTCAATAATGGTAGTTTGTGATTGTAGGTAATGGTGTGCTTCAGCTTTGCTTGAATGAGTTGTACTTGCAATTAAAAATAATAAAAGTGATTATTTTCCCTATTGATTGTATAGTGTAATAATGGGTGTTTAATTTTCATGTATGGGCTATCCTAGAGTGTGTGGAATTAAGTGCCTAAACATTACCCCCCCCCCCCATGTGAGGTGTCACTTGTCCTTAAGTGATGTCGAATGAGTAGGATGAAAAAAGAGAGGATGGGGTCATGATGAGGGTATGAGTGTAAGTGGAGACAAGACTTAATGAATGACTTGTTAATGATTAAATATGATTTTCAATATAATACTTGTTATATTAAGAATTAAAAAATGCTTTTCTATGATCAAAATATATGGCATACCTTTTTCATGGTTTACCTAGAATTACACAAAGGATTTACATGGTTACCAGACTACAATAATTTACTGGTAGCTATAACTTGAATGAAGTGGGCCCCTTGAGTAATCATGAGATCACAAGATGTTATCCTTCCATGATGCCCTCAAAAACTTGCATGTAATCATGACAAACTACATGGAACTAAAGTAGGGGTCTTGTAGTTGGATGAGAGATTATTATCTTCCTACCACAAGGTGGTCACTGTGGATCTTTATGTTATCCAAATCAAGTGTTACATGAACATGGAAGAGGGTGGTTTATGGTGTTATTGTTGTGTGATATTCCTTTGTATGAGTTTGTTGATGATTTTTCTCAATGTTGTGTTACTCCCTATAGATTTCATGCCTAGTGACCTTTTCTTTTAGCAACCAACAGGGTTTTCAAACTTGGGACCTATGCTCCCAAAAATCCTAGATCTCATTGTATGATAGAGTGAAATCATCTCCATGAAATGAATAGAATATAAAAGTGGTTAATGTGTGTCCTTGTAGCCATGAATTCTAGTATGTAACACTTCAAATGGAGATTTGAAGTGTCAGCCTTGATTGTGGCTCTTACCTTGTTATTTAGGGTATACCTGAGTAATGTTTTGACTTTTCTATTCTAATCCTCCTTTACTCCTCTAGATTGTCTAGTGTCTTCTATGAATTTCTCAAAATCGTATATCTAAGGCCATAACTTATATTTTATCAATAACTAACCTATATGCACTTAGAGAGGTGTTAGGATGTACTTGCAACAACCATAGGTGGTGCCTATAGAAACTGTATAGTTGTGCCTAACTATGGGGAAGGTGCCCATAGTAACTAGAGAATAGCCCATAGAAAATAAATAAATACCTTCATTTTTAAAGGTACATTTAGTAATGGTGAGGGAGGTGCTTGCATCAGCTATAGAATAGCCCATAACAACTAGAGGAAGATGAATAGTTTTTCTCAAAATGATTTTTTATCTTTCATTTTGGTTTCTCCCCTTAATAACTAGTAAGTTGGTTTTATATTTAGGCCCATTTTAAAGTTCTAAGTAGCCAACAAACTAGTTTTCTACCCAAAAACTACCAACAATGCTCAAAAAGGGTTTTCATTATTGGTTTTTTTTTACTCTGACTGCTGCCTATAGTAGAATGTTTATTATAGGTCCTTGTCAAGTCAGTTGTGAGGGTGATTGGTCAAGGACCATTTGAAGGTCTCAACTTTCATGCCAGAGGAGGGCTAGGATTTCCTCCTCTCCTTATTCATCTATGTGTTAGCTAGTTCTCCCTTTGTTTGGTGAGACCTCATGTTGATCCAGTACATCATTGTATTCATTTTATAATTATGTGTATGTGTTTGGTAAATTTCTCTTAAGTGAGTAAGTTTTTGTAAAAATTTAGTCTATGGACATTAACTAGTAGATAGAATCTTACTAGATCAATAGCTTGGAGTTGCACTACTCCATTGTCATAAACATTCTCAATCTAAAATGGACCAAGCTATCTAATCTGGAATTTGCCCTTATGATCCTTGTATTCTGAATAAAAAAGAAGGGCCTAATCTTCTACATTGGTTTGTTTGGTCTTAATGTACCTGTCATGCTATCTAATCCATTATTTCTATACAAGTTCTATGTTTTGTAATGCCTATTGTTTGTGTTCATCTAAGGCATTCAGTTGCATAAGCCTTTCTTTCTATTCTTATCCATCCCAAGTTCTAGTATTGTCCATAAGGTCTTGTGCTCAAATTCAATTAGAAAGATAGGTTTATTCACATAGACCAACTCATATGGGGTGAATCCTATAGTGGTCTTCCATGTGATTCTTTAATCCTAAACAACTTCAAGAAGTCTAGCCTCCCAATCCTTATAAGACATACTAACAGTCTTGGTCAAAATATTTTATAACTCCTTATTAGTGACTTCCACCTATCCATTGGACTATGGATGATATGGAGTTGATTTCTTATACCTAATCTAATATTGTCGAACCAAGGTAGTAATTAAACTAGCAATGAATTGGAGTCCTTGATCAGTGACTATTTCTCATGGCACACCATATCTTGTGAATATTTCTTCATAGAGGAAGGTTGCCACCTTCTCATCCCTGGCATGTGTAAGAGCCTTTACTTCCACCCATTTAGTGACATAGTACATACAAGAATGTACTCTTCATTTTTGGATTTTAGATCAAAAAGTCCTACAAAGTCTAGGCCTCATTTTTCAAATGGTTTACGCACCATTTGAGGCTACAAAGGCATCTCATATGAATGTGTGGGTCTCCCCATATGTTGAGATCTATCATAATGAGTGGTATACCTTGTTACATATTTATAGAGTGAGGGCCAATAATATTATGTATTCAATATTTTTACCACTATACACTTAGCTACAAAGTGCCCTCCATAGGGTTCATCATGACATGCTCTAAGGATATCTAGAACTTCATCTTCTCTGAAACATCATTTGATGATGGATTCAGGCCCAATATAGAAAAGGAATTTTGATAACCATGAATACCTACCACTTTTCTAAATCAAAGATCTTTTTCATTTATGGAGGGAGTGTTGTATAAGTAACCCTCTTCTAAGGTAGTTAGCAATATTATCATACCAAGATGTGGTAATGGTGAGGAAGAATAAATGTTCATCTATAAATGAGCCATCCATTATGGTATCTTATTAAGGGGATTATAGTCATGATAAGAATTCAACCATGACATTGTCCTTATCAGGCTTATCTACAATAGTTAGATTAAATTCTTGTAATAAGAGCAACTATCTTATCACTCTATCTGGGATAACTAGTTTATTTATAAGGTACCTAATATCTGTATGGTCTGTATGAATAAAGACTTCATACCCTATTATGTAGTGATAAAACTTGTTGATAGCATAGACTACTACCAAGAACTATTTTTCAATGATCATGTAATTTAATTCTACTGCTTGTAGGTTTTTTCTTACAAAATATATAACATAATTGAGTGCTTTCTATTTTTGGCCTAACACAGCTCCTAGGTCAGTGTCTAAAGTGTCTATGTGAATATGGAAGGGAAAATTCTAATCAAGACCATGTAGAGTAGGGGTGGTTGTCAATCATTCCTTAAATTATTTGAAGGTTGTATTATGGGCATGAATCCATATGAATTAAACATCTTTAGTCAAGAAAGTGAATAATGGTGTTGCTACTTTATTGAAATTGTTGATAAATCTCTTGTATTAACCAACATGTCCTAAAAAAATCATAACATATTTTTATTTCTAGGGAACATGTAAGTTTTTTATGATGATGATTTTTACAGGGTCAACATTAATTCCTTCATAAAACACATGGTGGTCTAAGACAATAACTTTTATCATAAGAATGTAGCATTTCTTGTGACTTAAGACAAATGGTGCTCCTAATAGTGTTTCAACATTTTCTCCAAGTTCTTTAGGCACTCATAAAATGTTTCTCCATAAAAAATGAAGACATCTATATAGATTTCTATACATTCATTGGCCATATCTACAAAGATACTCAGGACAACCCTTTGGAATGTTTTAAAAGTGTTACACAACACAAAAGGTAATAAATTATATGCATAAGTACTCTAGGGAAAAGTGAAGGTGGTATTCTCTTGGTCTTTAGGAGCAATTCTAATCTGGTTATAACCACTAAAGCCATTTAGAAAGATAAAATATTTCTTTCCTTCTAGTGTGTCCAATAGCTAATCAATGGAGGGTAGAGGAAAGTGATCATTTTTGGTTGCTATATTAAGTTCCATATAATATATACATACACACCAATCTTCATTTTTATTTGGAACAATTACCAATGGTGAAACCCATTCACTAGTTGAGATGAGATATA
Source organism: Torreya grandis (assembly GCA_037957365.1). Lineage (NCBI taxonomy): Eukaryota > Viridiplantae > Streptophyta > Pinopsida > Cupressales > Taxaceae > Torreya > Torreya grandis. The sequence goes on along the minus strand of JARHVA010001564.1, from coordinate 3,112,983 downwards.
TAAATCTAGTGGTCACGAGTTTCTGTAATTCTATTTTGACTATTTTTCTAAGAGCTAGATTCATCCTATATTATGGATATCTAATTGGTTGACACTCTTATTTGATATAGATATGATGCATGCATGTTTCTAAGATGATTCCTTACATATCCTCATAATCCAATGTAAAAGTGCATTGGTTTACATGCAACATGTTGACTAGGCACTTTTTCTCATTTGACTCCAACTTGTTATTAATAAGCAATATTTTTCTTAGAGAGATTTTAATTTACTGTGAGAGTTTTTTCATCATTTATATATTGCTAATAGATTTAATTTGGTTTTATCTATGAGTCAATAGCTGGTGGAATATTTCTTGTATAGATACATCAAAATTATCTTCTTCTTAGACGCTGGAAAATGGGCACTCAACACATTACAGGTGGTTAAGATCTATAAAATGAGTTTGGTAATTATTTTGGATGATATTAAAAAGAATTGTGTCTTCCTCCTAATCAGCCAAGGTGCATGCATGGTCTATGGTGAATATAATAATTAAGGGAGGCTAGTCTACCTCATCTTCTTCAACCCATAATATATGCTCTAGTGCCAAGGTTGACTATGTTGAAGGATAGAGGACCAACTTCTTAGTGTGGTTATCATTGAATATCAACATTTTACCTGATCTATAGCTGATGAAGGCATTAGATATGGAAATCCAATGTTATCCTAAGATAAGAGGGTATCCACCTAAATTAAACTTTGGTTGTAGCATAATGAAATCTTTAGGATACTCCCAAGAATCTATTGTAATGACATGATCTTCAATGACTCCTTCTAGTCAGACTGTAGACCTATCATCCATTTGCAGTAATGTAGATATGGGATGAATATTATTAAACTATAATTTTATCCTGGTTTTAGTTGTCATTACATTTATTATAGCCTCTAGGTCTAACAATATATTAGATAGTTACTAGTCATGGATTTGGACTGTTACTATTTGGCATCCTAGATCTAAATATTTCTTTGGCAAGGTGTTTCCCAACATAATATCTACCAGGTAGCTAATCACATGTACTGTATTAGGATCCTTCTTATTCCTTATAGGTTTACATATACATAAGTCTCTAATATCTTTAGAATATATGGGCACATTTTTTATGGCCTAGAAGAGAGGAATTTTAATACAAAGATTCTTGAGATGTCATATGAAATCAAATTTAAGCACTATTGCATGGCATTGAAGGCTAAGATGATTTAGAAATGGTGGGGTTATTTCATCAACAACTTTATCAATTGGTTCAAAGAGTTCTTATGGTGGTAAAGGTGGGTTAACATGATCCTCTAGAGTTTCTTAATCTAACTCCATTATTATGGGTGGGGTTGGGGGTGGTAGAACTTTCTATGAACATAGGTGAGCTTCATGGATGTCCACCATGTATAATGTGTACTAAATAGGTTCAATATTAGATGTCAATTACACTAAATTATTTACAATATTCTACATGCATTGGGTAGGGAGTTGGTTAGGCTTGGGTGGATCTTATGTATTGGGTATAAGAGTAGGAGGTTGTTGTTTTGCATGGAATCTTCCTTGATGGTTTCCTTAGGGCTGATTGGGTCTCTAGGGTTGCTTCCACTAGTTTATGAAGGGTGGTCCTTTGGGTGGTTTCTAATCTTGTATCCAAGGTGGGGATAGATTTTGTGGAGGTTGCTAGGAGGTGGTGGGGTAGCTTTTCTTAGGTGGTTTCCAGCTGGAATTAGGATGACATTCATCCATGGACTCATCCAATTATGAGTAGTATTTGAAAATTAAGAATTAAAGGAGGTAGAATTTACAAAATGTGGATTTTGTCCCATACTTGGATAAGATGGTCATTGAACCCATGGATTTCTCTATGCAACATAGAAAACCTATTCCCTATCACTTCATAAAACATGTATCTCTATTGTTTTTATTTCTTTAGTTGTGATGTTAGCTACTTTATCCCAAACTACATGACACATATAATATATCTTCTTCTTACAATCTAGACAATAGATGGCTAAAGCTTGATCCAAGGCTACTTGCTTTTACCTTGAGTGTAGGCTATCCTATTGGGTGGCTAAGTGACTAATGATATCTTGTTTCATGTCTTGTAATAGGTTACTAACTTTAGATTTTGATAGGCCACTTGCAACTACCAGTGGAAGCTTACTACCCCTAATTTTGTTTATGATAGACCTAGAATAATTATTTCTCAACTCCTTGATGTCTATAAATGGAAGGTTGGAGATATCTCCCCCACTCATTAGGTCTAAGACTTTCAAACAATCATCTCAAACTCCTTTCAGAAAGATGAGTTTTAGAGGCTCTTCTCGTAGTGCACGTTGCTTGAATTTTTATACACTAAACATGGACTGTTCAATAAGTCTTCCAAAGATTCATCCGCCTCTTGATTCATCCTAAAGATTTCATTTATCCTATAATTTATTCCTCATCCATATTCTTGATACTTGGCCAAAAGAATATTTTCCATGTCCTCCCAAGTGTGGACTAAATTACTACCTAGTTCCATGAACCAACAAAGTGTTGAGTTTTTTAGGGTGGTTGGAAAAAGTTTCAATTTATGTGTATCATTATTGTAGTCATAGATTCTATATAAGATATAAAAATTTTAACAAAAATATGTTTGGGTATTCTTATAATGTACCTCTAAAATTGGGCAAGGCTGAGGGTAGGATATTTTTTATTTGTGTTATGCCTATTGCATCTAAAATAGGAAATTCAAAAGTAACTATGATTGGAGTCCTATTATCATCCACAAAGTCTCTTTCTCAATTAATGATGGATTTTATTATGATATGGATGCCAAATGTACTTAGGATCACATCTTAAAATTTTGTATTAGTCCCTTCATCAACACAATAGTAAATGTTTATCCATTGATTTACAGTCTTTTTACTGGATGAAAAGTTTGAAGACTCTCCTGAGCTTTCTTTGATTTGCTCAAGAAAACCTTGTTGGAATGTTGATCTAATGTTACTTTTTAGAGTGTTTGGTTCATGTAGTTCTTCTCCCTCATTTATTATTACCACCTCAACTAATGCTTCCTCTACTTCTATTTCCTTTTTCCAAGCCAATAGTACTTCTTCTGCAAGGTACCTCCTTCAATTTTTAGTGTTTCCTTGTTCAAGATCCCTTTGAATTATGGTATATTTTTTAAAAGGATTCTTAGTTGTTTTAGGTACTTATGGTTCTTTCCCAGTAGCAAACCATGGATTTTTTGGAAAGAATCTCCCTTGATAATCTTTTTCTCTCTACATAAACATTGATCCACTCCTTCAACTGTCTTGTTCCTTCCTACACAAGGTTAGTGTTTTTTTGTTTTCATGTGTTCCAGGGGGTTGTTCAGAATAAGAAAAAAATGTAGTGAACTAAAGGAGTGAAAAAATAAAAATGATTAGAATTGAAATTTTACATGTAAAAAGTAGTAAATTTATCTAATAAAAGTGGGAAAAATATTCTAAAAAATAGGAAATGAAAGTAGGAAAACTACTCTAGAAAGCAAGAAATAAAAGTTGGAAAATTACCCTAAAAAGTAGGAAATTAAAGTAGAAAATGGAAGGCATACTTTTCAAAAAGTAAATCTCACTTGAAGGAAAGTCAATTCTAAAAAAAACCATTAACTAATTAAATCATAAGATTACAAAGAGGCATTCAAAGTTGTGCACCATCAACATCTAGAAACTTAGACATCTGGCATAAGACACCGTAGTGCCCTCACTCGACTTGACCATCTAGGTCGGATAGTGCATCCAAAATGTTATGCACCATAAACATCTAGAAAATTAGATATCTAGCATAAGACATCATAGTGCCCTCACTTGACTTGCCCAACTGGGTAGGATAGTGCATCCAAAATGTTATGCACCATCAACATCTAGGAACATAGACATTTGACATAAAATACCATAGTTCCCTCACTCAACTTACATGATTGGGTAGGATGGTGCATTAATCAATATTAAAAAGCAATAATTGATATATAAAACAATAATTAACACCTATGATCTAGTAATTTGACTCAAGAGAGGATGGTTAGTATGGTGTTAGTTTCAAAATGAAAATAAAATGAAAGAAACACACAAACTAGCATAACATCTCTAGGCCTAGAGACTAGAGAGAGACTAGTTAACAAACATGAATAAAACACACAACTAAAATGAAAAATAAACCTCTTTTACCTTCCTTAGATGCTTCAAAATGCTTGTTATAGTGGCTTACTCAACATGTGCTCATGAAGTCCTTAGCAATGGAAGCTTGACTACCTTCATCTCTCCTTGGCACCTTTGGCTTGTGGCTTGGCTTGGCTTGGAATCAATTTGGCATGGTAACACTAGTTTAAATGTCTTCTTGAATATATTTTTGCATTATAACTTTTCACCAAAATAACTTATAAATGATGTTCATGGCCTCTCTATTTATAGATTTTTGTAAATGTCTAGAATCAACCTAAACCATCCATCCTGAGATTGAGATGTGTGGTTGAAGATTAATTTAATTTTTGTAATTAATCTTTTAACTATCATCATTGTGACATTGGAATAAGGGGAAATTAAGAGGCATAGAGGACATCATGCAAGGCATTGATGAAGTATGGAGGGCATGAATCCTGATATTTGTGGCATTTATGGCATAGGGATGTCTTCCAAGAAATGAGATCACCTAATGATGCAGATATTCAATATTCATTTCTAAAACAAAGTTTTCAAAAAGTTTCCATGGAATTATTAATTAGGCCTTGATTTGGGTTAATTATCTCTTAAACGTGATTAAGCACTTTATGCATAAATTAATCAGAATGCCTTGTTATTGGTCTAAAATTTAACTAGATTGGAATTGGAAGTTAATGTCAGATGAATTAGAACCATATTACCATTTAGGATGTTACCAAAAACAAATAACAAAGTCACATATCTTGTGCTAGATATTTTATAGGAAAGAACAATCTAGAGCACCTAGGTGCAAAATTGGCATTTTGACTCGGAATGATCTGATCAAAGTTAGTTGGCCCATAAATTACATTACCCCATTTAGGGATACCCTAGCCAAAATCATCACTTGAATATATAATTTTCACATCATTTGTCATGTTTTAGTGTTTTTAGGCCAAATTGTATATTTTAAGTATAAATTAGCCAAAATCCTGATTAGAGGTTATTAGTGGCCAATTTTAGGTGTCTATAGTTTGCCCCTATTTGGGAAGGTGTTGAAAGATATAAGCACAGTAACATCTTCTTAAAGAATGAAAAGGTCTTGTATGCCTACAAATTCAATGATGATAAACTAACTACATGATGCCCCTTCGAGGGAGCGGTTAGCACAAGTAGGTCGGCAAACAGTCCCTCAAAAAGAAAGAAATGAAATGAGGAGACCAAAGAAAGGAAAGATGATGGGGTGAAAACACAATGATACTAAAAAAGTAGTCAAAATCATTGAGAATTCAAGTGGGATGGTGTACAATGGTTTTCCCAAAGCTGGTTATAAGCATTGTACTCCAATAGTGGCAACGTGGTATGATAACACAATGATTTTCCCAAAGGTGGTTATAATCATTGAGAAGGTGGAGTTACCCCATTTAAGATAGACAAAAAAGATAACATGTCCTTATATAGGTAGAAAAATTAAAGTGGTGACAACACAATGATTTGCCCAAAGATGGTGTAATCATTAAGAAATGTAGGTGGGATGGTGTGCAATGATTTTCCCATAGGTGGTTACAATCATTGGACCCTGATTATGAAAAACATGATAAAATTGGCTGAGGATGATGATAACTTAACACAAAAGGTAATGATGAAATGGAACAACCTACTAGTAAGGAGCTGCTCATCTGAACTAATAAAGATTGAAATTATTTCATGTTTAATTACTCTATTTGGGATATGATTAGGATTCAATGAGGTTGTCAATGCTGAAGAGATGCCACCATTTTTTAATAGACTTCTTAAAGCTAAGGTTTGTTTTAGTACATTTCGGTAGGCATCATGGTATAACATCATGAAGACTTGACTGAAATATGCATAAGGAATGACTCCCATAATCTAATACGCAATAGAAAATAATGCACCAATGATACAAACCATGATGACAATGTAAACATATAAATATGGATCGATTCAAGTGTAAGTGTGGACAAGGAATAACCTAATGAGCACATAGAAACTAAATCAAGGCAATAGTGTTGAAAGTAAACAAATAAATAAATAAACAAATAAAATAAGTTAAAACAAATAAATAAACAAACAATGCAATAGAAACCCTATGAACATTGCCCCTAAAAAATAGGTGACAACTTAACAAATAAACAAAATGGGGGAATAAAATAAAAGGAAGGGGGTGGTTTAGCTATCTCCATATGCACTAGGCAAGTGGACACTACCAACATAGTTCCATGGATGTAATATCCAATAAAAAACTTTAGGCAAAATGTAATTATCCTAGGGAATGGGAAGAATGTGATAATTGAGGAAAACAAATAGAATGGATGTGATAGAAGAATAGAAATGGTCTTCCGAAATGGTAAGTGCATGAGAGAAAAGGCCAAAAAGGATGGGGAAACTAAATGACAAGTGATTTACTTGTAACTTAGTAAGGGTTCCTATAATCCTTAAGGCAAAGAAGTGGTGAATGTTTTTGTTTTTTTCTAATGATTTTTCAAATGTTTTTTAAATTTTTTAGAGTGTCTCAACTCAATCGAGAATGATGAGACACTAAATGGTTCAAGTTCATAAAATGGTGAGAGTGTGGCTTAAATTGTTCAAAAAATGGTGAGAGTATGGCTAGGGGGTGACTGAGCTAATCTCAACAAGTATTGAGTGTTACCTACATAGTCCTAGAGTAGGACCTCAAGTCTTTGTAGTTCTACCCTTATAGTGGAGGAATTTGACTAGTATAGCAGTCAATTCAAATAAAATAGGCATAGTTGGTAAAAAGGCAAAGTATGACATAGGAAGTAATTTGAGTCATTTTGACAACCAATTAAATAAGGGAAAGCCCATGAATTTTGATAAAGTTTGAAGGGGAAATTTTTTGACCTGGTCAAAGAAAATATAAATGAGTTAGGTCTAGATAAGATTAGGGTTAGACCAGTGGGACCAAGCATTACCAAGAGAGATCCTTAGAGTTATAATAGGTCTTTTAGACCTAATGGAGACCAAAAGAAGCTACCCTATATGTGTGTGTGTGTGTGTGGGGGGGGGGGGGGTCAAAGGGGTCATCCTTGTCTTTGTCTACCTTTGTCATCCATATCTTTATTTTTATTCATCATACCTATCTTCAAGAGAGCCCTAGATATATCTAGGGGAGTGAGAATAGAGAGGGATGTCTTAGTGCCATCAGTCGAGTGCCAACCTAGAGAGAGAAGTGGTAAGTTGGTATGTCAAGGCTTAATGTTGACCCTAGTTTTCCTATAGGTGGTTATAACTAAGACACAATGACATAGATCAATGGTACTAATTTTCCCAAAGGTGGTTATAATTAGTATCAAGATCAGTGGTAAGAAAGGAATAACAAATGAAGGATACAACTACTAAAAATTCTATCATACTATCCCAAAATACAATATCTGTCTAAATTACTTGAACCAAGTAATGAAACTGATTAGATACCTCAATGCTAAAACTATGTAATGAATGGAAAAAACCAAGGTCAAATGGGCTAGGCTTTAGAATACATTAGGTTGATAGAATGGAAGTATAAAGTGGATATGGTGAAGAGGATGAACAAGGATGATATAAAGAAGAATAGTGATAAAATGGCATAACTAAAATAGTCCTTATAAATAATACACCTTAGTACTTAAGCATAGTACCACTTGACATGAATAATATTCATCATCTCAAGAAGTGCATCTTTGTCTAGTGTGGCAAGCCTGTATGCTCTTAATCCATAATTTGTAGTAATGATTAAAGGCCCTATCCAATTTGATTTGAATTTCCCTTTATGCTTATTCTCAACCATGGTATTTTTTTGGTTTTCTTTAAGAACAAGATCACCAAATTCAAATGTTTTATACTTAACATGCTAATTATAGTGGCATTTGAGTTAGTTTTGATATGCTTAAAGATTATTGAGTGTGGCTATGCATTTCTCATCAAGTAGGTCTAGCTCTTATAGGTGAGCTACTCAATAGTCATGATCATCTAGGACATGCTTGAAAGAGATGTGTAGTGAATGTTATTCAACTTTAATGGGAAGGATGGCTTTATTACCATAAACAAGTGAGTATAGAGTGGCTCCTATGGGAGTATGATGATTGGTATGATATGCCCAAAGGGTAGGTAATATCTATAAGTGCCAATCACAACTGAAATTATTGACAATCTTTTTGAGAATATTGACAATGGTTTTGTTGGATGCCTTAGCTTGACCATTAGCTTGAGGGTAATATACAATAGAAAAATGTTGTGTGATGTTATATTTAGTACATAGATAGTCTACATATTTAATCTTGAATGATCCTCCATTATCAGATGTAATGTCAGAGGGGATACCATACAGGAAAATGAGATGGTTGAAAATGAATTTGGAAATTTGCTTTCTAGTCATGTGAGGGGTATAGCTTCAGCCCACTTAGTGAAATATTTATTAGTATTAAGGATATGTTTATGGTCTTCAAATTAAGTGAGGTTGATCTTGCCAATGAGGTCAAGTCCCCATGTAGAAAATGGCCATGGTGTCAACATTGGTTTTAGAGTTTTTGCCAGGGTATGAATCAGATTAGCATGTTGTTGGCATTTGTCACACTTTTTTACATATATAATAGCATCTACATCTATTATGGGCCAATAACAACTAGCATGCAAAATATTTTTGGATAGGACTACCCTGTTAGAATGAGCTCCACATACTCCATGAAATTCTCTTAATGCTAGTGTAGATTCTACAAAAGTTAAACAATAAAGTAGAGTTCCATCAAAACTATGGTGATAAAGGGTGAATCCTAGTAGAGTATAATGAGTGGAATGATGAATGAAGGCTTTGGTTTGTTTTTGAGATAGGTTAGGTGGTATAACTTAGTCATGAAGGAATTTGTAAAGGTTTGAGTACTAGATAGAATTAGGACCAACAATATCAGAAATCATTGCAATGGTTGAAGGTTCATGAGTTGGTGCTAACAAATTCTTGATGAGGAACTCATACTCTCTAGATTTATCTATTTTTCAAACTAGAGAGCCACTATTAGCCATGGAATATGTAGTTCTATTACTATCCCTTGGTATGTGCTCAAACTGAATATTGGTAATTTATTGCTTAAGAGTGTCGACCATGGCTTTATATGGAACTAGTTTGTCATCTTTAGTCTAAAAATGATTTGTGGCCTAATTTATGATTAACTAAGAATCACCATAAACTTGGAGATTAGATATATTCCAATTTACTACTTTTCAAAGTCTTGCAGCAAGTGCTTCATACTCAGCCATGTTGTTTGTACAAGGAAAGCTGATTCTAAATGATTTAGGGATTAGATCCCCCTATGGTGTAATAAACAATATGTTAAGCATGGGATATATTGAGAGGGGGGTGAATCATTATATCATATATATATATATATATATATATATATATATATATATATATATATATATATATATATATATATATATATATTATAAAAATTTCCCTTAATCAAATTACACTTACCAAACATTCAAGATATGTAATAAAACTCAAACAATAAACACCACACAAGATAGAGAGAGACACCAGATTTAACATGGAAACCCAATGTGGGAAAAACCACGGAGAACAATCTCAAGTATATGAATGAGCACCAACTCAAACAATAATATTCACAAGCACCAACTTGTAGGAGCACCAACCCCTTTACTGAGCACCAACACAACAACAATTCATGAGCACCAACCCAGAGGAGCATGAACCCCTTTACTGAGTACCAACACATCAACAATTCATGAGCACCAACCCACAAGAGCACCAAACCCTTTACTGAGCACCAACACAACAATTCATGAGCACTAACCCACAGGAGCACTAACCCCTTTATGTATACCACATAACTATCTCTTAATGTTGTTATCTAAATAGATGATAGTTCATTACAATATCTCTTTCCTCTCTCAGCTTTGTTCTTCTAAGCTAGATATAACAAATACAAATCATACTCATCTCTCCCATTGCTCTTCTAAGCTAGATATTACAATATCAAATCAAACTCTATCTACCATTACAAATGGCTTCTCAAGCCTTTATTTATAGCTTTCCCAATGACCTTTGGCCTTCCCCCTTTGTGACCCTTCAATCCTCATAGAAAATGGCACCAAATTTGTAAGACCTTTCATATCCTTGCATTTTAAAGGTCATGTAGTGACCCTTCATAAGCAAAAGCATCCTTTCCTCTTTTGTCTTTATCTTGGTGACTTTTCATATTCCTCAAAGTGTCCCTTCATTAAAAATTGTGCCCTTCCTCTTTTGTCTTCACTTGGTGACTCTTGGAATTCCCCAAGATGACTCTTCATGGGAAAATGCATCCCATTCTTCTTTTGTCTTTACCCCATGACTCTTTGACTTCTCCATGGGCCCTTATTTTGTCTTATATGTAACCAAAAATATATTCATTAATATTAAATAAATATTAACACACATTAGCCAAGATATAACTATTACAAACATCATTAAATGTAATGGGGCCTTTATCACCAATAATGCTAGACCTTTGACATTAATGAAAATATTTCCAATAATCTACCCCTTTGTCATTAACGGCAACCTCAATCCTAAAATTGCCACATCTTGAATCTTGCACATACTATCATCTAAAAAACCTATAGTAACTCCCCCTTACTATAGCAACTTGTACCTATTCCTTGTACCTATTTTTACACCTGTACCTATACCTTTTATTCTCTCCCTTTGACATCAATGGCAAAGGGCCTACCTAGAGCTAACACTTAGCTCCCCCTCAACTAATGCTGAACCTCAATGGTAGGAAGTAATAGAAATTACTCCCAACTCCTCTCACATATCCTTAAATGTGTCCTTTGATCATGCCTTTGAGAAGATATCTGACAATACTTATAAATTATTACCTATCCTTTGAGTATCTACAATCAACTCATTTGAAATTTTTTCTTCTAATCTCAGAACCTTATACATGAAACTTTAATGTGTATCCCTAATCACATATTTGACTTACACTCAATAGATTATGCTTAAGACCTTTTACATACAAAACATTCTTAGTCTTGGTTCTACCATTATCCAAACTCAAAGTACCTTTTCTGGCTATTCTAGTAGTGTTTTTATCTCCAAATTTCAATGTGCCACCATTGATCTTCTTTAGAGTTATTAACTTACTCTTATCTCCTATCATATGCTTCAAACATCCATTGTCAACTAACCATGGCTAATCTTCATTTCTTACATGCAAAGCTATCTGAACCATCATAGAATCTTCAAGTTGTTTCTTCTGCCATAAACATGTCTGAACCTTCTTCTTGATGAATGGAGCTTTGAAACGCTAATCCTTCTTGACTGACTTAAACACACTTCTACAGTACTAAGATATGTGTCTAAAGTTGTTACATTTGTAACATATTATGGACTCTTCACCAAAGCTTGATAGAGGAGCAAAAGAGTTGCAGCTTATGCTTGACTCTACATAACTTTCCTTCTTATTTATGAAATTGTTAGCTCTTTTCTGACATTCTAATTTCTTATGACGATATCCATTACAATAAAAATAGTAACTATAAAAATAAGACCTATATGTATATCTATGACCTGATTGCCTTTTGTAGCTTTGTTCCCTCCAACCTTCTTTGTTTGAAATGTCCTTTATATTCTTCATTTCTTCCCTTCTTGTTTCCTCTTTTGTAAGAGCTTCAACATAGCACTTTTTATTTTCAAATATAATACCTATCTTATCTAAATTTTCCTTTTGTCTCTCTAATATGTTAGTGTTATCCTCAAATTTTGAATCACTAACTACTTTGTCATTGACTGATTTCACAATGTCTTCTTTTAAAGAGTCAATTTCAATAACATACCTTTCACATTATTTTCTTACTTTTTGTAACTATGTTGTTAGACCTTCTTCATTCTTCTTGGATTCTTCCAAGTGTGTTGTTAGATCATCAATTATTTCCTTTGACTCCTTTTCATTTTTCTCAATCTGGCGCTTCAATCTTTGATTCTTCTTCTCAATAGCTTCTAACTCTTCTAGGGCACAAATGAGTTCTCCTTCCAGATTCACTATGGCTTCATCCTCTTTTTATTATTGATCATCTATACTTTTTCTTATAGAGGAATCTTCATGTATGGATATGAATAGAATCTCTTCTCCTTCTGAATCACTGACTCCACTATCTTCAGCTGAGCTAAGATCCTTAGAATACAGGGTCTTCTTCTCAAATCCCTTCTTGAATTTACCTTTGAAATTATTTTTGTATATATACTTTTCTTCATCATCATCATCACCCTTATTTGGGAATTTAGCTAAAAAATCTCCAATCTTTCCATATTTAAAAGGCAATTTTCCTTGATATTTACCTGTTCCCCTTTTCGGCTTGCGAATGAAAAGAGCTCCATTGTCATCTTCATCATCACTGGAACTATCACTTGATTATCAAATCTTAGATTTCTCTTTCTTTGATGTCTTGAAATCCACTTCTCTCTTTGAGGGTTTATCTTGTTCAGTCTACATTTTATATGCCATGAGTATACCATGAAGCTCATCCATCTTTAGCTTGGCTAAATTTTTCATCTCCTCGATTTGTAAAACCTTTGCATCATATCTCATTGGTAGAGATCTCAAAACCTTTTTTACCACCATTGACTCATCTAATGTTTCTCCAAGACCTTGAATTTTATTTACTATTTGGTCAACTCGTAAAAGATAACTTGCTATATATTCTTCTTCTTCCATCTTCAAACTTTCAAACTGTCTTCTAAAAGTCTGAAGCTTAGCTTGTTGAACCTTTCCATCACCTTTGTAAATATTCTCAAGTTTTACCCAAGTTTCATGAGCAGATTTACATTGCATAAATTTAACAAATTTATATTCACATAAACCACATAAAATAGCATTTAAAGCTTTAGCATTACATTCACTTGCCTTCTTTTCTGCAAGAGTAATTATAAGTGTCTATGGCTCTTCATATTCCTCCACCACTACTTGCCATATGTTGAATTAAAGGGCCATCAAATAATTCCTCATTCTTATGCTCCAAAAATCATAATTCATCCCATCAAACAAAGGGGCCTTATTTGTAGAAAATCCATCATGTGATCCATCCATCGTGCTTTCCTAATCTACCTACAAGCTATAATAATTTTTCAAAAGGAACCTGCTCCGATAATAATTGTTAAGCATGGGATATACTGAGAGGGGGGGTGAATTAGTATATCATATATCTTATAAAACTTTCTCTTAATCAAATTCCACTTAACCAAACATTCAAGATATGCAATAAAACTGAAAAAATAAACACCACACAAGATAGAGAGAGACACCAGATTTAACATGGAAACCCAATGTGGGAAAAACCATGGAGAAAAATCTCAAGTATATGAATGAGCACCAACTCAAACAATAATATTCTCAAGCACCAACTCATAGGAGTACCAACCCCTTTACTGAGCACCAACCCACAGGAGCACCAACCCCTTTGCTAAGCACCAATATAGCAAAAATTCATGAGCAAAAACCCATACGAGCACCAACCCCTTTGCTAAGAACCAACATAACAATAATTCATGAGCACCAACCCACAAGAGCACCAACCCCTTTACTAAGCACCAACATAGCAATAACTCATGAGCACCAACCTACAAGAGCACCAACCCACAAGAGCATAACTCCTTTGTGTATACCACACAACTATCTCTTAATGTTTCTAACTCAACAAATGATAGTTCATTAAAATATCTCTTTCTTATCTCACCTTTGCTCTTCTAAGATAGATATAACAAATACAAATCATACTCATCTCTCCCATTGCTCTTCTAAGCTAGATATTACAATATCAAATCAAACTCTATCTACCATTACAAATGAATTCTCAAGCCTTTATATATATCTTTCCAAATGAACTTTGTCCTTCCCCCTTTGTGACCCTTCAATTCTCATGGAAAATGGCACCAAACTTGTAAGACCCTTCATATCCTTGCATTTGAAAATTCATGTGGTGACCCTTCATAAGCAAAAGCATCCTTTCCTCTTTTATCTTTATCTTGGTGACTTTTCATATTCCTCAAAGTGTTCCTTCATGAGAAATTATGCCCTTCCTCTTTTGTCTTCACTTGGTGACTCTTGGAATTCCCCAAGATGACTCTTCATGGGAAAATGCATCCCATTCTTCTTTTGTCTTTACCCCGTGACTCTTTGACTTCTCCATGGGCCCTTATTTTGTCTTATATGCAACCAAAAATATATTCGTTAATATTAAATAAATATTAACACACATTAGCCAAGATATAACTATTACAAACATCATTAAATATAATGGGGCTTTTATCACCAATAATGCTAGACCTTTGACATCAATGACAATATTTCCAACATAATAGGCCTACCCCTTATCCATGTATAGTAAATGAACCATCAAAATATAGTTTTTAGGGTTTCTCCTTAAGGGGTGTGTTAATGATGGTCATGATGGATTCATTAAGAAAATGATATGTGAGTGGTTGTGTGTTTGTAAGAGGTGCTTTAGCAAGTTGATATATAAGAAATTGTACCTTAATTTCCTTCTAATTGACATACTCTATGTCAAAATCACTAATAAGAATGATATATTTAGCCATTCTACCTTATAAATCTATTTTAGATAGTAGATACTTGAGCGGATCTACTTTTGAAATGACCATGGTCTTATTATTCAACATGTAATGGTGCAGTTTCTAAGCTGTGAAGACCATGGCTAGACAAGCCTTTCAATAGGTTCATAGTTATGTTCATATGTAACCAAGGTACAACTTAGGTAGTATAAAACATGTTCTTTTCCATTATCATCATGTTGAGCCAGGTTTTCCCCCAGAGCATCATTAGTAGCTAATAGGTATAACAAGAATGGCTTTCCTAGAATAGGAGGTAATAGAGTAGGTGGATTAACAAGGTAGTATTTAAGTTATTAAAAATATATTTGGTAGCGATCATCCCAGTGAGATGCAACTCCCTTCTTCAAAATGTGTATAAATGGATGGCACATGTATGCTAACTTAGAGATGAAGTGTCAAATTGACTGGATCTTACCTTAAAAACTATGGAGTTACTTTAAAGTTGTTGGTGGCAACATCTTAGATATAGCATAGACTTTAGCCAGATCAAATTCAATACCTCTACGAGACATGATGAATCCAAGTAATTTTATTAAATTTATACTAAACACACATTTATGTAGATTGAGTCTAACTTTGTACTCCCATAATCTTTCAAATATCTTACATATCACTACTAGATGGTCAGTCCTAGTTTTAGATTTTCTTAATATGTCATCGACATAGTCTCAATAATATCATGAATCATATCATGGAATATGATAGTCATGGCCCTTTGATATGTAGTTTCAACATTCTTAAGGACAAATGACATTGCTTGATAACAAAATGTTCCCCATAGAGTGGTGAATGCTATTTTATGTTGGTCTTATAGTGTTATTCTGATTTGGTTGTATCCTGAAAAACCATCCATGAGTGAAATAATTTCATAACCTACCATGGATTTGATGATCATGTTGATATTATGTAAGGGAAAATCATATTTAAGACAAGATTTGTTGATGTCTCAAAAATTAGTATAAATTATGATCCCTGCAAGCTTTTTACTAACAGGTACCACATTAGAGATCCATTCAGATTAGTCAATGGATCAGATATATCCTACTTCTAAGAGTTTTTACAAATCTTTCTATACCAATATAGAAATGTGAGGATGCATCTTACGTAACTTTTTTTTAATCATTTTGGTGTTATGATTAACCACAAAGTGGTATAAAACCAAGGCAGGGTTTAAACTTGGCATGTTAGAATAGGCCAATGCAAAGATATCTACAAATTATCTCAATAGTGTTGTAAAGATGTCATGTTCCTCCTTATTGAGAGATACTCTTAATTTTATCCATTTTAGGTATTATGGAGTCCTGATACTTACCTCTGTTATGTCTTTGACTAGAAGGGTCAAACCATCTTCTAGGATAGTAGGCAACAACTTAAATTATTGAATTATGTTAGGGTCCTCCGTTAGGACTTTCCCTTAAACTTCTCCTAGGAATTATGAATCTGAGTCCCCTAATGGGATATTTAGCCATGTGACAAAAATAGTTAGAAATTCTTAAAGAAATTGATTAGGGAATAACTGCAAGTGCCAATCATGACTGACATCATTGACAATATTTTTAAGAATATTGACATATGTGATCTAAGAATTTGACTCAAGAGAGGATGGTTAGCATGGTGTTAGTTAAAAAATGAAAAAAAAATAAAAGAAACACACTAACTAGCATAACATCTCTAGGCTTAGACACTAGGGAGAGATTAGTTACCAAACATGAATAAAACACACAACTAAAATGCAAAAGAAATATCTTTTACCTTTCTTGGATGCTCCAAATTTTTTTGTTGTAGTGGCTTGTTCATCTTGTGCTCATGAAGTCCTTGGCAATGGAAGCTTGACTACCTCCATCTCTACTTGGCACCTTTGGCTTATGGCTTGGCTTGGAATCAATTTGGCATGGTAACACTAGTTTTAATTGTTTCTAGATGATATTTGTTCATTATAACTTTGTACTAAAATAGCTTTAAAATGATGTTCATGGCCTCTTTATTTATATATTTTTACAAATGTCTAGAATCAACCTAAACCGTCCATCCTGAGATTGAGATGTGTGGTTGAGGATTATTTCAATTTTTGGAATTAAGTTGTAATTATCCTCATCATGACATTGGAAGAAGGGGTAATTAAGAGGCATGGAGGGAATCATGGAAGGCATTGATGAGGCATGGAGGCATGAATCCTGATATTTGTGGCATTTATGGCCTAGGGATGTCTTCCCAAGAAATGAGGTCACCTGATGATGTAGATATTCAATATTCATTTCCAAAACAAAAATTTTTAAAAAGTTTCAGAGTTTTGAGTCTCAAGGGAAGGTGATGGCAGCGAGTGAAGGAGCGATGGGTGGCCCATCGATAGGCCCCAGGAAGGATGTGTCTTTGTCTGGGGTGGGTTATCCTAGACAGGAAAGGTATTATAATAGCGAACGCTCAAAGCTGAGCAAGGTAAACAGCTGTCTTTTGAGGAGCCAGGATCAACCAGTTTTGGTCATTCCCCCTGATACAGTGCAGGAGGATGTGGAGTATCTTTCCTCACACACTTTGATATGCAAATTTTTGGGAATTCAAATCTTCCTGACTGCCTTAGAAGCTTGGATCCAGTGCTCTTGGCATATAAAAGGGGATTTCAACATTATGCTGGCAGGTAATAGTTATTTTTTGGTGAATTTTTCCTCTATTTTGGATTGGAATAGAATTTTTGAAGGAGGTCCTTACTTCTATGAATGTGTGGGTCTTTTTCTTAAACCCTGGCATGCGAGGTTTAATTTAGTAGAGGAACTTCTAGCTTGTGTACCAATTTGGGTCCACCTTCCATGACTCCCCCTAGAATTCTGGTGGGAGGACATCCTTAGGCAGATTGCTACCATGCTGGGAACACCAACAACTATTGCTCATCAATTGCTAGAAAAAAGGTAATCTCGTATGCTTGTGTTTGTGTGGACATTGACTTTAACAATCCTCTACCAGATTCCATGGAAATCTGTATGGGCTCCTCATCTTGGATACAATAGATAGATTATGAATCTATTCCGTTTTGTTGTCATATCTATCATGTATATGGTCACTTGCATCACCAATGTCCTCAGGCTGCCAAAGACAATGAGACTGGTCCTAAATCCTCAGCGCCAATTTCAGTAGTTGCTGGCAAAGGAACTAGATGCTCAGCCTTTACTGATAGTGCAAAATCCCAGCCAAATAGGGGGGATAAAGGGAAAAATCTTGTCATCAGTGCAAGTATGATGTAAAGATCAACTGAACAAAATGGTTCTGAGATGGAAGGATTTATACCAGTCAGGCAGCATGGGAAAGAAAGAAGTCTGAAACGTAGGAATGATGACAGGCAGGTTGAATTGGGTTTCAACAAATTTGAAGCCCTAGGTTTTATGGCCATTGAGGATGGCATTCCAATAGATCCCCAGGTGGATGTGCTTAAGGTAGACAAACAACTCATAGGATCTAATGAGGTACAAGATATATTGTTTCAACCAAATTTGGGGAGCTCTTTGAGGACGGAGGAGGAGACACAGGTGGTTCTTCATGACCTTCTAGATAAGGTAACTAGATGGGCCAATTTGGTCAAGGAAAATGAAGCTAGAAGGAAAGAGAAAGGACCAGCCTCGACACTCAAATTAATGTAGTGACCTTTCAAGAAGGTCACCTCTTCCACTCCTTCCAAAGCTGAGAGGAGAAAGGAGCAAGAAAGGCTCAAACTTGCAGGAAATTTATTGGTGGAATCAGGGGTTGTCAAAACCTTAGATGAGCACTTCCCCTAATCTACTCAATGATTATCTTATCATGGAATGTAAGGGGTTTAAATAGTTTCCCCAGACAAAAATATATGCGTATATTGGTGATGGATCACTCTCTGGGATATTCTCTATGTCCAGGAGACCAAACTATCTGTAGATTCATTGTTCGCCTGTATGCAAAATATCTAGTTATTTGGCCATTGTCAATGTATAGGTGCTTTGGGAAGCTCTAGGGGGATAGCCATGTGCTGGGACCCAAGGAAAATCTTACCAATCCATTGGGTCTCATGCCTATCAGCTCTTTCAATGGTTACCTCTTCCCTTGAAACTAGGGAGTTAATTCTGGTGACCACTATTTATGCACCTGTGGATACTAATGGACAAATTCATCTTTGGGAGCATATTCATTATGTTCGAAGTTGCCATCCATTTCTTCCATGGATTTTAGCTGGGGAATTTAATGTAGTTCTGAGTTTGGAGGAGAAAAGAGGTGGGTTGACTCGGCTAGGCCCCTCTTCTAATTGTCTTTGCCATAATGTGGAGCTGCTGTATCTCTCAGATGTTAAACCTTCAAATGGGCTATTCACGTGGAGTAACAGAAGAGCAGGTAATGCTGCCATTTCTGAATGTTTGGATAGACTTTTTGTTTCTTGTTTTCGGCAGTCTAGTGCTATCTCTCTTAATTCTGAAATCCTGGATTGGAGAGGGTCTGATCATTAGCCTATCAAGCTGTCCACCAGTTATATTGTTGGCCCCAAAAAGCATCCATTTAAATTTCAATTGATGTGGTTGTGTGACCCATCTCTTCATGACTTCATTGGATAGTGGTGGAGACAGGGAAGTCTTACTTATGGTATAGCTATGTATTCTTTAATTAAAAAGTTGCAGTATGTTAAAAGAAAGTTGCAAATCTGGAATACAAACTGTTTTGGCAACTTACATAATATGAAGAAGAAGGCTCAAGATTGGATAAATGGGATAAATAGACAAATAAGAGACTGTGAATTCTCAAAAGAGCTCTGCATGAAGGAATCTAGAGCTGTAAAATCTTTAGTGGAGTGGGAACTTCGAGAAGAAATCTATTGGAAGCAAAAGGCTAGGATTGATTGCCTCCAGGAAGGGGATAAAAACACTGCATTTTTCCATAATTCTATCTAGGGGAGGTGTAATAGGAACTTTATTTCTTCTCTTGTTACTCAAGATGGGATGCGCCTTACCTCCACCCAAGATATTAACAGGGAAGCTATCAGGTTCTTTTCATCCTTCTTTGTTGGCGATCCTCCACCTGAGGAGATGGCTAAAAATATAGTTTTATCTTGCATACCTTTGTTGGTGACGGTGAAAATGAATGAGTTCCTCATGAGACCGATTAGTATGGCAAAGGTTGAAGAGGCGGTGTTTAGCATGAAGAGAGGCAAAGCCCCTGGCCCAGACAGATTCCCTGCTAAATTCTTTAAGGATTTCTAGGACATTATTAAATAGGATATGATGAATGTGATTCAAGAATCATACTATAACAAAGAAATTCTTAAATCTCTGAATGCCACATTCTTGGTGTTGATTCCAAAAAAAGAAGAGGCTCATAGACTTGATTTGTTTAGGCCCATTGCGCTTTGCAATGTTGTCTATTAAATCATTTCAAAGATGATTGCTTAGAGACTTAAAGGGTACCTTCCCAGACTCATTTTAGAGGAACAAGGGGGTTTTGTGGTAGGCAAATAGATACTGGATGGAGTGGTTATTGCTTCAGAAGCTATCCACTCTATGAGTACTTCTCAAGAGCGTGCCATGTTTATTAAGCTTGATCTTGCCAAAGCTTATGATAGAGTTAGCTGGAGATTTCTGCACAAAGTCCTTTTGGCATTCGGCTTCAATCAGGAATGGATTGGATGGGTGATGAGCTATATTACTACGCCTTCCTTTTCGATCCTTATCAATGGGTCTCCGTCGGAGCTCTTTGGTGCTTCTAGAGGCCTTCACCAAGGATATCCACTATTTCCATACCTGTTTATTATTCTGGCCAAGGGACTCAGACGGCTTTTCAAACATCAAGTTTCCCAAAATATTCTGCATGTTTGGAGATGGGGGAATGGGGTAACTACCCTGACTCACCTCCAATTTGTTGATGACACCATCCTTGCTGGTAGAGTGTGAATTCGGGAAGCGAAATCATTTCGGCTCACTCTTGTCAATTATTTGGCAGCTTCAGGGCAAAAAATTAATGATCATAAGTCCTCTATTTTCTTTTTTAACACTCCTGCACCTATTCAAAGGAGGATTGTAGCCATATTAAGGTTTTAGATTCAAGCCCTTCTGGTGATTTATCTTGGAATTCCCATTGTGGTGGGAAGGTAGCCTAGGCTATTTTGGCAAAATATTTTGGACAAACTTAGGCAAAAAGTTAGTCACTAGACCCATAGGTGGCTTTATATGGTAGGAAGAGTGATTCTTCTTCAATCTATTATTCAAGTGCTACCCATTTACCGCTATATGGTCCAGGCAGCCCCAGTGTATTTCCTGAAGGAATTTGACACCCTTTCTAGACAATTTCTTTGGAGCGGTAATCTACAAAATACTAAATGGAGCCTTATCAATTGGGCTACTATTTGTCATCCTAAGCATGAAGGAGGGTTTGGTTTGCGATCTACTATTTTGGCCAGTCAAGCCCTTGTTGCTAAGCTCTATTGGAGATGGTGTTCCAACTAGTTTTCTCTGTGGGCCTGAATTCTGATAGGTAAGTACTTTCTCGACATTAACTCCCAACATATTTCTAGGCTCCTTCTTGAGGGGAGAGGTTTGATGGTTTGGAAGACTCTCAAGCTTGGCGCTCAGCTCATAAAAAGTAGCTTATTCTAGGTTTGCAATAGCAGGATGGAGGCTTTCTTTTAGAGAGACTCTTGGGATGGAGCACCACCCCTTTTATCTTCTCATCCACATTTACAAGCCCTTAGTGATTCTTTTCATGATGTTGGATGGCATACTATGGCACATTACAAGGAAGCTTTTAACATGGGCACGACTATTGGTTACAGGTGGAAAAATTCCTCAGAATGGTCATCGGGGGGCTCTGAAGAGGAGAGGGGGAATTAACTCTGATTCTTGACTCCAGAGGATGTAGCTCCATACAAGGTCAGGATGTTCTTGCTCGAGGGGAGATGCTACGGGGCAGTATACTATTTCTTCAGGATATAAGGCCTTGACCAAACAATTCTTTGATGGAGGACAGTTCCTATGGGGGAAGAAAATTTGGAACAGGGCTGCTTGGCCCAAGTGTAACTTCTTTCTATGGTTGCTTACTTACAACAGATGTCTTACCTGGGACAATCTGTGTAAGTGGGGATTTCAGGGGCCTTCAATTTGTGTCTTGTGTCACAGTAATGAGGAAACTGGTTCTCATTTTTTTTTTCAATGTGAGTATGCTAAGTAGATTTGGCATCTATGGTGGAATGCCTGGGGCTCTCCTTGTTGGCATGCCTTTTCTTTGGCTGAGTTCTGGGATCGACTTGGTTAAGCTCCTTCAAAGATCTCCTTCCTCCAAAATGCCTGGCTTGTTGGTCCTTCTTTTATATTCTGGATTCATTTCCAAAGCAAAATTTTTAAAAAGTTTCCATGAAATTATTAATTAGGCCTTGATTTGGGTTAATTATTTCTTAATCATGATTAAGCATTTTATGCACAAATTACTCAAATTAATTAGAATGCCTTGTTATTGGTCCAAAATTTAACTAGATAGGAATTGGAAGTCAATGTCAGATGCGTTAAAACCGTATTCCCATTTAAGATGTTACCAATAGAAAATAACAAAGGAACATGTCTCATGCCAAATATTTGATAGAAAAGAATAATCTAGAGCACCCAGGTGCAAAATTGGCATTTTGACTCAGAATGATTTGATCAAAGTTAGCTAGCCCATAAATTACATTGCCCCATTTAGGGATACCCTGAGCAAAATTAGAACTTAAATATATAAGTTTCACCTAATTTAGTGTGTTTTAGTGTTTTTAGGCCAAATTGTGCATTTAAATTAGAAATTATCTAAAATATTGATTGGAGGTTATCAGTGGCCAATTTTAGGTGTCTACAACACCCTCCCCAGAAATGGTACCAAAATATTGTGCATATTTATTATCCAATTAATAACAAATTCTTGATTCTAATTAACATTAATTTTCAACCTAAGGTATGTATGATTTTCAAGGATGTCAACACTATATATACATCATTGATTCTTAGATTAACTTGCTTCACTAAATGAACTTATACTAAATTCACCAGATAGCTATACTATGAAACTATTATAAAAAAATACAAAAATACTTCACACTTATGAATCACACATGCATCACACTTTATATAATCAAACTAATAATTAAATCAACTTACATAACATAATTAAACTAAAGAAGGTCAGGATCTTCACTATAACTCCTTTTGAGGGGACCCTTCCTCATTCCGAGCTGAGTTCCAATCCTTCTCTAAGAGACTTCCAAAAGCTTCTTCTAGAATCAACCTTCTCATTACTCAGATATGTATCAATTAAATACTGCTACAAAATATTAAAATATTCATAATGTAATGACTTCTATAATTCTACTTTGTTATTATCTATCTCCTTTATCTAATATAGGTCCTACCATTAAATACAGAAGGTAGTTTATTAGCTTTAACCAAAAACACTAAACTAGAAAAAGTACATATACTTTAGGAACTACCCCAGTCAACCTTCAAGGGGTTAGTAACTAAAGTTACTTGTTTTAGGCTTGACAGGATTAAGGACAATGTATATTGTTTTATTATTTTACTTATTTTTGTCTTCTTTCTATTGTCCTTGTCTTACTCATCTTTGGTAAAACATCCAAAATTCTTTGCATGTGGGGAGTCCTTACAATAGCTATGGAGGATCTTCTTTAATCATCCACTTACTTCTTAAGATAGCTAGATGTTCCCTTAAGATATAATCACAAAAAAAATTCTATTTTATGTAGTGGTTATGGGCTACCTATGGGTGAAAGCCTATGGTTACTGTAGGCAACCTACAATTGCTACAGACAACCTATTGGTGGAAGCCAGTAGTTGTTATGGGAAACCTATAGGTGGAAACTAATAGTGGCTATGGGAAACCTATAGGTGGAAGCCAGTAGTTACTATGGACAACCTATAGGTGAAAGCCAATAGTTATTATGGGCAACCTATAGGTGGAAATCAATAGTGTCTATGGGCAACCTATAGGTGGAAGCCAATAGTTGTTATAGGTTTCTCTATAAGTGTTATGACCAAACAATATTTATGCATCCTTATTTTACCTTTCAAATGTTTGTTAAATAAAGTTACACAAGTATAATCTAATCAAATAAAAATCATCTTTAATTCATAACATAACATATATATGTATCAATGCATGCATAAAATCATAAATTCATTCATTCATTCATTTGTATGAGTCATGGATGGTTATGAGGATTTACATAGAAAAAGATATATACGAGGTATGGATGAGGATATAAAATAAAGTAATTAGTGGCCTTATTAATCACAACATTTAGGATACATTGGTAGTGGTATTGGATCTTTAAATTTTGGTAATTTTGGTATATCATTTGAATATCTTGGACCATTAGAAGAATTTGGTTCATTCCATTTATAATTACTTTGTAAATCAATCATAATTTCATTATGTATTTGTCATAACTTTCGATGATCATGTAAAGGAACATCTTGGTCATATGTAGTCATTTTTGTGGTAGGATGTGAATTAAGGTCTTGAGTAAATTACTTCCCTTATCGATGACTCATGGATTTTTATGAAAATACCAAGCTTTGAAAATTTGTATTATTATTAAGAGATATAGGATGGGTTACACCTTGCTCATGTTTTCCCAATCCTTGACCTTTGTATCCATATTTTTGAAAATATCTAAGGCCAAAATCATATCAAGGTATTATACTAAAAATTCATAAATGATTTTTATCTTCCCTAAGATAGATCAAACCATCTCTTAAAATAGTGAGTACGAACCTAATTAGTGGGATGGTAGCTAGCACCATTCAAAGATCTTATATTTGAGGCTTTAGCACTTGGAATATTACAAGAGTGATATATTTTCACCCCTTAATAGAAAATTTTATATTTTCATAATCATAGTCATCAACAAAATTGATATTATCCATAATAAGAGAGATAAAGAACACAAAAATTAAGAAAAAGTAGAAATTAACCATCCTAAATGATATACTTAGGTAAGAATGATGTTCAAATATTGGGTTCACCAAATTTTTAACCCTAAATTAGATAAATAATCTTCCATGGGTAAATATGGTTAAGAATATATAAATGACAATGCACAAGGGTGATGATGAGACCTACAATAGACTAACGAGGTATTAAACTCAGATATAACATATACTAAATTTATTAAATTAAGATAAGATAAAAATAATAAGTACAAGTATGTTAGATATGGAAATGACAAGGAAGTAATGTACTTAGATTTTTTTTTATGCTAATGCAGTTCTAGATCTAAAACATGTAGGAATAAAACTAGAAGATGATTCTAGAATAGTCATCAAATTATAGCTTGAGTCCCTCTAGAGACATATATACTAATGTCACCCTAGGATCATTGCATTGATTCTAATATCTAAACTTTATTTAAGTGTCTTATACATAATACTTATTGGAAAAGGATGCAACCACCTAGATTCTTCTGGGTTTGACTTTGCCTTCACTATGGTGCATTCTGATCTATGTCATGGATTGTCACTCCTTATAAATTTTCAAAACCTTAATTCTTCATCTTCATAGTGACCCTGAGGAGAAATGGGTTAGTGGGCACATGCTATTGAGATGACCCAAAATACTCCTTTGTTAATGAGTGTTGTTTACATAGGCAATACTCTAAAGAGAGCCTTAGACTGATGTAGTTCTCCCTTATGTGGTGTCTTGTGTGTGAATCATGAAATATGTGTTAAGCTAGTATAATAGTGACCTAGTTTATAGTTTGGAAAATCATGATATTACGTTAATCCTTTATTACTTTAGACTTATGTATGTTTTTTCCCCATGACTATTATAAAAATAGGAGAAAATAAGGAATCTTTGATTTATCAAGTGCTCAATTGAATGCTTTAGTAAGTTGCCTTAAGTATTTTCTAGGTTTTATAGGTGTGGAATGAATGAGGGTTGATCTTATATTTATATCAATCATTTTTGAGAATTAATTTTAATTAAATCACTTAGGCCAACCATTATAATACATTTAATTTATAAATTAGATGATTTTAGGGCATTTAACACTTGCATTAAAGTAAGACATTAGCGTCAATGTAGGTATATGTCCAAGATGTTAGTGTCTAAGGAGTAAGAAAATAGATATAGACTCAAAGCTTGTAGAGGTGGAAGATAAGAAAGTTTTAAACATTTTAGGCAAGATATAAATTTTGGGTCATCAACATAAGACTAGTCAAACTAAGATATAGGCCAAAGGGCACAAGATAGAGTAGATGCAATACTTTAGAAAGTGGGAAAGGTATAGAACTGAGAGGAAAAAGTATAATTTTTCCAAGTGTACAAGACTTAGGTCTTATATAATACATAAAATAGTGTCTATAATCATATATAGTAGGACCTTTAGCCCTTGTATTCATTGGCTTCTAATGGAAATCATATGTTTCTTAGAATCTTCCTCATATTATTATTCTAGTTTAAGATCCTTGATCCTCTCTTTTCATGTGTGATACCATGTCTTATAGTGTTATTTTCATATTCCTCTATATATTACAAAATACATGGAATCTTAAAAGATTATATATTTTTCCTATGTAGGCATTAAACCCACATTTATTCCTTATCAATCCTATCTTTTGTTATGGGGGCATCATACCCAAACTTTTTCCTAAGTGATAAAATATATATACATTCACTTTCCCAATGGAGGCATGGTACTCATTTTTTCTATCCTTTGAGTTTATTTGATCACATAATCACCTAATGTGTGATTGGTACCCATATTTTCTTATATCATACATATTCACCCAATGGGGGAATATTATAGACATATAAATTTGTTCACAAATACTTGATAATGCTAAATATTGACATCTCCTAAAACACATGACTTGTGCCCAAATACATGACTCTCATTCTCCATTCCTTGAATCCATTTATCTATATACTAACTCAATCCTTTATTATTTTCAAATTTTTGATTCAATACTTTGGGTCTCTCTACACATTTCACAAGGTTGGCTAAATGAAATTATGAAAAAGTCATATAAATACACATCAAAGGTCATTCATACGCTCCCCTCATTTTAAAAAGTTTTCAAGACTAAAAATTACCTTAGGATTTAAAATAAATAATAATAATAAATCAAATAATATGTGTTATAATCTGAATCATAATATGTTAGCCTACTTAATATACTTATGCATAAGAGGTGCAATAGTCAAATTTTTGTCACAGTTAACTAGGACAAGTCCACAATCGATGGACTTGAGTGGATTATGTTGATGTCCACCTATAGTGATCATTTCCAAAAATATTCTCAAATCATTTTTTCATATATTTCACTATTAATTTTTTAAATTCTTTGTCTTTCTATGTTAGTCACCAATCTTAGTCAACTAGGACAAAGTTGCGGTCAATGGACTTGAGTGGCTTGCATTGTAGTCCAACTAAGGTGGACCTTTATAGAAATAATTTTAGATTTTTTTCTTGATCCCAAACATGAAAAATCATACATATTATTTGTTTCCACTTTTGAACATCTGAAACAATAAAAAAGAATCCCAATTTGATCTAATTGCATTTCTTCTTAGTTTTTTCCAAAAATATCAATTCTCCATATTCATCAATTTCAAAAATCAAAATTATTTATCATTTATACATATTTAACATTATAATATTTATCTAGTTTTACACCTATTATCATTACACATTTTATTATTTTATCAAAAATAGGGTAAAACATATCGGTGAACCCATACATTTTTAACATTGATTTTTTAATTTGTGTCTCAGATTAATTTATGAATCCTATGCACAAAAATCTTGATTTTTAATTGGTTTTCAAATTTCAATTTCTTTTTTTCTTCCTTTCCTAGAAACTACACTTTGATAGTTTTAAAACTCATAGGATTTGTCATTCTAGGAAAAATGATCTTAAATTTTACTTTAGTTGAGCTTCCCCAATACTCAAGCCATTATACATCACTATATATGGTTTTTAGTTTACACATACCTCATAGTATATAAAAAAAAAACTTAGGTTTTATTTTTCAACAATATGAAGCCTTTGACCATTTTTTTTTGTAGTGCACCAATAAGTGGCTAGCCTTAGGAAGTTACTCATAAGTTAGCCTAGAGATGACATAGTGTAGCTATGGGATGGAAAAATACTTTATAGCTAGTGTATTT
>JARHVA010001564.1:3065000-3077500 GCA_037957365.1 Torreya grandis | reverse complement strand
CTCTCAATTCACCATTAGTTTACACTATTTCATTACTTCAATAAGGGGGCACAATTCTCCATCACTAGTTATAAATTATAGGGAAATTTGGTTTCACCTACATATAGGTGTACTCCTTCCTTACTCTCTTTTAAATTTTAAATTTTTCAAAGTTCAACTTTTTCAAGTTTTAAATATGTAACAATGACTACTTCATGTGTTATTTCAAGGTTCCTAAATCTGAATTCTCTAAAAATTCCATTACCCTCTCATATACAAATTGTATTTTACACACTTATGTTTAATTATTTCTCCTTTACCCAAGCAATTTTGTTACTAAAATGGTGGGGAGGAAATGTAGACACGTAGATCTAGACATAAATACTTGAAAATTTTAAACCATGATATATTCTAAACCACATGACATGTGCCTAAATACATGAATCTCATTCACCATATCTTTAATCCATTTATATATATGTGGGATCAACCTTTGTTTTCCATCACTAATATAAAAATATTTCAAATTCAAATGCTTAAACTACTAAATATCACTGTCATATTATCCCCAACTTAGGATAATTATCCTTGATATTTTGAGAAAGATCTGTGATAGGAAAACAAGAGATTTCCATGCTATTTTCCACCTATGTTGGCCATGTCCCATGTCAAATAATGGATAATTTCCAATTTTTTAATCAATATTTTGGGTCATCCCACATGTTTCTCAAGGTCTACTAAAGTAAATTATCAAAATATTCATTTATAAATAAACATATAATTTCATTCATAACAGTCCCCTCTTTTTTTATAATTTTTCAAGATTAAAATTTCCCTTAGGGTTTTAAATATAATATAATAAAAACATAAAATTTTGCATGGCATAATTGAATCACAATATCTCTATTTACTTAAAAGACCTAGGCACATGAGGCAAAATAGTAATATTTTTGTCATAGTCAACAAGGACAAGTATGTGGTCAATGAATTCAAGTGGCCTATGTTGTTCTCTACCTAAAATGGTTACATCTATGAATATTATCATTGCCTATATTATAATTTATCACTGTCAAAATATTTATTTCTTTGTCTTTCTCTATCAATCAATAATCATGATCAAATAGGACAAGTATGTGGTCAACAGACTCAAGTAACTTGTGTTTTAGACTGGCTAAGGTGGACCTATCCATAAAAAGTATTAGATTTTATTCCTAATATTGATCATGCACAAGAATATTTATCTTATTTTCACTTGCATACATCTAAAACAATCAATAGAAATCTTTATTTAAAATAAGTACATTTCTTCTTAGTGTTTTCCAGAACTATCAATTTTCCATATTTGTCAATATATAAAATAAAAATTGTTGATCATTTATTCATTTTTATCATTTTGATATATATTTAGTTTTACACCTATTAACATTACACATTTTACTCATTTATTAAAAATAGGTTAAAACACATAGTACCCATGGTTTATTTCTCATATCTTATTTTCCTATGGGGGAATCCTATCCACTCATGTTTATTATTGGTATATATTTCATGTAGAGTTTATTATGCCCCTTTTTATTATGGATCTACATTTTTTATTTAGATTCTAGATATATTTTTTATTGTAACACATGATAGGTCATCATGCATGGCACATTTATCAACATATATTTTTACTACTGAGTTATTATACATTAGAGGCAAGTGGTGCTCCCTGGGTACATCAAGATTTGTATCTTAGGAATTATTTACTTATAGAATTTGCCTCATATGTGTTTGTATCATATGATCATGATATTTGCTATTGTCTTATGATTAGGGGTTATTATACATGTGTGCTTTGCACTACTAATTTTCATGGGTTGTTATTCCCTACACATCACTTTACACATTTCACATAATTTCATCATGTTGTATATGTTAGTTATATAATTTCCCCATTAAGGGGTGGGATATCATGTTATGAAATTTTAAAAAAAAAATCAAAATTCAAAATTCAAAAGAATTGAAAAATAAAAATAAATAAAAAATACTAATTTTGGGATGTGTTTTGACATAGCCAACAATAGGTAGTGTTTGTTAGGCTCTATATCTCTTAAAATGAAGAAGACCCCACATTGAAAATGCTTCCCCAAGATCTAAATGTACTCAATCTTGGTATGTTGGTCTTCACTAATTTAGATAATATGGACTATTTATTTTAAGGGGCATGTTTTATGAATTAAGGTGTAGGTTGATTTTATTAAGGCATTTATTAGGAGGCTACATGCTTTCTTGATAATACTTGAAAAGTTTAGCCTTATATAGAAATATAGATTTTTTAGACTTGCATATAAAAAGCACAACTAATTTCTCTACTGGTTTACCACATTCATAGATAAAACAATGCTACAAATGTGATAAATAGAGCATAAAATAGTAGTATAGATAAACATTTAATTACACATTGATTTTTTTAATACCCAATCCCTAAGCTAACAACACACTTTAAAATAAAATGCAAAATAGTAAGGGTAAAGAGAAAGAGAGCCTATTACCATGAAGATCAAGGTGATACTTATGATTGAATGAGATCCATTAAACCAATCTCTAGTTGAGTTAGACCTAGCACAACTCCAACTAAAACTGGTGTAAAAGCTTAAGGAGAATGACTGTGAGAAGAAATGTGTACAACCACAATAAAACATGTGTAAGAAAATGTCCACACATAACCCCAACAGTCTTCAAATATAAAGATTTTCATTTGGATTAACAAAATTCAAAACTCATAAAATCATCCAACTATAAAATTCACCTTAACAATAATAGAACTCAAAAAAATTAGAAAAACATAACTAATGTATAAAACTATAAAGGATCATAAAAATCAACTGTTTTGTTCTTTATGTCTCTTTTACAATTCATAAAGAACCATCCAAGCACAACATCATCTAATCCTAAAAATTTATAGCCTTGATAAAATATTTCTAATCCCTCCAAATATGAGCGAGGTATATATTTAAAATTCAAAATTAAAAGGGGAGGTATCCCATGCCCTCTATAGAAGTAGCTGATAATTCAATGTGAATTCAAAAATGTAGTTGAAAACTTCTGCTAGACACCCTTCTACTACATGTATGGGAGTAAATTATACCATCCAAGTGTAGTTGGGAGTAGTTAAAAATGCTTGAGATCACCACTTATACTTTGTCCATATTGTCCTTTGAAGTAGAGAATGCTTCTTTTCATGGGGTATTTGTCCCTAGTGCCTTTTTGTCTTTTCCCAAGTGTGCACACCATGTCCAAATTCAATGTTTCCACCTAATCTATCTTTTAATTTTGGTTTTTATGATTAATCTCACCATTAAAATATGTCTATAAATTATAAATTCATTTTATATTGGATACATAGTCCATTTTTTGGCTTTAATGGTTTTGATGGCTAGATGGGCCATTAAATTCAAATGTGTCTTGATGATGTCACCACCAACATGTTATTTATTGGTAGATTCATACCACATGGGTGATATATGTTCTTCCATTACTTAAATAGGGTATATATGTGTTTAATATTACTTTATACATGGTGAAGATATATTTTTCCATATAGCATCATCTCACTTATTTAGGAGCTATGATGGTTTTTTAAATTATATAGGTTATCTTGAGGTAACTAGTCACCAGGATCATGTCATGTGGTAGAATCCTACTAATCCACTCACCTAAATGGTCTTGATTAGTATTTATTTAGTTAGGGTAGTATGTTATTTAGATCATGCCATGTGGCAACATCCCACTAATCCAATCACCTATAGGGTATTGTTTAGTTGCAGGCTCTAGGGTAAATCTTTTGAATTGTTTAAGTCCCACAAAATGGTAGAAAGACACCATGTGGGTCTAAGAAGCATATGGAAAATAAAATATATGTTGAAACAATTTTAAGAACAATTCAAGTATACTAGGAGATATGAGATAATTTCACATGGTACTGGGATAAATTTACCCACATGTGGGCAACAAAGTGAAGAAACACAATCAACAACTTTAAATTTAAAATCTAATGATCAAGAAATTATCAAATTAAAATGGTCAAATGTTAAAAATTCAAGGGTTAGATCCCTTTATTAAATTAAATTAGGTGGAAACTTAATAAAATGAAGCCATTTTCATAGAATTCAATGCTAACTCCTAAATATATTTTGACTTTTTATGAAATCAACTCAGGTAAAAGTTGAACATGAATAAACATTTAGTCAACTTAGAGCATATTAAAGTATAAATAGATTGAAAAGGGGATAACTTAGTGGAATAAGGGAAACCCTTTTATAATAATGTTAGTGATATTAAGCCCATTCAGTCTAAAAGTGACTAAGTTAAAATTGAAACAATCATAAACACTTAGTCAATTCATATTGAACTAAATCTGAAATGGGTTATGTCTCTAAGAGAAAAACTACAAATTACTCTAAAGAAGTCATGTAATTCACATAATTTTTGTCAAGACTTTTCCTAAAATGAGATTTTCAAGCACTTCTAAAATGTGATTTTACATGGTGTAAATTCTTTAATTTAAGACATATTTAGGAAACTAATACTAACAACCCTAGATGTAAATATTGGATTGAGAATTTAATAATGTGAAAACATTAGAAGCATACTCAGTCACTCACATTAGAAGCATACTCAGTCACTTAAAAATTATCATCTAGTATACAGACATTTAGTGAAGGGCTAAATATGAAATTACTAAAAATCCCAAGGGATAAATATCATACAAGCAAAGAGGGTCCCCATTTTCAACTAAAAATGGGGTGTGTTGTGAAAGCAACAAAAAATGGTGACTTATTTTGAGAGATACTTCTGAGTATCTCAAGAATCTATAATCTATGGTTCTCATTCAAACACAAGTATTAACTACAAGTAATCTTCCATAGTAGAGTCAAAATATGAAGGCACACAATTATGTTCCAACACATGTCAATCTAAACTATAATTATACCTAAATTCCATCGATGTGTGAGTTTATGTGAATAATCTAGTCATTTTTTGCACACATAATAAATTAGATTTGTTTAACTAATGGGCACAACTAAAAAGAGAGTATTTTTTAATTTGGCTGGGGGAAATGCAATGGGAATTGCTATACTACTAGTTAGGTGTTCATATCCTAGGTAGAGATACCTCTATTCGCTTCCTAAGGCCGTACTACACTATTAACTAGAATGGAAATCCTATGGTGGAGGTCACCAAGATCACCCTTTCAAGGATAAATTTAAAATTTTACATTTTAGCTCAATTATTCTAAGAGGACATTTTTTTGTTTTATCGATAGAGGATTAGGGGCCACGCCATGGGTTGAGTGATAGTTAATAAATTAATAATAATTTAAAGAAAATATTAAAAAATTTAGAGCTACATCACACCTCATATTTTATTTTATGTGCATTTAATGATATTTAAAATGAGAAATTAAGACTTTATAAATCCTTATGTTCCATTATAAATCATTGTCACTAAATATTCCAAACATACAAGGAAAATACAATAGTTCATGTAAGCAATTGAACAAGATTTTGAAATTTTTGAGCATAGGAATGTGATTAGTGTTATTCAAAAATAAGATACCCATTCACATTAATTTATCAATAAGGGTAATCCTCAGGTCAAAACATCAAATTTAGCTCAAAAACAAATATCACACAGTTGAACCAAGCACCAAAAATAAATAAAAAACAATGAAAGCAAACCTAAACTAAAATAAGGGAAAAGAATAAAAGTAAAATATAAAAGTAAATAAATCAAAAGAGAAATTATTTATAGGGTTTTCCAAGTGAATCAGGCCTATAAATAATGCTCGAAAAAGTATCCATTAACAGGAAATGGAACATCCTCACTAGTAAAACACCTTAGGTGTAAAGCATTATTTCCTATGATTTAAAAGATTTGGTAGAGACCCAACCATAATACATCATTTTTTTTGTGTTTCCCCTTTTTTTCATGACCCTTGTCCCACATAAAGATAATGTTAGAGATCTTAAATACTTTCACTTTGGATCATTTGTCAAACCAACATTTGATAATCTTTTGATGCTTACTAAAATGCATCAAGGCTATGCTATATTTTTCATCTAGGTGAATGAGATTCAAGATGTTAGACTCTATTTGATCATATATTTTCAAGTAATCATTCATAAACACTAAGGTATGGATCCTCAAGTTGACTTTAAAAACATGTTCTTTGCCATAAACTAGGTGGCTGGGAGAAGGGCCTAGAGTAGCTTTAGTTTTGTTCCTATCAACCCATAGCTTAAATTTCAAATATTTATGCCAATTATTGGGATTTTTTTCAAAGTTATTTTTAATTATGTTTATCAAATTATTATTTTTGGATTTAGATATCCCATTCCCTTATGGATAATAATTAGAGGATAACTTAAAGGTTGCCTAACAATGATATGCCAATTCTAGGAATTAAAAAGAGGAAAATTCAGGTTCAATATCATGTATCAGAGTATAAGGCATATAAAACCTTATGGTAATGTGATCTTCTAAGAATTAAATTACTATGTTATTTTCATAATTCTTGAATGGTTGAGACTCAACCCAATGAGTTCAATAATTAGTTTCAGTGAGAATAAATGTGTCTTGTAGATGAATTTGTATTAATTTCCCCCGCAAATTCTAGTCCCCATTATGTAAAAGGTCAAGCTTATATTGTTGGTAGTAAAGGCAATTCTAGAATACATTCCCTATGTGTAACAACCTGAAAAATATGGTAGCTCTAGACATGTGCATGTGCATTTTTGAATAGGTGTGGCAAATAGTATCCAACTCTTAATATTTTGTGGGTAGTGGAATTTATTGATCCATACCCAATACCATGTTTCTCATGTAGGTTGATAAGCACATCAACTACTTCCTCCTTGTTAAAACACCTCAAATAAATTCCCTCATGGTTGTCTCCATATAGTATTTATTATTTGATCATAAAGTGGCTACTTTTCATGCACAACACTCTTTTTCATGGAATTCAAAAGTCTAGGACATTCGTTATTCGTCAGGTAGTGAACCACTTCCTTGTACTAATCATCATTGGTAATTTATTTAATGGTGTGCTAAAAAGTGATTTAAGGGTCTAATTTAGCCATCATTTTTCTCAGTCTTTATCCTCTCATAATTATCATTGATTGAATTTCAAGGTCAAACTCTTATAAGATGGTCATCCACTTACCTCTTTGGTCACCCAACTCATTTTGTATCAACATGGATTTTACCACTAGGTCAAGCATGATAACAAAGGTTTTATTGCATAGTATATAATGTCAAAATTTCTTAATGGCCTTGATTAGTGCAAAATCTAGTTTATCCATCATGGTTTATCTTAATTCTTCATTTCTCAAAGGGGAGATCATGAATGAAATAGGTTACTCATCTCTAGTCCATTTACTCTATGTAAAAATAGATGTAGTAGAATGATCTGAAGTGAAACAATAAATGTAAAAAGGTTGAGTATAATTAGGGTTGATCAACATTGGTGTGAACATAATTACCTCTTTGATTTGAGTGAAAGTTGCCTATGCTTCACTTTTCCATTTGATTTTAACATCCTTATTGATAATGTTATTTAGAGGTTTAATTATCTATGAAAATCTAGAGACAAACTTCTCCACAAAATTAATCATACCAAAAAATGAATTCAACTCTTTCTTCATGTCAAGAAATGGGATTTTTAGAATAGTATCTAATCTCTTAGGTCAACTGATATACCCTACTCTATAATGACATGGCTTAATAGCTTTCCCTTGGTGACTCTAAATATACATTTATTTGGGTTTAGGGAGATCCCATGGTATTTCTCAAGTATTTAACATGTTATATCCTCTAGGATAATATGGTCAGATCATCCATGTACATAAATATACACTTGCCTATGAGATATTTGAATACATTATCCATAACCTTTTGAAAGGTATCACCCATGTTAATCAATACAAAATTCATTATTTTGTATGCAAAGGTGCCCCACTTGGTTGTGAAATTTATCTTGATTTTATCCTCATAATCAAACACCTCTTGGTTTTAACTTAGATACATGCAAAGTAATGACATCATTTGGTCATTCACAATCTAAAACACTTCATCCAATGAAGGTAATGGATAGCAAACCTTTTCAGATGCTTTGTTTAAATTGTGAAAATCAACACAAATTATGATCTCCCAATTATTTTTCATCACAGGAACCGAGTTTTAAACCCATGTAGAATGTCTCAATAAAAAATGATCTTTGTTACAAGTATTTTAATCACTTATTTAAAAATTAGTGGCTCCAATAGGGGATTGGCAGGTCTTTGTCTCTACCTAAAGGGCATGACTCTCGGTTTGAGGGGGATAGTATGTGTCAAGATAGAAGTTTTTAAGACCTTCAGAACTTCATAACTCCATGTAATAACATATTTTAAATCCTTAAGGATTTGTGTAAAACCTTATTTCTCTTCTAGGGTATAGGTGGTTCCTAAAATCACACTTTTCACATCATTTACATTACCTAAATTTCACTACTCATGATGCATGCCCTTAACAATCATTTATTCCTCCTTTTCCCTTTAGTGGTCCATGTCAAATAACCTCTCAGGTGATACCATTCCCTTGGGTATGTTATTGGTCTTAAAATTAATTGTACCATATTCATCAAGTTTTAAGTCCTTTTGATCATCTTCATTAATAATTTAATTAGAAAATACTTTTGTATTGGTGGTGCAGTCTAATATGTGATGGTCATCATTGAATAATTAAAAATTGTTAATATTATTTGGGAATAAAGGAGTAGAGATCA
The DNA here is from genome assembly GCA_037957365.1 of Torreya grandis. Lineage (NCBI taxonomy): Eukaryota > Viridiplantae > Streptophyta > Pinopsida > Cupressales > Taxaceae > Torreya > Torreya grandis. Next base: position 3,068,712 of record JARHVA010001564.1, on the reverse strand, counting down.
GAGCCACTAAGAATATTATTTTCCTCAAATTTGTAATGGGATCCAAAGTGATTGTAGTAGTAACTAGTGCATCATTTATATATTTCTTTTGTCTGGGTAGAATCTAAATGCCAAAAACATAAAAATCTTCTATTAGGTTCTAGACATGGTTTTGGTACCTAGACAAGCATTTATCATTACATGAATATTATCTCCTCACTTATCTAACCACTAATTATGAATCTCCCAACACTCTGACATTTTTTACCTTATTTCCCATGGTTAACTAAAGCCCATGGAATAATGCCTCATACTTGGCCACATTATTAGTATAATCAAATTACAAGCAATATGCATCCAGATAATATTTCCCTCTTGGATTGATTACCTATATCCCAAAACCATAGTCGCTCTTGGAATTGAAGCCATAAAATTTAAGGTCCACAAATTAATTTCCATACTGCATATTAATGGCCTTTAAAAGGGAATTATTGTTACAATGTTAATCTTTTGGTGTACATTTTTATTCATGATTGAACATGAACTCTATTCTTCAGTTAGTGAATATATTTTATCTAAAAAATATGTTGTGGATAACACCTCTATAAGATAAACAAGAATGGATTTATCCATAGTTGTGGTTTCATCTTATGAAGAGCATTAAAACTCTTCATTATAGCTTAAGTCATCAAGTTTTAAATTATCCCATGTTGAAGTTGCATTCTAGAATGAGACTATCTCTGAGGTATAATATAATTTATCTTCATCTAACTAGTAATTATTCTATTTATGGGTTGTGTTTCACACTAATCATGTTAATAGAGAGGTTGTTGTGGGTTCCTTATTCTTTATCAAAGAGTAAACTCCCATTTCATATTATTCATAGAGGATCTCATTTGTCTAGTTATACTTAGTGATCATATGTACCATATATAATTCTCACTTAATTCTGATCTAGTTAAGTAGACCATGTCATGGTAGACACATGTGGCTATATTTAGTTTCCATGTAACCATTCAATGTTTTTGATAAGTCTCAGCTCAATAACATGCCATAAGCCTCAGAGATATCCACCAATTTTATATCAATGAATTTTTAAATCCTTGGGTCTGAGGTTAATTTAATATGACTATGATTCATCTTCCCTAATACCTTCACCTCTATTTTATCCAATTGGACAACCTTTTGATTGGATTTAGTATGTGTAAGACCTAACTATTGGTAGATAGCATATGGCATGACATTATCAGAGGCACCTGAATCAACTAAGTAATTGTGTAAGTTTTTTCTAAATATTATAATTTTTAAGAAGAATGGAGTAGTTTTAGTATTCTTATTATAGAGAGAAGCATGTGCATCAAAAATTATAGTAGATTATTTCCCCTTATTATCAAAAAACTATTTCAAAAATAATTCTCTCTAATTATAAATTTGAAGTAGGTCAAATATAGTTATATTATATTTAGTATTTTTTAGATATTTTACAATACCATAGAAAAGTTTGACATTTTCTTGTGGTTTGTCATCTAAGATACATGCAACATAATTCTTGGGTTGATAAGATGTGGGATGTCCTTTAGGTTTAGGAGGATTATTTCTTGAATTTACATTAAGTGGAACCTGAGTGTTTCTTGGAGTGGAGTTAGTCAATGGGTTGGTTGATTTACTCAGCTAGTAATTATTTCCAATTTGAAACTAACTAAATCAATGGAATTCATCTATAATATCTTTGGGTTCATTTTAATCTTCAAATTTTAATTCATAAGTATGAAATACTAAATTTGTGACTAAGTTCCCTCCATCTTAGTTTTGAATTTCATTAGGAGTGGGCATGATTTCCATGTTGTCCATATCCTTTTGGAATATGTTTGAAGAAACCATAAATTTAGCACAATTATTTTATACATAGTTAGTTGTGATTCATTCTACACCAATTTTATAAAGATAATTCTATGAAATTCACAAAATGGGAAGCATTTTTAATGTTCTAATTTCCATTGTTAAGAAGACTAGGAACATTCTCATAATTAGGTTGGGTATTCCATTGCTTATTAGGCATCTAAAAATTGAAATTTATGCCATGCAGTCGTTTGTTTTCATTCTTATTTACATTATTAATCCATGTCTTCATAGATTGACCACATCATTGGATAGCCTTTGGACCAATTATTTCAAGTTATCTACTTCTAAGTCTGTACTAGTGTTGGGTTGGCTTGCTACTTGAAGTTTTAGATTAGTCACATGTTTATTTACATTCAAGAATATAGAGGTAGTAATGGGAGTGATATTATGATCATTACCATCAGGTTTTTGGGGATTCAAGTAGGATGTAACTACCTATTGAGTGTTATTAGATGTATCATACCCACTAGTGCTTGATGTAATAAAAATTTTAGTATATACCATTGGAACAAACTATTGATTATTCACTTGGGGTACTACATGATTATGAGGCATATAGTGCATACCACTAAGCATGTAGTTCATCGGAGTTGGATCATACACTAGGCCATGGGTGTTATACATAGCACCCAAGATTGGATTAATGAGTGGGGTGTTATGCATAATGGCTTGATTTAGCATATGTATCTAATTATATGCCCTTGGTTATCTTAAAGATTATAAATCATATTTTTATATCCTTATGGTACCATCTAGTGTTATATTCTCATGCCTCATTATAATCCAAAGATAAATAAGAAATAAAATCTAGGGTTATTCTAAGAAACATTAACATCAAAGGACCAAGATCCCTCAAGTAGGTTTGGATGGCTAGACCCTTTGCCAAGATGTATAGGTCTTTCAGCCTTTGATATAGCTTATGGAATTGAGAATTGAACATGCTCATGGGTTCACTTGGCTCTCTTTTAGTAGCTATAAAAATATGACATAAAATGATAGGGTCAATAAGAAACCTAAAATGATTCATAAAGATAGTTTCCAATCCATCCCAAGAAGTAATATACCCATGGGGTATCCCTAGGTACTAGTCATACATGGTTTCTCCTAAGGAATATGGGAATAATCTATAGATAACATGCTCATGTTGAACTTTCATTCTAATTAGTGTGTCTTTAAAGGGTTGAATATGTTCCTCTACTATTTGGATGCCTCTAACTATGAATTTGAGAAAAAAATGTCTAAATTTTTGGGAAAATTGTGAGTTATACATGGGACAGCTAGTAACTTTAAATTTAAAAGATAATGATCAAGAAAATTTCAAATTAAAATAGCTAATTACTCAAACTACAATGGTTAGATCCCTTTTTTAAATGAAATTAGGTAGAAACTTAATAAAAGGAAGCCAGTTGAATAGAACTCAAAGTTGACTCAAATAGATTTTGACCATTTTTATGAAATTGACTAAGGTAAAAGTTTAACATAAACAAACATTAAGTCAATTTAGAGCAAATTAAAGAAGGAATGGATAAAAAAAGGGCTAGCTTAGTAGAATAAAGGAAACCATTTTAGAATAATCTTAGCAAGATTGGTCTCAATAAATATTAAAGTGACTAAGTTAAATTTTAAATAATCATAAACATTTATCCAATTCATGATGAACTAAAGATGAAATAGGTTAGATTGACAAGATAAAGACTATAAATGACTCTAAAGAAGTCAGATAATTTACACAAGTTTTTTCAAACTTTTCCTAAAAGGGGATATTCAAGAACTTCCAAAATGTGATTTTACATGGTTTAAATTCTTCTATCTAAGACATATTTGGGCATCT
>JARHVA010001564.1:2837500-3062500 GCA_037957365.1 Torreya grandis | reverse complement strand
TGTTCTTTTTTCAAAATTCAAATATTTAAATATTTAATTTTTCAAATATTCAAAATTTAAACTTCAAGCTTCAAATATCTATCATCAGCATTGACTACTTGTAGCAAGTGGCACTTATTTTAGGTATATCAAAAATCAATGTGGATGGAGCCTTAGCTTGAGTGTGTACCATAAAACCGTTCATCATTCCATAGGTAAGTTAAGTGTGTGTTTCAAATTATTTACATTTATACTTTTAAACATTCGTGCACTCCCTCATGGTTTTATGTCCACATCAACGTAAAGTTATTATGTAGACACCCAAAATTGGCACAAGACCCTTATTCCCAAATAATCATATTTGAAAATATTGTATATATAAGATTTTTTATTGATCCATATAAATCCCACTAAAATCCCGATTTATCCCTTTAGCCTAAAAATAATTGTCTAATGCTTATTAGAAAATATATATTAGCATTATTGGACTATAGATACTAGGTGATCATGAATCTAACCAGGCCATGTCTACACATAATGAACTTGTGCCTTGTGCATGTCTACCTATAAATAATTATATAATCCAATATTTTAGGAGGAATATCTAAATAGTCTACATATTCATTCTAAAATTTGATGATTCCATAATAACCATGAGGTGTTATCATTCCTTAACCTTTTATACTTACTTTGCATAACCTAGTTCCATTTGTTACATTTTTAAATATTAATTTAGCCCATCTAGTTAGATAAATTTGAATTTTGTATTTTCAATAATATATGTTTAAATCTATTTAACTATAATTAGTTTATTCCTATTTTGAGTGAAAACCATAATTAGGGTAAACATAAATGGTGAACCTTAACTCTTTCAATCATTTAACCTAGGGTTTTTCAAACACTCATTCCCTTAAGGCTTCATCATTTTATTAATTTTCATATTCCTATCTATAGGTTTCATATACCTTTGTCTGTTCATTGGTTTATTTCCATCATTATTTACATTATCAAAATTAAAGAGATTACAAAGTCTTTCTTGGAGGCTAAATTGAAAAATCCTACATTTTAAATGGATAAAAGCATTAATTAAATCATTGCTAAATATTTCAAAGAATTTTTTTTGAAATACATAAATTCATTTATGAAGTAATACATAAATATATAGAAGTCATGAATGCACAATTTTCTCATGTAGACACCCATATGGTTAGTAATTGTGTTCCTACATATTATATATATCGTGATGAGTATTTTAATCTTATTCCTATGTAAGTTATTGTGTCTACCCCCATCATCGATGTTAAGACTCAACCTTTAAATAAACCTATCAATATTACAACTATTCCTACAAATTAGATAGTCATTATGATGCATGTTATAAGTAGTTTTGCATAGGCAAATGTGTATTTTTTTCTTTATAAGAAGAGATATTTAAAGTTAGCATGAATAAAAATATGATGCCTCATAGCCTTATCCACAAGGACATTTTAGCCATGTTTTTTCATGACTTAATTATTCCAAAAAAATCAAATTATTTTATGGTCATGGTGATCCTCAAGTGCATCTTTATTCAATGTTCATTTTTATAGGTGATTGTGAGAATTATCCTTTGATTATTCTTAATTTGTTTCATATATATATATATATTTATTCCTTAAATTGATTCTATTTTTTACATATTTATTTATTAGATTCAACAGTACATTTATAAAATTATTTCTATATCAATACATTACAAAAAATGGACCTAAATTCAACATCTTAAGCAAGGTCATAATGAGAAAATGAAATATTACATCTTTTGATTCAATTCTCATATGAGATAATTATTCTATCAATGGTGTGATATTCAAAGATAACATATCTTTATCAATAGTCTCATCACACCTATCAGTGACAAGTTTTTTAACATAACTTACACATTAAAGACACATAAAATTGGTATTAAACACTTGAAAACATTATTTTTAACATATCTTTGACACAAATGATTTGTGCATGCATATTTTAATCTTATCCAAATTTCACTTATTTATTTATTTATGAACTTGGAAAAAATAATTTTCTACCATTCATATTCAATATCTCACTATTCTAAGCCATAATACTCTATTATCCTATGTATACTATCACCATATTTTGAATCTATGATTTTCTATCTTTGGATAGTGTCAAAAAAAATTAGATGTTGGAGGTTACCATAGGAATCTTCCTTAATCATAAATATCCCAAGATACTTTAAAGATATTTTTCAAATGAAAAATTCTCTCTTAGGTCAACCTAAGCACATTTCACATGTATATTATGGGGTGAAATACCAAAGAGTCATCTATAAATACACATCAAGCTTGAGGTCATGCCCATCTATATTTATCTAGAATTTTGCTTGGAAAGTCCTCAATATCTTGATGAATCCACTTTCTTGAAACATTACCCAAAATAATACACATCTAAAAATACCTAAAAGGAACAGTCCTAAATCAAAATCTCAAGTGTTAAAATCCAAAGCTTTGCATGACATTCTATTGGATCATGGTTGAGTACATAAGCACACACATAGGTAGGATAAATACATGTGGTTTTAACCCTTTTCATGGAATTATAATGTAGTAAATGCTAAAACAATCATTGGGGAATGGTTGGAGATGTCCAGTCTATTGATGTGGGTCTTATGCACACCCCCAGAATTAATGATGTAGCCTCTAATGTTTTAGGATCTAAATGGAGGTAAAATCCATTATAAGGCATGATTTATTGGTATGGGTTAAATAATTAGGTGGTGGAATAGTAGGCTAAGCATGAAGGTTGTTAACCAAGTGTGCTTGTATTGAAATGAACTATATTAAAGAAATTAAAACCTAGTTAGGTTGGATAGATGGACCTTATTCTAAAGTGGGTATATCTCAATCAAAGAAAGTTCAAAAAGAGGGAAGGGTAGAGAAAAAAATAAGGATTTATGATCTTAAGTTATTACTTCCTGGGTTTGTTTATTTGTGGACAAGTGTTTCCATAACTAATGCTTGTTACTGATAACTATTACACACTCACATACAAACATAGTTAGGCAGTCTATGAATAAATGGTATAAGAAACTTAAGGATCTTAGCCAAAGTTTGTTCCTTTTAGAGTATTTGTTGCACACCCTTACTTAGTATATTATATTTCAAACCAAAAATGTATCTAGGTTAGCTATGGATCACACTTAGAAGACTATATCAAATGGAAACACTCTTGCACACTTTTAAAATTAAGATAGCCAACCTTTTGCTTGAAATCAATAACACTTGTTAACTATTTAATAGCTATTACACATCTAAAATTATTAGATATTAATTATAACATAAGGAATTTTCCATAGTTATTTTACCCTTTGAATTATTGAATAAAAAAACCAAAGAAAATAAACACTTAATTACATAAAAATGAAAGAAAAAGACATCTAAATAGTTGCATGACAATTAAAAATTACTTCTTCCTATATTTATGATTTTTTGACCCTTTGAAATGAGGGAATTATAGGTATAAATAGACTTGAGTAGGGGTTTCCTCATCCTCCAAGTTCATGTAAAACTCAAATTAATAACTTAGTAATAAGAACCTTAGTTCTAATTTAATGCCAAGATTACATGTACATTAACAGTTGATCACAACTATGTCAAAAATAGGTTTTCCTACATGATGCCATACAACATGTGTATGTTTATAGATTGCTCAGGCTAAATATTACATGCATATGTTAAGTATGATTAAACTATAATTACATTGGCTAATAATTAAATGAAATATTATATACCAAATTAACCTTTGATAACTAAGGCTTATTTACACTCAATGATTTCATGACAACACTTGATGTAGTGGGAGGCACTAAAGTTGTCAATGGAGCTAAGCTATGAGGTGGTGTTGAGCTAAAAACTAGAGTTGAGACGAGAGGTATGGCCTTAGCCTTCTTCTTAGCCTTTAATTCTTGATAATACTTAAAATGGACATCATACTGATATCTTATGATGTTTATGTTCAAAAGTGGGCATCTATGTACCTTGCTTGATTGCCCCATTAGATGTGCATGCTCAGCTTTGGTGATCCTAAAATTAATCTGAGATATCTCAACTTTTTTGATCTTCTTCCTTGAAAAAATTAGTTTAGCCTCAATCTCCTCCGAATCTAGTCCTTGAAGATTATGTTTGAATTTGGCTAGGGCTTGTTGTATAAGTTCATCAAAATTAGATCTACTTATTAGTTTCCCTATAGATTTCCTAGCCTATGAAAGCTTCAACTCATCCAAAATCTACAAAATAAGGTTCTCATATTCTATATATTTTGTTATTATTATATCTAAACTTGATACCCAATCCCTTACTTCTTGTGTAAGAATGACAACCCGATTGAGGGCATTGGATGCCTCCAATGGTGTCATTAAGTTCAGATGCTTATGAGCCTCATTTATTGTGTATAAAATAAGTAACTTTAAGTTATTCTCTTCTTATTTAAAATAATTAAATATTTTTACTAATTTAATGATTTGAGCACCTAATTCATCCCTCATTGAAGTAATAGCATCAAAAATGGTGTATAGCCTTAAAGTTATGCTTTGTACATCTATCTCAATTCATAGGAGAACGTGAATAGTTGATGTTATTCTCAAATCTATTTTAATTCTTTATTGATATCTCTTATTTCTTGTTGTGTCCCTTCATGAATCTCAAGCAAAGCATCCTTTTGTGTTTTAAAATAAGACCTAAAATCCTCATTGTGAGGAGACTATCTCAATCTCCTATTATTTTTCTTTGAAAGATGGAAAACATCTTGTGTTTATTCTTGAATTATTCCCCTCCCAACATAATTTTCAATATTTATCTTATTTAATCTCTATATACTCCATGTAGATTTATCAAAAATTGATATTATTGTGGGTAGTTGAGTAATTATGAGATTTGGCCATTGAGAGGCTTGAGATTCTAAATTTGTTTCCCATTGTGGGATTACCAATTGAATCAAACCAATTAGATGAGTGTCTTAGGTTGTAGTTTCAACCAATATGTCCCCTAAATATTATTTCAAGTCCTATACATTTAATGGCTCTATAAGTGAAGATAAAATGATATTGGAATAATCAACACCACCATATTGGGGCATAAGGTGGACTATATATACTTGTTTCTTCTTCCCATCCTTCTTAGATAATACTATACTAGTACTCTAAGTAGAATTATAAGATTAAATTGGAAATCCCAATTGGGTGGATGACACATGTAGATATGTACTTGCCAATGCTCCCATAACTTTCATAAATGTTACTTTTTTAGGCTTAAGGGTAGCTAAGGGAATGGTGGAGGTAATTGTTTTAGCATATAATTTCACCACTACGAGAGGGTTTTTTAGGCTCTCTCATTCTTGGCTATAAAATTAGATAAACCCTAGGCTATGGGTATCCTATGATGGGGTTGAACCTCAAGAGAAGGTTGGTTTCTCTTGGTAGATCACCTAAAATACTAGTTTTAACTGGGAAAAGAGTAAAAGGGTTGAGAAGAATAATTGAAAACATACAAAGGGTGATGCACCAAACTGAAAGACACTCTAAATTACTAAAAACTAACAATAAAGAAGTGCAAAGATAACCCTCACTCACACAATCTCTCAAACTAGTCATTTTTCATCAATATTCCTAAACCAGACTCACTAGACAAGAGATGAAGCATGGAAGAGTAACAAAACTCACACTTTACCTTCATTAGTGAATAAAAAACAAAAATTCAGACCTTAAAACACCTTGAAATACCTAAAAATAGGCAATAAAGAAGGACAATCACCAAGGAAGAACACTCTTTCATAAATTAATCATGCACAATCTAACTAGAACACTAGATGTAGGCAAAGAGATAGGTAAAATGAGTTGTCTTATTGCTTAAAGAGGCTATTATTACAAATTTGTATAGGGTTTTACCTTGTCTAATGAGAGTATCTCCTTTATAATGAAGAAAAAAATGCATATATCAAAGAAAAGGGAAGGGAGAGGAGAAGAAAGCTCTTAGAAATCAATAAATGCGATTCAACCACCCTCCTTTGAGCTCTATAAAAGAAGAGGAAGAGGTAGATGAGTCCCAACAACTTTTAAATCATTTAGGCACTAATATTACTTAGTAAATTAACCCTCAAAATTCAAAAAAGGTCTTCAAGATCTCCCATCAGTCTAAAAATATACTAGAGGACAAATTTTTCTTAAGGAAGAAGACATCATGCTCTACTAACTTGAGAAAAGTCTCCAAACATCTATAAGCCTCCTTAAATTCTCCTCAACTCCCCAAACTCCTCCACTTGGCTTTTATGCCTTATATCCACTTGGCTTGTGTTGGAAACTTGGCAACATGGTTAGTCATCCTAACATTTGATGTTTTTACTGACCTTGAGGGCTAACATTTTGTGTTTTTTTAATTTTTTCCCACCCATATTTTCTCCTCTAACCTGTAAAATACACCATGGAACCTACAAATCCTTTAGACTCCATTAATGGAGGTCTTTAAGGTCAATCCATCTTTAAATATTTATCTTAGGACTTGCATCTAAGGCCATTTATCACTAGGAGAACCACTTTTGGACTTGTAGAAGGCTTTCAGACATCCATATCATTCCTATGAGGAATAAAATGGAGCTTTATGCCACTTTTAAGACATATAATAATGGTTGAAATCTCCAATAAACCTATAACCATTCACAAATTATTAGAAAACTTAGGTTTTTGGCCTTTTGGCTTAATAAATCACCCTATAAACCAATGATAAGTTATCTTAATTCCATATAATTTCTATTTAGGTCCAATTAGTCTTCATCCATGCATTTATTCAATTTCATCCTTTGAAGACCTATAAAAATGGGCATTTTAAGCCATTTTGGGCCTCCTAAACACCCACACATGACAATTTATTCTTAAAAACAGGTCAAACATGAGATTTATATAATTCCATATATTATCTATGTGGTTTATAATTTATTCCATGTCATTTCATGGGCTTATAAGCCAAAAACTCAAAACTGGTCAAAACATGCTCTTTTGCAGCTTGCAATGGTTTTAGGTATTAAAATGGTGCTTGGGAGATTGAATAAGATTATTTTATACTTATGAATTTTTTTCCTTAACCTTCCTTTTATACCATTATCAACTTGTGATTCACTTGGAAACTCTTTTAATTAGTCTGGGAAGATTTTCCACCTTCTAGGCTTAGGTAGGTGTAGGGGGTATCTTTGCTAATTTGAGCCACTTTTATTATTTATTGCATTTTAAAACTCACTAAAAAAATTATGATTAATCTTATACATATACTAATCACTTTTACAGACATAAATCCTCATTTTAACCTTGTAAAAGGCTCTTTTAGAACTAGTTTTGAGCACAGACTCCATTAATGGAGATATGAAAACTTGGTTTTCCTCTCTGAAGTATAGTATGGGCATGAGACCACTTGTAACACTTTAATAACATATAAAAATACCTATAAATTAAATTTAAATTAATTTAACTGAGTATAACTTAAAAAATGTATCCTTTGGGGTTGCCTCAACTTGCCTTGTCAAATTTCTAAGTATGTGTAGCTCTGAGTTTTGTCATTTTCTTGACTTTTATGAGGTCCCAAAATTATTTTTTAATTATTAATATTAGGTACCCATAAAAATATTAAAATTACTTTTTTTCCATTATTAACCATGAAAATAAATTGGGAGCACATATTTAGACCTGCTACACACTCAAAAAATAGAACCAAAAAACCTAGGAAGAGAGAAATAGGCATATCTTGGGATTTATAAGGTATTAATACCTTTTTATTTTTAATTATTACTTTTAATATATATATAAACTTATAAAATCATTATATTTCATCATCCAAACCTTTAAACCTTTTAAAATGCCTTTTTTAATTGTCTCCACTACATGCCAAAATCCTAAATTTTATAAATTTACACTTCTCTTCATTTTAACTTTAAATTTTTTATGTAATAACTATCACAAGGTGTATTAAGAATTAAAAACACCATAAATTTATTCATAAACTATCATATGAGGTTCAAACATCTGGCATACCTTATAGCCCTCCAAGAAGTTTGCCTAGCTCCATGTTGATTGTCAACAAATAAGCATAAGACTACAAAAAAATAGGGGATGCTTACACTATTAGTCTAACCTAGAAAAGATTATTTAACTTAAAACCAATCATTATAACCACCTCTACCAATTTTCATATCTTTATTATCCTCTACAGGCCTTAAAACTCATTTTTCTCAAACTAGTTAGTACATGCCTAAGGGAATGATTGTTTATGAATGCAGGAGGTATATAACAAAATAGAGGACTATTATAATATTTATGTGAAATAAAAAAGACAATTTTTATTTATAAATATACATTAAAATAACTTTTACCATGTTTTAAAGCTGGATCTTGCTTCTAGAGACCTGTAGATGCATTTTCTCAAAACTAGAAGTGGGTTGCCTGACTGACTAATTATTTATTACTGAAGGAGGTCTATAAAAAAAACACTATTTATGATTAATTAATTATTTAATATAAATATTTATATACTCACCATGATCATACATACTAAAAATGTAACTCCTCTTGTAGATGCTCTAAAATCATAAATTTCTCGAAGATTGTCAATGGTAGCATATGTTTTACTTGGAGAGTGCTTCAACTCTGAGAAAAAATAGGGGGCATATCCATTGTTATCTAACACAAATATATTTCATTAAAACATAAATTATTTCATAATGACCCTCTATACCAAATTTGGGGGTTAGATCACCTCTCTAGCATCTTCAACCCTTCAATTTCTCCAAATTAACCCTCAAACGTATGACTGTGTGTATGGTCTAAAACCATGTGTTCAACCTTGGCCATGCTTTAATACCATATTAGTTTTATGTTTAATGTGATTATATAAATATTTATATTTTCTTTAGTATATTAATCTATTTATACAACCTTTAAACTTTCATAAGGAGATCTCTATATGATGCCTTGGAGAGCACACTAGGTCAATGAACTTCTTATAACTATTCTATGTATATAACCCCTAAGAGATGATCATATTGTCTTCAACACATCATATACACCTTTAAAACCTTGAACTCAAATTTGAAAATTCCTAAAATTTCCAATCATTATGGCACTACGTGATGTTTTTTTAGCAAGGAGAGCCAAAACATTGATTTTTCCTAGAGAAGATATTCTCATCAAAACCTAATTATAGAGTCATAAAAAAGGATGGTTAAGGAATTCAATAAGTCTAATAACACTAAGTAGGGTCATGAAGCTGGTCTTCTATTTTAACCATTGGATCATCTATTGCACTAGGACTACCTCTTCTTTAGAGCTTCAACAAAACATATTTAGAGCTACCTAGAGCATCTTCAAAGATTCAATGGAGCATATTCAAAAATTCTTAGATAATCTTCAAATATTAAACAAATAATCTTTAGATCTTCCTATGTGGATCTTTAGAGCTTTAACGGAGCATCTTTAGAGCTTCCTAGTTGGATCTTTAGAGCTTGAATGGAGCATCTTTGAAGCTGCCCAAGTGGATCTTCAAAGCTTAAATGGATTATCTTTAGAGCTACCTATGTGGATTTTTATAGCTTTCATAGAGCATATTTTGAGCTATTTGGAGCATCTTCTAAGCTTCAATGAGGCATCTTTATATCTTCCTAAGTAGATCTTCAAAGCTTTAATGGAGCATATTTAAAGCTACCTGGAGCATCTTTGGAGCTTCAACGAAGCATCTTCAGAGTTGCCTAAATGGATCTTTAGAGATTCAATGGAGCATATTCAGAGTTTCAACAAATAATATTTAGAGTAGCCTAATTGGATCTTTGGAGCTTTAATAGAGCATTTTTTGAGCTACCTAGAGCATCTTCAAAGCTTTAAAGGAGTATCTTTATATCTCACTATGTTTTATGTCGAGTCTTCAAAACTATTGCCAAAAAGGTGTTGAAAAACTATTGATGACTTCTCAAGCCTCCAAATTCTCTCTCATTATAGAGACATTATGTTTCTTCTTAATAAATCCTAACACCACACCAAGAACTTCCAAGTACTACACCACATCTTCAATTCAAGAGTAGAAAGAGACTATTCATGATGGCAAGAGGTCACTAAATGGTCTAAGAGAGTGGCCTGATCCATCCAGGAAAAAAATTTGTGTGTAGGTCAATTTTGGCCAACATTTATGGCAACCTCCTAGGATTGCATGCCTATCTATGTAAAATACTAGTTGCCTTAGTCTATCCATTGGGCTTATGGAGTCACAAAAGTCTTTCTCATATTGGTTTTTAATTGATCACATGGATAAAAATTATCTAATTGGAACTTTGAAAATAATAAGGATAACCCAAAATAAAACAACAATGTGCTCAAAGCACTTAGGGAAGAGAAACACACAACAAAACATAAATACGCACAAGGTACTTGGAAGAAAACAAAAAAATCTACTAATACTATGTATAATGATGCAACTTTATTTTAGTAACAAGGATTTAGATAAATCCCATTGATTGAGATGGGTAATACCTCTCCATCCAGCTTGGCAAGATGAAAGGCATTATGTTATTTTCATCCATGGATCAAGCCACTCCACAAGCTATAAAATTTAGTATGGTTGCTTCGATTCACCTTATTTGAATCCCACTTGAGGACTAAATCAACCTCTTTTAAGTCTTTTTATATGGATCTCTTGTCAAAAAAATTCTTGACTTGAGCTTGATGTGATTCCATTATCTTCATTGCAAGATCCCCAATTTCTTCATGCTCTATGATCTCTACCATCCTCACACTCATAGGTTCACTCTCCATCAATTCAATTTGATGGTCTAGCTCCAAAGGTAACTAAAAGAGATAAGGGAAACTTGGATTCTCTCTCATATACTAGGATAAATGGTGAGTTACCAATGGAAACCTTGGGAGTGGCTCTATCAACCCATAAGTCTATCCTTAACTTTTAATGCCACACTCTCTGGTTCTCCTCCATAGTCCTCTTGATTATTCTAATCAAGTTCTTATTCATTGACTCTGTAAGTATAATACCTTAGGGATAGTAATTGGAGTATGTGCTAAGGTATATGTCCATTTAAAGTGCCCATTCACTTATCTTCATGCTAATATATACTAAGGCATTATCTCAAATGATGGTTTTTAGTACACTAAACCTTGTCATTATACTATCGTATAAGTCTAATATTGTTGTTTCATTGGCTTATTTTAGAGAAATTAACTCTACCTACCTAGTGAAGTAATCAGTGGTAGTGAGTGTCCACTTGTGTCCTCTACTGTAAGGTGGATTTATCATTCCTATAAAGTTTAGGCCCCACTACATGAAGGGTTACTCTACTTGAATGGGATTAAGAGGAATGGCTACCAACTTTTTCTTACCTATAAATAGAGCACACTTTTGTCAATTCCTCACCCATGCATATGCATATTTCAAGATATTAGGACAATAATAACCAACAAAGGGATACAAACCTTGGCTTACCTATAAATAGAGCACACTTTTGTCAATTCCTCACCCATGAATATGCATATTTGAAGATACTAGGACAATAATAACCAACCCTCATTACTTTTGCATATGTAGTTCTTGGGGGGAAATGACCTCCTATAGGTCCATCATGGAAATGCTCCAAGAATCTAGTCACTTGATCATCATCTATGCATCTAATTAGCACCCCATCAATAAAAGCATAAGGTATGGATTTATGTCTAAATTATATTTTCTTTGTCTTATCCATACCTTTAGGGCACTCACCTGTTAGCAAGAACTTTGTCATGTCCTAGACCCAGCTAGTGTGAGGTGGAGGTGCAATTATCTGTAAGTTATCTTGTGTCACTAAAAAGGTTAGTAACCATGTGTTCACATAATTATTTACCTCTTACTAGCTTAGTGACATTATTTCTATGTCATATTCCATGACTCTTTTAATCCAACCAACCTTCTTCTCATTCAGGTCCTTGTTGACAAGGAAGTCTCTCACTCTAAGATGAGACACTATAAGGTATATTTTGTTGTTGGATAGCATAAGCATAAACTTTTTCATACTTCTCACAACTATAATGACTTGTTTTTCTATAAAAGTTTACTTTTATTCATACCCTTTAATCCCTTAGATAAAAAATTCAATTTGTTATTCAAGTCCTCTATTATTTTACATCAACATAGATGATATGTTATTAATTTTGGAAAAGGAATACAAGATGAAATCTCTTGAGAAGTTAGGATTCATGAGTGTAGGTGCTTGAGTAATGGCGTATTTGATAGCTTCAAATCCTACTTTTCCTGCTCTTGTCCAAATGAACACTTAATTCTTATTTAACATAGAAATAATAGGTTTAACCAAGCTTGCAAAACTAGGTATGAAACTTCTTATAAATATTATCTTTCCATGAAAACTTTGAATTCCCTTATTATGCTTGGGCAAAGACAAGACCAAGAACTTATTCTATCAAGATTAATGGCTAGTCCTTGCTTTGAGACAATATACCCCAAGATTTTGTAATCATGGATAAAAACACACACTTCTTGGGATTCATTGAGATCATATACTCTCTACACCTTTTGAAGATCAGCTTCAAGTGGTCCAAGTGTTCACTAGCCTTCTTAGAGAAGACCATTATATCATCTAGGTACACAAGCACCATCTGGTTGTAAAAACCTTGGAAGGCCATATCCATGGCTATTTTAAAATTATATCTAACATCTAAGAGTTTAAAAGGCATCTTATTATAAGCATAGGTGCCCCACTTTATGGTGAAGGTAGTCTTGTATTGGTCTTCATCCCTAGCTAGCACCTGGTTATCCCCTAAGTACCCATCCAATAGAGAGAAACATTCTAAACCAACAATCATTTGAAGGAGTTTCTCCATGGATGAAAAGGGCTAATGGTCTTTCAAAGAGACGTTATTCAAGTCTGTGAAGTCCACACATAACTAGATATCACCATTCTTATTTCTCACAGGCACCAGGTTAGCCACCCATGAGGAGTGCTTGATAGGAAAAATGATATTAGACTCAATCAACTTGGTTAACTCTTTTTTCATCATCTCTTCAATCTTTAGGTTGATTGACATTTTTTTTTGCCTTAGATGTTTGATATTGGCCTCCAACTATATGGTGTGTTGGGATAGCTTGGGATCAAAACCTCTTAGATCATTGTACTCCTAAGAAAATATATCAAAGTATTCCCTATAAATATCAACAAAATGCATGTTTTTATACCTCATTTCTCACCTTTCCAAGATTGAGAATCTTGTCCTTGAAGATGAGGACTCTTTCATAGTTTTCTTAATCAATAGACATAACTACCTTGTCCTTCCTCATGTGATCTCCTTCATGGAAAAGACCCTCAAGGGTGACCAACCCTTTATGAAGTTTATTTGACTTTAATTTAAAAATCTATCTCTCATACCATTGTTGAAGTCTAATTTGGTTCATTAAGGAGAATTTCACTTCTTGTTGTAGGAAACAAGTAATATGTTTGTCACTGTCGAAGATTTTCCAATGAGCTTCATTATCTATTACTGATGGTCTCATTATCACTTTGACATTTGGTTGTATTTTAGGACTCTTAAAATAATTTGGAATATCAAACTGAGCCCCTATTATTGCTAACCTATCAACATGTTTATTTTCTTCTCTTAGATCTACTTGGATATTGAAGTCTTCAAAGTCTTCAAGTGGGTCCCACACTCTATGCATGTAGGACTTAATTAAGGGGTTTTTGGTTATGTTTTGACCTCTCACCTAATTTACTATCATCCCACTATCCTTGTACACTTATAATTACTTTATCCCCCTCTTACTAGCCTAATAAATACCATGGATGAGGCCCTCATACTCATTTGCATTGTAATACCAACTAAATTAGAACATGTATGATGAAAAGTATTTATCATTAGAGGGAGATATCAGCATTACACCTACCCTTACTCAATGCTTTTTCCTTGAGACATAAAATAACATCTTCCATAATCCACTAGTATCCTCATATGGCCTAGTGAGGGATGGAATGAACTCCCATGTCTATTTATTAAACACCTCCAAAAGGATCAAGTAGCTGATTCTCACTCCATAACTCATCTAAAAATACATTAGGTATCCCTTTAGATTAAGTTTTTAGTTCTTGACCAAATAAGGTGGTCTTATTCATCTATAATAGTATAATTTATGTTTTGGATACTTGGCCCATAAGGCTCAATGTGAAATTAGGAAATAGGTTCATCCTTGATAGACACCTTGGTCTCATTCCTTGTCCTAAAATCCATATAGGACCAATCTGCTACTAGGTAACCCCCAATTTTGGTTGTTAAGTCTCTAAATAAGCATAGAACAAAGTGGGGAGGCACCTCTAGAACCACCACATCCTGAGCCACTAAAACACTAAGACAAATATGAAGGGTTAAGTTTAGACCTATGATAATACCAACTGTTTTGATAGAATATCCATCAAGTTGCAACACCCCCTTAGCTTGGGGTTCACACTTCAAACCAAGCTGGTCTGCTATTGATTTTTGAATTATTAAATTAATTGATCTACTATATACCATGTATTTATGTACCAAGGATCTTCCAATGATTAGAGAAAGGTATAAATGAGGAGGTTTAACCACATTGTTTGACTTTCTTTCATTTTATTTGGCTACATTAATGAGAACTACACTCTCCTTGCTTGGTGTCTTCTCTGAAGCACTGGTCTTTGACAATCCCTCTTGAAGGATATCTAATTGACAAGGTATAGAAAACATGTCCCGCATGGGAACACTCACATTATATTTATTCATTTTCTCAATAATGTTGATGTGAAAACTACCAACCTTTGCTTGTGCTTTGGGAACCACAATTGTGCTTTGAACCTATGATTTTGGGGACACAATGGTGTTTCTTTAGTTCTAATTTTTTGAGTTATTGTAAATTTTGGGGAAGAATTATTATAATTTGTTTTTTTTTAAATGGATTAATATTATGAGAATCTATAACTACTTCTTGTCTACCCTCTATGTTCTTTCTTTTGAACCATGTGTTCACTGCCACTAGAATGTTTACTTGGCTATAATTATCTTATTGATTGAAAGCATAACACTCTTCCTATTAATATTTGACCATCATATCATGAAATTGGTTTGGTCCTTCATTATTCCCTTGGCCTTGTTGAGGCTCTTTTTTTTTGTTCATCATAGTTACTTCTACATTCTGATCCATGAGACATTGGTTGAACCCATAACTAGCTCGTTGCTACCATTGATCATTGAAAGTCTAATTAAACTCTATGTTTGGGATAATGGCTTGATTAAATGACTTATTCCAAGGAATATAACCCTAATCTTATTGTTAAATTTTATTTTTAATAGGGACCAAGGTATTGGAAGCACTTTTAGCATTAGGATTGTAATTATTTTGCCTAGCATAGTTGGCTTGTCCTTGTCCTTAGAAATTTGCCTTGAAGGGTGGCTTATTGGCTTGGTAAGACTATTGAGTATGATATATGGGATGATAAGGTATATTATACTAATATTTTTTCCTCTTTAAATTTACCAATTCATTTCTAAATATTTGAAACATATTTTTGAGTTATTGATACTCACTAGACTGACTAGTTGAAGTTTTTTCTTGTTTTGGTGTAGGCATGGCAGCAAGTGTTGGGAAAAGAGGAATGGAAGAAAAGGGAAGGATTATTAAAAAATGTGGTTAAATATTTTGAAACAAGGGAATATTTTTTCTTAGTGTGATATTTAGAGCTTGTATTAGTCTATTCTCTATTTTGATTTCCATGTCATAAGTATCTGGTAGCGTGTTCCCCCTAGTAGACTGTATGATCATTGTAATGTCACTATTAAGAGATCTTATATAGTAGAGGAAATAATATTTAGGATTGGTCCTAACAAGGATTGGAATACTATACCATGCATTTTTAAACCTTTTTTAAAATCTTACATACCTCTTAAGGAGATCTCTTCATTGTAGTCAATTGTTTTAGTAGTGACTAGTGGTCATTTTTGTCTTCAAACCTCTTACACAGAGCATCCCCTAACTGGTCCCATGTTGTGATGGAGTTAGGAGTAAGGTTCCTATACCAATTCAAATCCTTTCCCTTTAAATATATGTCTAATAACTTGATATCCACATTTTATTCATTGATGTCATGGATATTGAAAAGTAGGCTATATCTTTGATGTGTTCAAAAGGAGTTGTAGAGTTGTCTCCTATGTAGTAAGGTACACTCTGAAGAGATTCCACTAGGATAGGATCATATTGATTGAGGTTAAATGGAATTTTAACATTAAAAGATACAAAAGTAAAATCGATAGGAAGAGCCATGGTAGTGAAAGGAACTAACAAGGATCTTCTAGTAGAGGTAGACTTGCTTATTGGTTTAGGAGGAAAGTTTCCCAAGTATGGATGAGTGTTATAAAATCTCAATATTTTTATTCATTTAAAAGGTAATTCAAAAAATTAAAAAGGAATATCTATATAAAATGATCTTTTATTCACCTTAGGAATGAAATATAGGTAGTGTTCTACCACCAAAATTTTCAATGTTCATTGGAGTTTCCAAATGGTAAGGGTGTGGATGTAATAGTTACTACAAATGGATCATGACCAACATCAATCTCAATCAATATTATTTTAATGTGATCACACCATGCATACCAAAAACTATTGTCGCATAAAATTTCACCCTTTTGAGAGGGTTCTTCAAGATCTCTCACTCTTGGATACAAAATGCAATCAACCCAAGCTGTGGGTATCTTGTGATGAATTTGAATCTCCAGATAAGGTTGGTTCCTCTTGGTAGATCACCTAAACCTTTGGTTTTGACTAGGAAAAGAGTTAAAGGGTTATAAGGTAAAACTAAAATAATATAAAAGGTGATGCACCAAATTTAAAGACACTTTAAATTTCTTGAAACTAACATTAAGGAAGCTCAAAGATAACCCTCACTCACACAATCTCTCAAATTAGTCATTTTGCATCTATATTCCTAAACCAGGTTCACTAGATAAGATATGAAGCATGGAGGAGTATCAAAACTCACACTATACCTTCATCAGTGATTAAAAAACAAAAATTCAAACCTAAAAACACCTTGAAATACCTAAAAAAGTTAAGAAATAAGAACAAACACCAAAGAAGGACACTCCTCCATAAAGTAATCATACACAATCTAACTAGAACATTTTATGTAGGTAAAAAGATAGCTAAAATAAGTTATCTTATTACTTCAAGAGGTTGTTCTTACAAATTTTTATAGGGCTTTGCCTTGTCAAATGATAGTATCTCCTTTACAATGAAGAAGAAAAGGCATATATAGGAGAAAAGGAAAGGGAGAAGAGGAAAAAGCTTTCAAAAATTAATAAATGCAATTCAACCACCCTCCAAGGAGCTCCATAAAATAAGAGGAAGAGATACATGAGTCTCAAAAACTTTTAAATCATTTAGGCACTGATCTTACATAGAAAATTAACCCTCCAAAGTCAAAAAGGTCTTCAAGATCTCCCATTAGCCTAAAAAGGCACTAGAGGATAAAATTTGCTTGAAGAAGATGACATCATGCCCTACTAACTTGAGAAAAGTCTCCAAACATCTATAAGCCTCCTTAAACACTCCACTAATGCTCCTCAACTCCCTAAAACTCCTCCATTTGGATTATATACCCCATTTCCACTTGGCTTGTGTTATTAACAAGGAAACATGGTTAGTCATCCTGACATTTGATGGTTAAACTGACCTTGATGGCTAATGTTTTATTCTTTCTTATTTTTTCCCACCCATATTTGCTCCTACAAACTACAAAAGACACCATGAAACCTACAAATCCTTTGGAATCCATTAATGAAGGTCTTCAAGCTCAACCATCTTTAACTAGTTATCTTATGACTTACTTCCAAGGCAGTTTGTCATCATGAGAACCATTTTTGGACCTGTATAAGGCTTTCAAGCATCCATATCATTCCTATGAGGAATAAAATGAAGCTTTATGCCACCTTCAAGACCTGCTACAATGGTGTAAATCTCTATTAAACTTGTAACCATTCATAAAGTATTATAAAACTTGGGTTTTTGGAATTTTGGCACAAAAAATCACCCTATAAACCCCTAGGAATGGATCTCAATGTCATATAATGGTTATTAGGTCCAATTAGGCTTCCTCCATACATTTATTCAATTTCATCCTTTGAAGACTTGTAAAAATTGGCATTTAAGTCCATTTTAGGCCTCATAAGCACCCACACATGCCAATTTATTCTTCAAAATAGGTCAAACATGAGCTTTATAGAGTCCCCTATATTCTACAAGTTTTTTCCAAGTTATTCCAAGTCATTTTTATAGGATTATGAGGTCAAAAACTCAAAACTAATCAAAATAGGCTCTACAATGGTTTTAGGTCTTTCCATGGTGATTGGGAGATTTAATGAGATTATTTTCTTCTCATTATCCTTTTTTTGGTTCCTAACCTTCCTTTGATACTATTCTCATCTTTTTATTCACTTGGAAACTCTTTAAATTAGTTTGGGAAGGTCTACCACCTTTTAGGCTTAGGTAGGTCTAGGGGGTCTCTTTAATAATTTGAGCCACTTGGAGTATTTCTTGCCTTTTACAACCCACTAAAAACATTATATTGGATCTTATAAAAACTATTTATCACTTTTACATACATAAATCCTCCTTTTGACCTCTGTTAAAGGCTCCTTTAGACATGGTTTTGAGCATGGACTCCATTAATGGAGATATGAAAACTTGGTTTTTATCTCTAAAGTAAAATAGGTGGATGGGAAAAAATTTAAAATTTAAAGGAAAAAAAAAACCTCCATGTTAAATTTCAATATATTTAGTTTATTTTAAGTCAAAAAATGCATCTTTTGGGATTGCCTCAACTTACCTTGTCAAATTTTTGAGCATATGTAGCTCTATATTTTGCCATTTTATTGATTTTTATGAGGTACCAAGACTTAATTATTTTTGTATTGGTTCCAATATTGAGCCCCAAAACTATTAAAATCATTTTTTTTCCATTATTTACCATGAAAACCAATCGTAATCACATATTTAGACTTGTTACACACTTAGAAAAAGAGAACCAAGAACCCTAGAAAGAGAGAAATAGGCATATATTGACATGTATAAGGTATTAAGACCTAATTTTTTTTATTAGGACCTTTAATATATCATAAAAAATATAAAATCATTACATTTAATCATCCAACCCTTTAAACCTCTTAAAATTATTTTTTTGACTGTCTCCACTTGCATACCAAAATCTTGAATTTTGCAAATTTGCACTTCTCTTCATTTTGACTTGAAAAATTAAATGTGATCACTCTCAAAAAGTTTTGTAAGAATTAAAAACACCATAGATTTCCTCAAAAATAATCAAATGAGGTTAAAACCATTTGTTATACCTTATATCCCTCCTAGAAGCTTACCTAGCTCCATGTTGACTGTCAACATATAAGCATAGGACTGTGACAAAATACAATATGTTTACACTATTATTGTGACATAACCAATATTATATACACTTATAACCACTAATTATCACCACCTCTACCAATTTTAATATTTTTATTATGTCTCTAGAGGCCTTACAACTCATTTTTCTCAAAATTAGCTAGTGGAAGCCTAAGTGAATGATTGTTTATGACTACAAGAGGTCTATAACAAAAAAAAAGATGTTTACACTATTTATATTAACTAAAAAATACCATGGTTAGTTATAACCACTCATTAAAATCACTTTTACCAATTTTTAAAGATGGATCTTGCTTCTAAAGACCTGTAGATGCATTTTTCTCAAAAATAGCAGTGGGATGCCTAAGTGACTAACTATTTATGACTAAAAGTGGTCTATAAAAAAATACCATATTCATATAATATTTATTAGGCCTTAATTATGGAATATAAATTTTTATATACTCACCATGATCATATGTACTAAATATTAAAACCTAACTCCTCTTTTAGATGCTCCAAAATCATAAATTTCTCCAAGATTGTCAATGGTTGCCTATGTTTTACTTGGAAAGTGCCTCAGATCTAAGACAAAACAAGGTATATATACCTTATTATCTAGGCCACATATATTTCATGAAATCCTAAATTATTTCATAATGACCATTTTTACCAAATTTTAAGGTTAGATCACCTCTCTAGCATCTTCAACCCTTCAATTTCTCTAAATTAGCCCTCAAGCTTATGACTGTGTACGATATGAAACCATGTGTTTAACCTTAGACATCATTTAATATCATCTTATTGATGTTCTTAATTTTATTATATCACTCTTTATAGTTTATTTATCATATTCATCTAGTTATACAACCCTGCAACCTTCATAAGGAGATCTCCATATGATACTTGTGAGTGCACACTTGGTCAATGAACTTCTTAACATTATTCTATGTATATAAACCATAAGAGATGATTATATTGTCTTCAACACATCATAGAAACTTTTATAAATTTGAAATAAATTTTGAAAAATAATACAATTTCCAATCATTATGTTATTCATCTCACTATATCATGGTTTCTTCATTACATAAGCTAGTAACCAAGACTTCTCAAGTGTATGAACTGCAACCTTCAGGTTAGACTCAAATAAATAGAGTGACCTATCATTATTATCACCTTAAAGTGAATAATAAATTTATTTTAATCCTTTTAGGTCTTCCAATTTAACCTATTTATATCACTTGCTTATGTTGAGGTATCTCACCCCAACAACTCTCCTTAGAGCACAATCAAATAGTTGTAGGTGATGTTTTTGAGCTAGGAGATCTAAAACACTATTTTTTTCCTAGAGAGAATGTTCTCATAAAAAATTGGTTTTAGATTCCTAAAATAATATGGTGAAGGCACTTAATAAATCTATGAATATTGAGTAGGGTCATGAAGCCGGTCTTCTCTTTCCATCATTAGATCATCCCCTACACTAGGATTGCCTCTTCTTTGGAGCTTTAACAAAACATATTAGAAGCTAGCTAAAGCATCTTTGAGCTTCAACAAATCATCTTATGATATTCCTAGATCATTTTAAAAACTTCAATAGATCATATTTAGATATTTAATGGAGCATTTTCAATGCTACCTAGGTGGATCTTCAGAGCTTCAATAGATCATCTTCAAAGCTTCCTGGAGCATCTTAGGAGCTTTAATAGAGCATCTTCAAATCTCATTGTGTTCTATGTTGAGTCTTCAAAACTATTTCCAAAAATGTGTTTCCAAAACCATTGATGACTTTTAAATCCTCTAAATTCTCTCTCAATAGAGAGACATTAAGTTACCTCTCAATATCTCCCAACACCACACGAAGACCTTCCAAGATATTATACTACATCATCCAGTCAGGACTAGAAATAGACTAGTCATGAAGGCAAGAGATCACTGAATGGTCTAGAAGAGTGGTTTGATCCATCTAGGAAAAATTATATGCATGCCAATTTTTTCCAAAAATAACAATAGTAGAATTGGGAATAATAGATGTTAAAGACACAATTAAAATTATAGGAATAATTGGGACAAAGGAGACAGTAGGACTAGAAGACACAAATTCCACCTTGGAAAAACCTAGGGAAAGTATAACACTAGGACTGAGAGAAATAGGATCAAAAGAACAAATATACATAAGATAAATAATTGACATGTCTAGTATTGTAGAAAAAAAGGAACTATAAATATAGTTGGGATTACACCCTCACCTGATTAGTCTATTTCAAGTGGTTCCTTTCCTTTAGTTTCTTAGAGGCTTAATATTTTTTCTCTTTGCATTTCTTCCTCTTCATCAATGATCTCACCTCCTATAGATTACAAATCCTACCTTATGGGTCCTTTTGTAGATGATGTATCAATAGTTAGGCTCACAGGAGGTCCATGGCCTCTTGGTTTTCTCTTTTATTAGATAGTTACCTTTTATGTTGAGGGGAAATCCCCTGAGTGGGGGAAGTTAGGATTTCCACACTTGTAGTCACTTGAGCTGAAGTGGTAGTAGTAAGAGTATGGTCTTATAAATTCTAAAAGTTGATATAAATTGGCTCATCTTCAGCTCTCCCAAGGGAACTTATAAGGAACAAAACCTTTATCACCCCAAGATCTTGATTTATAGTTTTCATTACCATTGGTGATGTATGATATGGTTCTCCCTATTCCAATGATGACTGAGAGGGCCTATTATTCTATAAGTTATTTATAACCCATACAATTGAGGGTGTAATCCTAACATGTGCATCTATGATTGAAATTAAGGCCTCCCTTTGGATTATTTTCAAGTTTTCTTCACTCAATCCATCCATTTGTGCCCTCTCTAGGACCTGGACATCACTCTTAGAATTTATAAATATAAATTCATGGTTGTAAGTCTCATGTTTGTATGTAATACCAAGACCTTGGATATGCTTTTTAATTCTACCATGGGGGTCCCTATCTCTATGAAGAAGGGTGGCTAATGAATAGTATTCTCTAAACCTTCCAACATCTTCAAAGTACTTATGATCGATGTAACACATATTTTTGATCATCAAATGGGAGCCATGGAATGCAATCTTATTATTTTTATCTAAATTTTCATTAATCCCCCATCATAACTGGTATGTTATCTCTTACTCAGCTAATTATTTTGGAACATACTTAAGGAGATGCAACAAGGTAACCTTGTGCCATACAACCATAATCATAATATAATTGTGGTAGATCTAATAGTCCCCTTTAGTCATAAATGTATCAACTATGTTATTCAGCATGTTAGGTAGCGGTTCCTCATGTATATCCCTCCAAACCTAAGTATATGTTTTTTTTGTAATTCGGACTATATTTATTATATAGGCATATATGTGTATAGAGTAAGAATCACATATTTAGTTCTTGATGAAATATAGAGTTGGGTAATAGAGTGATAAATTTTGATGGTATAAAATTCCCATAAATGCATCCAAGAGGTATTACATCATGTAAAAATGGCCTCCTATAAGACTCGTCTTTATGCAAAACTTACTTTTGTAGCCTAACATTGATTACCTCTCTTAGAGAAAATGTTAGATCTAAGGTCATTAATAAATATATCAGTGGAACCCATTCAATTTTAAGTAATTTGATGTTAAGGTATCCATATAACCTATTTATAAAGGTCATCCCAATGTAAACTCCCATCCCAAACTTGGTTATAGGTACTAGTTACTTCTCCTTAACAATAATGATCTCTCTAGGGATGATTCACTTGCTCAATGTTTTATCGATTGAGTTTTAATTTTTCCATGTTACCACTCTATGAAAATCAAATTTTATGTCTATAATAGATAGGGATAAGTACCTTTAGAATGAATATCTTAATATGTAGGTGTTGATAGTTTTATTCTACACATGATGTAAGAAAGCACCCCCCATCTCCTTGCTTGTAAAGAACAAGTCTCATAGTACATCAATTCTTGGTATTAACTTGGGCTTGGCTGATGTGAAATGTAATCCTTATCACTTGAGTTGGAGTAAATTTGCAACCAATTAAATCTATGCTAGTGTTCAATTTTCTTCATGAGTATGGGTGTCAACCTTTCTAATTATATCCTATAGATCAGAGTAGTTGGGATACTCATCATGGAACACTACTAAATCAAAAATGGTGTTTGTGTACTTGGGAGAGTATTTAATCTAAAATATGGATGGTGGCTAAGCTCCCCTGAATGTCTTAGATGAATAAACCATTGTTATTTTGTTAAGCTAACAAAGTTCAAGTTCTTCAATTTCATAGCTTGGATCTTCTATATGTTCTTCACAATTTGAACACAGTTAGCTAGGGATTCAAGATCTCAAGGATACAAGTTAGATTAGGTTCATTTATTATTAATGGACATAATGTTCACTTTTAATTCATTGATATAGCTTTTGGTAGTCAATTCCAATTCATGTGTCATTAATGTCCAACATATATTTCACTCAATCAATTCAAACTTTACCACTTTATTTTTATAGGTATGCCATGTAGACATTTATAAATGTTTGAAGGAATTCTATGTCATTGTAATTTTCCAAATGTCATCCTATCACTCTTTTTGTTCTAATTTAGTTGTACCATAGAGGTTTTTGGTAGTTAGGAGTCAAATGTAACATTAAAATAGAGTCAGCCTAAGTTATTAACAAATGAACATATCTTCTAAACAAAAATTATGAAGGCTAATGGTAAACATCCTTTTTTCAAGGCTATGAGGGTTATCTTTTATAAAGGCCAAGTTTTGAATCAAAAGTTCTGAACACTTTTACCAAAGACCAAATGTTGGTTGATACCTTCTGAACGAAAATTTTTAAAGACCAAATTCTAAAATATTTCTCTGATTATTTGTATCAAACTTTTTTAACACTTCCATCAAATATCAAATGTCTAAGACCAAATTCTAATTATTTTTCCTAAAGATTAAATGTTGAACACTTTTGTTGAAGTGTAAAATTTTTAAAGAACAAAATCCTAAAGAGAAAACTTGTGATGAACATAAATTCTGAAGACATGCATACATGAAAAATAAAGTTGTAAAGACCTAACCTATGATCATAAGTTATGAACAAAACCTTCAAACAAAACTTTCAAACAAAATTTTTAGAGAACATTTTTTGTGAAGGTTAACATAGGTGCAAAGGATCAAATAATGTCAAAGATTGACTTTCAAACAAAAATTCTAAAGACCATTTTCCATGAAGCCTGAGATTTTATAAATTATGCATGTTCCAAAAACTTTTTTTATATTAAAAACTTTTCAAGAGCATTAATAATTTAGTTTTAATAATCAAAACATGTCTATTTGTATTTTAAAATAGTGAAGTTAGGTATAACATATAAATCTCTATGAAAGAATATTTTCAAGATAGACCTAGACCTTTCAAAATATAGTGGGTCCCTATTCAAAAAATAATAATGGGGATATGTTGAGTACAATGCAACCCATATTTCTATCCCCTTTTAATAATTTTATCTAGTGTCAAAATTGAATTTATGGTTTCCAAGCAAAGGGAATAAAAATTAATATTTTTGCACAAGATCAATGAAAAGAAAGTTGTTGAGTTCAACATGCCCCATTTTCCTAAAAATGGGGACCCTATGAATTTTTGGGTCATTTACCCTAGGACATACCTTACCATTGATTCTGCATGATAAAAACCCTTTGTGTGACTTTAAAAGTTTAAAAATCATGTTAGTCCATGACAAATATTACCTTTTAAAATGTTTCATTAATGCCTAAGTTATTTGGCTTTCTAATTATATAATTTGTTTGAAAAGTGTTCTCATAAGGGGTTATAATTCAAAAAACCAAGGTATGGTCACTAAGATGCAATCAAAATTACCTAATTAAGGTTTTTGAATCATAGTATTACTTTTGCTATGTCAATAATTATTTTCAATATTATGATGTACCTTGATTTTAAGTTTTAGATTAAGGTCCAACTCAGATTTCATACTTAAGATATATGAATTTAGACTTGCCATTTTTTCTTTATTTTTCAATTTTCTAACTTTCGCACTTTTGTCTTTGATAAAAAAACTTGATGCCAACTCAATCTCAATCAACACGTGATAGTATTGCATGCATTAGTCAATTGGTCATATAAAGTTAGGGACCTATTCATGTACATTTTAGCCTTTGAAAATAATTATGATCTAGTGACCTAATTAGAGCATGCCACTTGGCACTCAATCATGGAATTTTGAGTTCAAAGGAAAGTTAAAAAAAGGTTTATGACCCAACGATCTAATTATAGAATACCACTTGGCACTCATTCATGGTCTTATAAGGATCCTAATATTTTATCAAAGTCTCATGACCCATTTACCTAATTTGAAGACACCACTTATCATTTAATCACTGCATTTTAGCCTACAAATAAGAGCAACCCAATCAAGGCATACCACATGACACTCAATCACAGCCTTCTGAGAACCTAATTGATTTTAAGAATCTATGACAAAGTGATCCAATTGCATCATGACACTTGGAAGACTATCATTCCCTTTTTTCCCCCTAACTTAGGTGTAAAGTTCAATTTCAACAACACTATGAGTTCATGATAAGATAACACTTACTACTTAGTCACTCAATATTGGATAGTTGGATGCTATGTGGAATCCATTTGATAGTTAGAACCAATGGGATAATAACACATAGACCCCTCAACTAATGATAATATCATGACAAATGAAATTTTAAAACTAAGTGAAGAGCAATCCAATCAAAGGATGGCATATGGAAAAGTGTCACAATAGTCGAGTCCATCAAAAGATTCACATAACAAAGTTGTGTGATAGAGTGATCTAATGGGATCTTTCCATTTGGAAAGACAATAGAGGTCCCAAGGCCACATCAACCTAAAATAAAATGGGTCACATCATGTAACATCAAAAGGAATATTAATCTAATTAGAAGGTGACACTTGGTATAATATCATGCAACCCACCTAGATAGCTAATATTTGAAATAGAAGGCTAAAGCGCATGAGAATTCACCAAGTATTGAGTGTGTGTCAAGTAAAACACCTAATTTTCACATAAATATCTATAAAACACTAGTTTTTGGTGTGATTTAAATGTTGATGGGTCTCATTTTAGTAGTTATAAAACCAAGTCACCTCAAGGAAAAATTCAAGCCTATAATGAAAGGCCACTTGGAAAAATCAAGAGAAGTGATTGGCTAAATCCTCAAAGTGGATTTTGAAGCCATTAGAACAAAATTTAAGAGCCACCTAGGATTTAATTCAAATCAAATTAAATATACTTACCATTTATGACTTGTATTTTTTAGTACAAAATTCTAAAAAAATCTAGAGCTTAATTCTTACTATCTCAAGGCATTACATTCACTTTTAGCTATGATCTAATAAAAAACTCTAAAGTGTTTTATGTTATTTGATAAGGACTTATGTGCATTAATTATACATCAAGAAAATCCATTAGATCATTACTAATTAAATTTAGGAACCATGGCCAAAGCAGGAACATCTAGAGGCACCAAGCTAGAGCAAGTTCCATTCATCTATTCATATGGAATGAACATCATATTTTGGGGCACTAATTTTAACTCTATTGTAATGGTCAAAAAATATAAACATTATAATGATCTATTATACCATGTGAAAAAGACTATAGATATATATAGTGATGATGAGGAAGTCTTTGGTGATTCAAAATATAGGTTGGATATCCTAGCACAATTCTACAAGTCTGTATCTAACCTAGAGGTATTCCCTTGTGTGGTTTTATTCCACCAAATATTTATTCAATCTAGGTGTGCATACAATATTATTAAGTCTTTTAATTTGGGTAATTACATTGCTTTCATATTTGGGATAGCCTTTTAGGCTTATTATGATCTACATAGACCAAAGATTTCTTACAATCAAGAAACTGTCACCTAATGGATTAAAACACATAACATCAAATATGTTTTGAGTGATTGGGTAGAAAATAAAGTTAGGTTCATTTTCAAATCCAAGATTAACCAGATCCCCATCACCTAATCTAGGAAGGGGGTAAGAATTCAGATGGCTATGATGAACAGGATGCATAGGGTTGAAGGCATAGGCCATATAGATTAAAAGTGGGTTACACTTCTATCCATGATAATATACAATGCCAAGACTCCCCCTTTTGGATAAATCATATTATAAAACTTATCATCTCAAATTAAGAATGTCATGGCCAACCAAGGAGATCACTTCTATATAGTGTCCTACTTGATGGATGTTATCTATACTACCTAAAAGTTTCCCCAATTCATCAATTATGATCCCAATATAAAATGAACCATGCCCCATGTATTCTCTAAGGTAATAATATTCAAGTACAATTAGGATATGTAGGCCATTTTTGAGAATTTCTATCTAGTAGTGTGCAGGGCCATCCATGAGAGGCCCATGCCTAGATTATCTGAAGAAATTAGAATAACACTTAGCACCTTAGGATCATACTCATATTATCTATAATGGATGGTAATAAGGTTATTAGGAATTAATATATCCCCCTTTAGGCTACCTACTATAGTGTTAGACAAGATGTATAAACAAGAAATCAGCTTCCATCTACTCATAGGGATAGATGGATTGTGAAAAAATAAGAAAAGAGGATGGTCTAACCTCAATTATCCAACATTGGCTACTTTAAGATTGAAAAATAGAACTTAATTAAGGTTTTTTAGAAGAAAATTCCCACCTTTGGTTTGGAAAAGGATGCCAATAGGGAGTGGGACCCTGAACACATAACATTCAAACACTATAGCAAGTACATGGCAACTCTAAACATCACCTACCATCACAAACCTAAAGATGAAGACTAGTTCTACATCAATGCAACCAATGACATAGAGGTGAATTAGAGACTAAAGGTTGATAATATACCATAGGTAAAATGGAGGATGGATGATATAAGGTTTTACCAAGTTTTTGAACATCATGATACTCAGGTAGGAGTATCAACATCTATAGTTCATATTACTAGTATCGAGGAAGAAAGGTCGACTAACCCACAACTTAGTCAAAGGATACTATAGGCATTATCTACTACTTTAGATAAGGGAAGTGATGAGATAGGAAATCATATTGATTAAGCTTCTATTTCAAGATTAACATCTAACATCCTCTCTTAGGAATAAATCATTGCTTTAATGTAGGTGAGGCACTCAGTGGAGGTAGTAGTTACACCAACCCCATCATTAGTAGCTTCAGCATTAAGGTTCCTCCCCTACTTCTTACTAGAGGGAAACTAGTTATAATAGGTTAGGATCATGTATGTCTACCTCCTTAATTCTTATATAACCAACCTTTGGGCATATTTTATGAACCCATAACTCTAAACTATCTGAAACTCTTACCCTATAGGCCCCTCACCAGACCTATAATTAGACATGTGACTATGTCATTGCCCACCATCAAACCCTTCATCATATCATCCACTTATAGTGTATTTTTAAAGGCCAATATACCTCTAGTTCTACCTAGGCCTATGCCTAGACCAAGTCCCCAACTCCCTAAGAATAGACCCACTATTGTCATCCCCTAAGTTGTTTTTTTCACAACTAGTACTCTAGTTAATATTAGTTCTTGTTTATCTTCAAGAATGACATTTACCACTTTATCCCCCATCTCTACATTTTTATTAGTCACATCCATAGTTTCTTCCTAGCCATCATCTTTCCAAGTATTAACACCTACTCAACAATTTCCTCCATCTACTTAGCCTCTAAGTGGTTCTTTAGACAAATCATGGATAAAATAGATGAAGTTAGATACATTGAAAAACCAAGATTTGGTCATAGTGGACCCTCCACAAGTCACATTAGAATTTGATAAGAAGGATGAAGCCATGAAGAGGTTGACCAAGAGGAATGTCACCCATCCAAACCAAATTATTATATATGAGTTAGAGGAGACTCTATTCAATTTGACCAAGACGAAAAGGCCTAGGCCATGTCAACAACAATAATATGAGCAGGAACCCTTATCATCTTTATAAGTATATGGTGATGTAGCTAATTAGTTCATAAAAGGCATGCAATAGAGGGTAACTGACCTAGAGAAACTTCATAAAGCCACATTGTTGGAAGAGATCATAACCAAGTTAAAATGGGTTGTGGGAGAAATGTTTGACACATTGAACACTTTATCCCAATACAAGGTAAAAGGAGATGAAATCTACAATAGGATACTCAAGACAAAAGTTTTATATGGGGCATATGACATAAAAATAATAAAATTGGTGAAGTTGATCAGAATGAATAAGTCTTAAGGATTTAATTTGATCCCCTTGGAAGACTTAAGCATTGCTCAATACTATATAATTATAATAATGAAAGATTTAAACTAGCAGATTGATGAAATGATATCCCTGGCCTAGTTTCTAACTCATTAGGGTGATAGAGTCATCACTTTTCTAAAGGATTTTTAGATCATACACCTTGATAACAAATATGGTTCCATCATTAGAAAATATGCCTTTAGGTCCCAACTAAAAAACTTTATTGTAAACTTTAGAAAGTAGTCCATGGCCAGAGGAGTAACTATTGGGTAAAAAATGGTATTTGGTAGCCTTTGCCAATTAGAGGATAGAGAAGGTTGTGGCAATTAATGAATTTAATAGACCTCTCCTAAGTAGGCATGATGTAATGGTAGGGTTTATAATCAAACTACTAAAGGAACCTATTATCAATCTAAAATTGATTGATAATAACTATAAGAGATGCTATGAATCATGGAGATGGAAAATAGAAGCTGAGAAGCAAGCATCTAACAAGCCACAAACTATCACCATGGGAATTTCTTCCTCCTTAGCCCCTCTTAGGATATCTTCTTCTTCAAATAGCACTAGCACTCCTTCAGGTGTTATGGGTTCACATCCATCTTTTTATACATTAATAGGATCTTAACATAGAACTTCAAGATTGAGATAGCCATCTTTTGGGCTTTCTCTTAATAGGAATCATATCCTAATTCCCTTTAAATGCATTATAAAATATTCCCCTATTGAGTAAGGAATATTTTATAATTTTAGGGCATTAGGGACCTTATCCATTGATAGGTTTCATATGTTTTGTTCTCTTGTAACCATCTTAGGCATTCGATGGCCTATATATAGGGGCCTTCCCCCTTTATTGTAATTTAGGATAGAATTTTATGAAATTGATGTAAAGAGAAAGAATAAGTCCTGTAATTTGCTCATTGTTTCATTATAATCATATGTTGTTGTTTCTCAAGTTTTTTTAATAATACATGATTTCATTTATTCAATGGTTAAATGTGATAGTAGAGCCTTGAATGTATCTTGTTAGTTTGTTCTTTTAGCTATGCTAAAAAAAAATTATGTATGTTCTTTTTTCTTTCTATTCTACTAATTAATGTGCTTAAATCAATTTATTATGGGTAGTTATTTTAAAACATGCTTTTCAAATATATACATTATATTTACCCTAAAATCCTCACTGCACTTATGATATTCTAAGTCCAGCACTAAGATCCATATATGTTAGTTTTATTTGCACTATTGTTAGTTTGAACTAAAGGAGATCTATTAGTCTTTGTGGTTGCAAAGAAAACCTTCTTTTATACTCTACCATGTTCTCTTTTTTAAACTTTTTTAACATGAATCACTTTAGATAAATGTTCATTGTGAATACCCACTTGTCTATTTAAATTTTGGGCATAAATTAGAAAAATACAAAAGCAATTTTACATCATAACAACACAAAAAAAAATTAGATAGATTGTGTCACTATTGAGTTTTTATTGTCCTTATAGTAGGTTCTGCTTACAAATTAAAGGTAGTGACCACATAATCATCTAGCAAAACTCAATTAAGCCCCAAGATCTTTCAATGCCTAAATTATAAATTGAGAATCATGTTTTTTTATTTGCATTATATCCTTGACACAGATATACATCAATAAAATCATAGATAAATCATCTATAAATGTAGGCATAGTGATCTATATTAGAACAAACTTGAAAATTAAACCTAGATAGTGTTAGTATACAGTGGATAGAACTAGTTTAAATATGTTTTTTGGCTTCATCGACTATTTCAATATAGGCTTTGACACTCTATTTACTAATATGGATAGTTACAAAGAATTTCATAAGACTGTAACATAAGTAGGAGCATAAAAAAACTAAATATCAACTAATTTCCTTCTCTCCCTTATTTTATTGATCATTTCTATGTTTAGTAAGTGAAATTAATCTCTTTAGTATTCAAATTTGTATGGTTAATGCCATGTATTATGCAATGTGAATTTCAATATGTGCATTTATTTATATCACCTAAATCTAAAAATAAGTAAAACACACATAAATCCATTAATATAGATAGTTAATAATTAATCAAAATCAAAATATAAAAAATAACTAAGGAATCAAACAACCCTAGTATTCATAAATTAACATAGGATTCATCTAATATTAAATTGAAATAAACAAAAATGAGAAAAATGGACATCAACATAACCAAATCTACATAATTTTTTAAAAACCAATACATTATACCAAAGGAATTAATGGAGAAAAATTGATCAAATTTCTTTCTATGTGCAATCAATCTTAAAATCATAGGCTAACATATTACAAAGACAAATGTTTATTTCATATCATGAAAAAAGAGTACACTCAATGGATAGATGCATTTCTTTCAAAGATAAAATTAAATACCTAATTGACTAATAAAAAATCATACTTCCTCATCAAACTTCCATAATAAAGGTTTTTACTTACAAATAAAATCAACCTCCTAAAGATGCTTCAAAATCAGCTAGCTTCAACACTAATGAACAATATCAATGCAACCAAAACTTCAATGAAGATGATATATTTTATGACAATACATATTTGGGGTGTCCACATGACCCAAAATACATGGGTTGATGCCTCATACTGCACATGGTGGTCTTTTTATTGCTTTGTTTTCTTTCAATTAGCTTCAGTACACATATTTATCTACTTAAGATTTTTATTGCATCTTTAGAGTTCCACTATATGACACAGTATCCTTTCAAATCTTACTTCTTAGAAGTAATCATCAACTTAATGAATAATAATCTATGATAATACTCTTATTCATGATATATGGTTCCTTTTCTTATTGCATGCTTCTTTTGACACTCAATTTGTCATATCTTTATATTTGTTGACTATGATGCTACACATGGAACATACATTATTATATATGTTTACAATATTCATTCATATATTTTGTGCTTCACTGATATATCATTAAACATAACTTCTTATTTTCATGAAATATCAAAATATAAAAATCCAAAAGCATTCATAAAAGGGAAAAACCAAAAAAATAGACCTTTATCTTAGTCATACTATGCTTATCCACTTTATTTTACCTATCTCGGTATTTTTTATATATTTATGTTTCCATGCATGTTTCTCATGGTATAATTTATTAGGTAATATGCAATATATTCTAGTTATATATGGTTTTGGACTCATTATATTCACTATCAATTATTACATGATGACATTTTCACTATTCTTTTCTCCAATTACTATATTGATCTACTTTACATTGATCATTCATCTTAAGTTTTCCTTTACTTAGAGTATATTTATATTAATTATGTACATGTATGGCTACATGATTTTATTTCATATCACTATTATTTGGGAGGAGTACATTTCATGTCACTCACCTTGTAATTTATATTTATTTATACATTACACCATGGTATCATATCATCCATACTTCTATGATTGAAATTTGAACCTTATAAGACATAATTACTAAACCATATCCTTTTACATAGATTTATTCTTTTACATGTAATTCCTTACATGTGTCTTCTTCTTGGCAATTTTTTGCATTATTTTATCTTCTTCATTTCAATTTTGTACTTATTTCATTATTTATCAATATTATTTTAGATTCTTATTTCATATTACTTATTATGTTTCGTTAGCCTTGTCCATTTGATTGTGTATCCCTATTATTCTCACTTGTACCAGTTTCTTGATGATGACAACATATATATCAGGACCTTCAACCATAACATGCATTGATTTATGAGGGAAACCATAGTTTTCTTAGAATCCTCCTCATATTATTATTCTAATTTATAATTATTTCTCTTATCTTTTTCATATGTGGCCCAGTGTTTTATTATGTTACATTCCTATTCTTATATATATATATAAGAATAGGAATGTAACATAATAAAACACTGGGCCACATATGAAATAGATAAGAGAAATAATTATAAATTAGAATAATAATATGAGGAGGATTCTAAGAAAACTATGGTTTCCCTCATAAATCAATGCATGTTATGGTTGAAGGTCCTGATATATATGTTGTCATCATCAAGAAACTGGTACAAGTGAGAAGAATAGGGATACACAATAAAATGGACAAGGCTAATGAAACATAATAAGTAATATATTTTATTTCTAAGTTGTTACATATATACATTTTATTTTCCAATGGGGGAATGGTACCCATTGTTTTTGTCCTGAGTTTCTTTGGTCACATATTTACCAAATGGGGGCACGGTACACATTTTATTATATCATACATATTTGGTCACAAGTACTTAACAATATTAATTATTGACATATTCCAAACTACATGACTTATGCTCAAACATATGACTTTTATTCTTCATTATTTTAAGCCATTTATCTATATGTGGGCTCAACCCTATGTTTATTATTATCACTACACAAAAAAATTCAACATCAAATCTCAAGCTAACTAAAATAACCACCAAATTACCTCTAGTTTTGAACACATCTTTAACCTTTATGTAAAATTCCACCCTATGTATATAGGGATGTAGTACACCATTTTCTACTTAGGCCAGTTGTGTCCCTTACCAATTAATAGTTAGTTTTTAATTTTTAAATTAATATTTTGGGTCTTCCCATGCATTTAACATGGTCAACTAAAGGAAACTATCAAAATGTTCACCTATAAATACACGTCAAGATTCATTCATTATCCCCACTTGATATTAAATTGGTACAAACATTTATACTTCTACACATTAATAAAATTTAATCTATTCTACCCAAATTATACATTATTCATAAGGAGCAGCCATAAGTCAAGATCTATCATTAGAAAGTATAAAATTCATCATCTAGTTGCATATATATAGTCAAAGGAACATAATTACATATTCACTATAGGTGGCATAACTACATGGCATGATTTCCTTCCTTGGATTATTGTATATGTAGGAAAAAATTAATCATCAAGGGGGTGATTGAGATCATCTCAACTCATTACACTCCCCTATTTTTCTTGCATGTTTTCAAACTATCAAAGTGCCCTATTCATACAAGAAAAGACATACAACAATTTATACACATCCAAACTCTAAGTTTGACATATCATATTTCTCATCATTGATAGGCACAATAGGTGCAATAATTAGTTTGAATGCATAGTCAACCCAAAAAATTATGTGTTCAATGGACTTGAGTGCATTGTGTTGATATCTACGTACTACACTCTTGTCTAGAGACATATTTTAATTTTGCCTCTAATCTATCACCTCTAGTATTGTTATTTATCTATATTTTCTTGTCTACCATCTATCACAGTCAAATGAGACATGTTTGTGGTCAACATACAAGAGTGCACTATGGTGTTTTTTACTTATTGGGCTTATTTCCATATTTTTTTTCTATTTGTTTATATAATATTGAACCTACAAAATCACCTCTTCTTTAGATTTATATAGTCAAATATATAGAATAATCAACACATATCAATGTTCAAGCTAAGTATATCTCTTTTTATTAGTTTCCTAAAATAGCAACTTTCCATATTTGTTAATTTTTCAAAATTATAAAAGTTGAATATTTTTAGTTTTACACTTATATACATAATAACACTTCTTAATTATTTTAGTGTTTTATCAAAAAAAGGGTAAAACATATTTATAAACTTGAACCTTTATTTTTTAGCCTTTATTTTCTAATTTCATTTTATATTTTATTTATTTTCCTATAAATGGTGTTATGGTAGTTTTAAAACTCATGGGATCTATTATTTTAGGCAAATTAGTTAGCAATTTTCCTTGCAATATGATGTGAGGGATATCATCCAAATATTCATTCCATTAGACAACACCATATATAGAATTTAGTTTCTATGTAACTCATTGTATATTAAAAATTCCTAGGATCATGTTTTCATCTATAGTAAGCCTTCATCTAATTTTCATTTTAGTGCACTAGTAAGTAGTTAGCCCCAAGAAGTTAGTATCAATGTACCTCATGAGACAAGATAATACAACTATATAAATTATTAAACCCTATGTAGTACATTCAAGTTTTATGATAGGGATCAATATATCTAAGATATTAAAAATCAAACACACCCTTTACTAGTGGTAACCTTTTTTTTTCCTTTTTCTTTCACACATTTGCATGCCACTTAAGAAAAGTGCATCCTCCCTATCTCTAAGGTGTAGTGATAAATTAAGTGGAACTCATATTAAGCACATTAAAATTCCTTTAATATTTTTTAAATATGGATAATATAGACACTAATGATTAATATGTTCATGCCACCATTGATAACTATATACACATGAAAGATAATATTGGTGATAAAAATGATAATCAAGATAGAGAAATTGTGAATATTCAATCTAAGATATTATTTGTCACCACTAAGTGTCAAATGTCATGTATTACTCTTTTTTTTTTACCTACTCCATTTTTGTATCCATGATTCATATTAAATTCTAAAATTCATATAGTTACTACCAGATGAGGATGGATACCTTATTTACCCTAGAAAAAAGAAGGTGGTAAACATTTTCCTCCTTAATCCCCACACCTCCCACACAACATTCATATCCATCAAAAGAGTATGATATTATAAAATAGTTACAAAATAATTATACTATGATATTAATGTTGTAATTTCTCTAAATAATACCAATGTACAGGGATGTTCTTTACAAAACATTGCACAAGATAATTATACCAATTAATGTAGAACCACTCTATGTTCATTCTATTATAAACACTTTAAAATGGATAGAATAAATTATTTCTTTCAAAAAGTAAGACTTACCACCCTAGCACATCATAGATCAACATTTACCATTATATATATAGGTCTTTGTGCACAATAAAATTGTCAAACACGTTATTGTAGATAATGGATCAGGACTAAATATTTTCAATAACTCTTTTTTAAATTTACAAGGTATACAAGCATAAGATCTTGCTTATTCAAATATGAAAATTCAAGGATTTTATAATATTCCATGGAAAATACTTAAATAAAATACATTACATATAACCATGGGCCCTCATATGATATCCACCATTTGTTAGGTCATGCCCAATGACCTAAATTATAATATCATTTTAGGGAGACAATAAAACATGAGATGAATGCAATCCCATCCACTATACATTCATGTTTAAAGTTTAGTCACCAATGATATATAAACACACACCTTTTATATCAATAACCAGTTAATCATTATGCATTAACTCAACCTGAGGATCACTGCATTCCTCATATGCAACTAGATGCACAATAATTCATGTCAATTTAATCACCAAGTTCTAATTCCACTTCAATGGAAATATAAACAAATTATATTCAATATGTATTTGGGCTTAAATATTTTAAAATTTTGGAATAAAAATGATAAGGATTGGGAATATATGCACAAGGCATCATTAACACCATTCAAGTAATTCAACTAAAATATTGCCAAGGACTTAATTATTTTGAGGAATTAGGAAAATCAAAGATATAATCATTTTCACCATTCACTATTTATACACATATACTCAAAACAAAGCCTCAACCAACACACGAAGTTCATAATAATATGAATTATTGTTTATATACCCATAAATGATAGATAATATATTTCTTCTAGACATTTCAACATTATATTAATTTTAAAATGATGAATCTCTCTTAGAATACCTAGGGACATAAGAGGATATTCCCTCCTAATCTGATAAGAATAGGTTTCCTCATTAAATAATCAAATAATCATAATTTTTATAAATTAAATAAATCACTAAACAAGTTAAAGTACATGGTCCAGATACCACTCTTACAACACCATATGTGGAATAAAAATGAACTTTACTTAATGAAGAGGTAGTATAATCTCACTATCGAATAGATAAAGTTATACAACATATACTTTTGGCTACTTTATTAAAAAATAATAAAGATGAAACCCTTCAAAAAGTTTTACATGATTATACATAATTTTCTACATGGTATTATAAAGATATGTTTTGAATTGATTGTAATTTGAGTGCATAACATAGTGCTCTACCCATATGTCAAGCCATTAAAGTAAAAAATCATAAAAATACATCCAAAAGTAGAACTAATAGTGAAAAAATAAATCTAAATTCTTTTAGATGTATAGTTTATTTAATTTATGGATTATCATGAGTGGGTATCCAATATAGTACTAGTTACAAATCCTAATGGTGACATTTAATGTTTGACATACTATCTATATTTAAACAAGTCATGCCCCAAATATGCTTTTCCATTGCCTAATATTTACATGACCATCAACTCTACCAATGGATATGAAATGTTATCATTTATGGTTTTTTTTATAGATATAATCAAATCAAGATTAACCTTGTTGACAAATAAAATACATCATTTATTACAAGTGGGGAACATTTTGTTATGTTGTCATGCCTTTTGGGTTAAAAACATAGGGGGAACCTACTAAATGGCTATGGCATACATCTTTCATGACTATATAAATAATATCATTGAAGATTATGTGGATGAATTACTTTTAAAATCAAAACATCAATAAGATCATGCTATCAATTTATAGGAAATATTTTAAAGACTATGAAAAAATTGTATGCTTAAATCCCAAAAAGTGTGTCTTTGGAGATACATTAAGGAAACTACTTGGCTATATCATATCTCAATGAGGCATTGAAGTATATCCTAAAAATATCAAAGTGACTATAAATATGCCTCTTCTAATAGGATTGAAATAATTATGGTCCTTGCAAGGAAAAAATCAATAAATAATATGATTTATAGCTCAATTGGTGAATAAGACACAATATTTCACATGATGACTAGAGAAGGATACCAATTTTTCATGGGATTCAAGTTGTAAATAAATTTTTGACACAATCAAAGAATATATGTTCAACCCACATATCATCATGCTGCTTATACCTATAGGCCTCTCTTATTATACATCTCATTTACATAGCATGCCTTAGGATCCTTACTAGCACAATATGATGATCATCATCAAGAGCATGTCATTTACTACATTAGCTACACATTGGTAGATTATGATAAAAATTAA
This sequence comes from Torreya grandis, assembly GCA_037957365.1. NCBI lineage: Eukaryota > Viridiplantae > Streptophyta > Pinopsida > Cupressales > Taxaceae > Torreya > Torreya grandis. Next base: position 3,023,670 of record JARHVA010001564.1, on the reverse strand, counting down.
AATACCATGGAAAAACTATATTTATCTCTTATGTTTATAACAAATAAATTACATAATGAGACACAAATTATCATAATGGTGGACCCACTCAATTTTCTCATGACCAAGTCACATTTATCAAGACACATTACTAAATGGGTAATTCTACTCATTGAATTTGACATAAAATTCATATCTCAAAAATCAATAAAAACACAAATTATTTCAAATCAACTGGTAAAAAATCCATTATTAGATACATCACCAATTTATGATGATTTTAGTGATGAATTCATGTCATACCATATTGATAACAATTCTTATACCATGTACTTAAATGGATCAAAGTGTGCCACTAGTGAAACATTAGGAATAGTCTTCATTACTCCTCATGGTCAAGCATTTTCATTTGCCTTTCACTTGGGATTTTCATGCACAAACAATATAGAATAATATGAGGCTACAATATTTGGTTTATCTATTTCCCAAACACTAAAAACTAATTATCTTAAAGCATATGTATATTTGTATTTTGTGTTTAATCAAGTTTTAGATATTTATCAAACTAAAAACAATGCTTAATGCAACACTTTGACACATTTTCAATAGATATCATACCTTGTAAAGTTAATAATCAAACTAATGAAATGGATAGTGTAAATTCAATGGTCCCCATTGACATCAATAATGAATAGTTTATTCTTATAATTTATCAACTAAGGTACCCATTATAGTAGCTTTAGACACTTAATGATTCATGACAGTTAGTCATAATGTAGTAATTTCTAAATGGTATAGTGATATATACAATTTTTTATATCAGGCTTGATGTTATCCTATAAAATTCCTCAAAAAATAATTAAATAAAATTTAATGTAAGGCAATGCATTATGATCCTTATTCAAAATATCACTTGATGGGTAGCTACTTCTATGCCTAAATCATGAAGAAGCTAAAATTTCCATACTAGAAGTACATGACATTAAATGTGGTGGTTATTTTTGTGGCAAAGCCATGTCTAACAAATTATTAAGATAGAGATACTATTGTCCTATAATGGAGCGATAATGTCTTGAACATGTAAAAAAATTTAGACAATGCCAAAAGCATAGCAACCCAAATCATGATCCATTATATGAATTCCAACCCATTTTTTCACCATGGTCATTTTCCCTATGGAGACTCTATTTGATTAAAAAGATAAATCTAGAATTGTCAAATGGTCAAAATCTTATTATTAATTCCACATAATATTTTAAAATATGGGTTGATTCCATACCTTTATAGTCTACTATGGGAGAAAATATTTGTACCTTCTTGATGACACATATCATTTCATGATTTAGATTACCATTAGTTTTTGTTACAATGATGGATCATCTTTTAAAAATAAAATAGTTAAGCACTATTTTAATAAATTAAAAAATCATCATACTTTCTCCACTCTATATTATCCACAAGGAAATAGATAAGAAGAAGAAGAAGAAAAAAAAATACATTAGTCAAAATTTGTCGCAAATATGGCACCAATTGGCACAATCAGATTATTTACACACTATGGGCATATTTCACAAGTGTGGATACACCAACAAAGGCTACACCTTATTTTCTTGTTTACAATACATAATCATTACTACCACTAGAGCTAAAAATTAATTCTTTATGGGTCTCTCTAAATTTTATCATCAAAGATAATAAGTGTTTAGAAAAAAAATTACATGAATATGAAATGATTGATGGTAAGCATATCCAAGTTATGTGACACCAAATCAAGATTCCATCAAGCACACATATGTAAATAAGGTTCATAATAATTAATTTAATATTGGGTATCTCATATAGGGAAAATCAAAAGAATACTATTGAAAACAAAGAAACTAAAGGAAAGTTTAAGACCAATTGGTTGGCAACATTTGTGGTTATTGAAAATCTAGGTACATGAGCTTATTGTTTTACTACACTCAAAGGAAAACTTATGAATAGTCTTATGAACATCATGCACTTATGTAAATATTATGCATATCAAAAAATAAATAAATTGTCATAAAAATACAATAAAATATTCCAAATATTTTCCAAAAAACAAAAATTTAGACCAGAGCATGACATAAGATGATAATTACTTCTTTAAGTTATTTATATTATATTTGGTAGATAACATATATATTTTATAGTATGAATATGTTTCATGAGGTATTTGAATGTGATGCATGACATAAATTACATATACATTCTTAGATGTTAGAATCCCTCATACCCAATGGCCATGCCTATGTTGGGGGCATCTAAATTTATAGGTTACCCTACAAAAATTTATATCTATCTATGACCTAAAATAAAAAGTGTTGTTACATACCTTACAAGTGTCTTGAATATTACTCATATTTTACATTATGTTATATATAGGTGTTATCTTACTAATAATATGGCATTCATACATGTGGATGGAATAGACTAGTTTTCACTTATTCTATGATCTTTTGATGTTGTTTATTATCTTGCATGATAGGCTAAATATTAATTATTGTGTGTGACCATTGGCCCTTACATAAAAATTGTTTAAACATCTCTATGAGATCTTGATTGGTTTTTACAACATTTTAACATGTCCATTTTTTGTGTCCCTTGACCTTATGTGTGCAATATTTTCTTATGCAGCATTTGAACATGTCCCTTATATGTGGCCTTTGGCCTTATTATGTGACATTATGTGGCAATGAGTGTTATGGTTGTGCATTTTTTAATATTTATTAGTGATGTCACTATACATATCATGAACTTTTACTACATATGAGGTTACCTTGTTGCATTTTTCATTGTTAAATATTTATAGACATAATACTTCATATGCCTTGAATTCAATATGATTCAATTAAAATTGTAATTCTATGATGACATACTCTCCAACATATTTATATAACACCATATGATTTTATATTTATCACATGATATAGTTAAATCTTCTTTTGATATGAGTGACATGAAAACTACATCCCTTATCTTAAAATGGGGCATCATAGTGGCATTATCTTGGAGATCCAAACCTTCAATAAAATATTTTGGACAAAATAAAGGTTCAAAGATATAGAATACATGTTGTAAAAAAAATAGAGTAAATTTTTTAAAATATTAAAAGTGATTCATAAATAAAACATATGAAAAAATGGCATTTTAATATAGATTTTGGGGGCATATTACATACATATGCACTCACTTTTAAAATACTCTAAGTACATAATTATTCACACTAGAATGCATATGCATGGGAATGTGCAAAACATTTACAAGATAAAAATAGTAGGTTAAAAAATACAAATTACAATTTATCATATATATGTATAACATTATATATCATTATCACATATTCATAGGGGGCATGATACTCGTTCATGCTCATGCTTATTCAAAGTTTCAAAGTTTAAAAAGAGAAAAATATGTAAATTTAGAGGTAAACATGTATTTTCAAAATCAAAGTCCATGAGTAATGTATTCATGATGAGAGAATGAATGTTCTTCATTCCTTTTTTATCATTAAAAATTAGAATCTAGATCCATATACATCGATGTGATTTGAATATGTGTATGTGATGTGCATTCAAGTCTAGTGAAACTCAATGACATTGACATCATTTTAGATGAACCTAGCATGCTTCCACCTTTTCTAATCATTACACTTGGTATTATCACCTATTCATGAGAGTTGGGATAACGCATATTTCTAACTTAAAATCTTGATTAGTTACTCAAATTGGGACGTGATCCCTCTCAATTCACCACTAGTTGAAATTCTCCAATTGCTTCAATAAGTGGGAATGATTTTCCATCATCAATTATAAGTTACAAGGAAAATGGGTTCCTCCTATATATGTGTGTACTTATTCCTTGCTCTCTTTCTAATTTATCAATTTTCAAATTTTATCTTTTTAAAATTTCAAAATGTACAAATGACTACTTTGTGAAATATTACAAGGCTTGCTAAATTAAAGTACCTTGTAAAAATGAAGTATATGCTCAAATATAAAGTGTATTTTACACACTTAGGTTCAAATATTTTTCATTTTAATCTAAAAAATTTATTACTAGAATAAATATGTGGAATTTAGATATAAATTTGCTCACAAGTACTTGACATGCTAATTCTTGACACATTCCAAACTACATGACTTAGCTCAAACACATGAATGTTATTTTCCATTCCTCTAAGCCATTCATCTATATGCAGGCTCAACCCTTTGTTTGTCATTACCTCTACACAAAAATATTCAATGTTAAATTCTTAAGATATCTAAAATCACCACTAGATTATCTCCAAATATGAACACAAGTCCCTAACCTTTCTCAACAAGTCTACCTTAGTAGATAGGGACACATTGTGTCATTGTCCACTTAGGATGGTCATGTATTGTTCCAAATAATGACTACTTTCTAAACTTGAAATAAATATTTTGGGTCTTCCCACACATTTCAAACCATTTAATAAAGAAATCTATCAAAATATTCATCTATAAATACATGTCAAAATTCATTGATTATCCCCACTTTTTATTCACTTGGTACAAACATTTACACTTTTACACATTAATTAAATTCACCCTATTATGTCCAAATTATGAATTATTCATAAGGAGTATCCATAATCCAAGTCAAGAGATTTATAAATTTAAAATAATATATATGATTTTCAATTATTAAATTCATATTCTATTTGCATAAATATAGTAAAAAGAACACATTTGCATATTCAATGTAGGTGGGAGAACTATGCGGGCTTGATTTCCCTCCTTGGAGTATTTGAAAAGTAGGTAGTAGTTAATCATCAAGGGATGATTGAGGTCAACTCAACCCATTACACTTCTATATTTTTTGGTATATTTTCAAGCTGTCAAAGTGCCTGAAGGGATTCAAATATAAGAGAAAACATTTATCTATTTTTATGCAGCCAAATCTTAAGTGTGATATCTCAAATTTATCATCATCTATAGGTATAATAAGTTTAATGATTATTTTATACACATAATCAACCTAGATACATTTGTGATCAATAAACTTGGGTGAAATACCATCTTGTCTACCTACTACATTCCTATCCATAGGCATATTCTACTTTTTCCTATGATGTGTCACTTAAGATTCTACTTTCTCTATCTTTTCATATTTTTCATTTGCCACAGTCAACTCAGATAATTTTTTAGTTAGAAAACTAGATCACACTGCACCATTATTTTCTTATTACACTCTCTTATCAGTCTAGATTGCACCCTTGAGGAAAAGTATTCTTATAACTACCTCATCTAGCTGATATAATTGAATCACCTCTAGGTGTCAATGGTATAATGGGTGAGGTGAGTCTCTAGTTTTGGGGGTAGCTCCTTTGATGCATCAACTAATTTTAACTACTAATTCTACTTGTTTTTAAAATTAAAATGGATAGGATAGATACATGAAATCAAACCTAAGATATAGGAGGTGATGCACCAATATGTTGTGTCTCCTCTACTTGACCCTTTAATAAAACTTTATGAATAAGACAAAGACTGTTTATGACACACTCTCTTCAAAATAATCCTACACATTAGTGATTCACATGGAGGTTATGATAATGGCTATGACCTAAATATGATGATTGAGATATATGATTCAAGACACTATCAATCAATCTTCACTAAAAACATAATCATTGGCACCTTCACACACCATGTAACCTACATAAGAATAATTCACTAGCATCTAGGTGAAAATTAAGGACCTAAAAAGGGAGAAAATTATCAACCATTTATGAAAATAAAAAACATTAAACATAGTATAGACTAGTATAGAGGAGGATGAATCAGTCTTTGTATTAGCTTAAAGGCTACAAGATATAAATGTGTAGAACTTTATCATACCCAGTAGAGGGATGCATATAATGGATTTCTAGGCCTAATTTATAGAACAAAATGAGAGAGATAGATAAGATAGCACTAAATATCATCAATGATTTAATACACCTACATTTTCAATTTCAAATTAGAAAAAAAAGTCTATGAGACATGACCTTTTAGCTCTCTTCAACGCATTGGTCTTGTTTGGTTGATGGTCTTCATGAAAGTATGGCATAGGAAATATGTAGTTGAGGTTAATTAATTATTATTTCAACCTCTTAAAATCATGAGTGTGATAAAATTGGCCAACCAACTCCTAATTTTAAATTATAATGGCAAAACTTGTATTTTAATTAAACTCCATAAAGCATGAAGTAGCCTACCTCTCCATTTTGCATGTTGACTAGATCTAAAACTACCCCACCCTCCATAATGACCATGAAATTTTCATGATTTAATCAATATAGTAGTTAAAATAACATTAATTTTTCTCCATTCACCCTATTATAATCCCTCTATGCCAAGAGACATCTTCCTTAGCTGGCCAAATAGGCCTACTAAGCAACTAGGCCTAATCACTCAGTAATAGTCAATTAGATGGCCATGGAGATTCCATATACCCTTTATAATGGGCTTATGATAATTATTTAGGACCAAATAAATATTTTACACCATGATTTTTTATTTTCATGTAGTGTACACCTATTATTCTTTCTCATCTAGGTGACTAGGTCATCTCTCCACAAGCACCTCTAGACTACCTTTCTAGCCCAGTCTTGTAAGAAATATTTTATGGGGATTGAATGTATTTTATAACCTAATAGGGTATAATATAATTCATAAATTATTTTTAATTGTTAATCTGGTTCTACACCTTGAATTCATCATGAAATCTTATAAAAATAAGGTACTTGGTGCATCTATATAGGTGTTCATAAAAACCAATGGCATAAACAAGACCTTATTAGGGTTTAAGATGTGTTTTATTTTTTTCCCAATCTATTTAAACGAATTTTTATGCATTTATCTCAATTTATTATCTATCGGGTCATTACTAGGATTTTAGGAGGGTTCAAACATACATAATCTCTTAATGATTATTCATAGACCTACGGGCCTAGATTATAAAAATAATACCAATAAATTTAAGTATGCATCCTCCCTCAACATACCCTAGTATATAATAACTTCATGCACCTAATCCTTGATGTTCACATGTCAAGATGACACCTCTTAGTCTAGGAAACATGTAATAGTGTAGTTAAGATAGGAACATTGAGTGTGTAGGGTGTGAAAATGGATGATTTTGGATTCAAAAAGCTCTATGGGACTTACAATCCTATTCTAACACATTATTATGGTTTACATTAATTTATAACTCCCCAAAGTGTCTACAAATATCTCATGCATAGGCTTAGGGTTTGTAAGCTAATAAGCTAGTTTGATCCTAAATTTGAGGTTCTTGGGATTTATTCTTGATTCCCTAAGTTAAAAATCATGTATTAAACTTGGAACATAATAAATCACTTCCCTATAGACTTAAATCTTCCAAATACTCCTAATAATTCAATTTGTCTTCTAATTTCATGCTTAGCCTTGTGACTACCTATTTAGGCCTATAAAGCCTAATTAGCCTATCAAGGCTCTTCATTTTGATTCAAAAGACCAAACCAACTCAATGAATACTATTAAAACTTGGTATAAAAGTCAAGAGACCTATTTCTCACTCCAAATTTCATCTATGCATGGTTAAAATCACTTTTTCCATCCTTCTCTAAGGTCTTATTTATAGGAGCCTAATAGGTCTATCTATAATAAGTATGCATATCACCTTTTAAATGGAACTTAATGCCTTATCACTAATTATAAAATGATATCCAAGATTATAAAAGTTTATATAGACCCTTGAGACCCTCCCTCACTTCACATACACCTCTTTTCTCCATCCTTGCATGATAGAATTGTAAGTGTTAGCTTAGGGTCTACCTAGGCTATAAGTGTGTACTTTCTATTTTTGTTAGCACCTTGAGGTCTCACTAAGTAATGAAAACATAATGTATAGGGTATTTTTAATTTTATATAACCCTATAGTTTTTTATTCAAACCATCTTCCACTTAACTTTACAATCATAGCTCTACCTCTTCATCGCTAGCTTGTAGGTTAATTTGGATCCACTTATTCAGTCTGATTGATCATAATATTAGTGTAATGTGAAATTTAGATCTAATTAGATAGATATTATTGTTTTATAAGTCTCTCATATGCATCCTTAGGTATCTTTTATATTATTTTAGGCTTAAAAAGGTTAAAGGGCTAATTATTTGCTTGTATGAGTGATTTGAAATCTTAGACTTTAGGTCTAAAGGAACATTTTCCTAACAATACTTGACCATCTTAGATTTTTTAACCTTTAACTTACCATTACCTTTAAAACTTCAAAATCACTCTCCTTAATTCATTTTTAAAAATTACATACCAAATGCATACCTATAGGTCTATAGACCTGTAGGTCTATATTCTCATGCTTTTAGGCCTCTTTTGTTGCAAACAAGGTCTCTCGAGCTTGAAATCATCCTTCACTAGCTCTTTATATTCAAAAAGACTCTAACTTTCATTTTGACAATGTAATATAAGGCCATATTCAATTACCTTTAAACAAATAATCTGTGCTTAGTTTAATTAGCTAGAAGTTTGAACGTTATTTAGAAGATTATGTATGGAGTAACTAGGTTTTTGGGGATCCTTAAATGGCTAATAAGATGAGAATCCCATTTATATCCATTTGGATTCATTAATCTTGAAGATTCTTCAAAACATAGAGGTAATAATACATGACTCTCAATCTACCAATTACTTTGTGGAGCCTTTTTACTTATCACTCAATGTCACCTGTGCCCCTATTGGTGGATGAAAGTACAAAATATATGTGTATACTTTTGAAGGTCTTTCTCAAACACTCTCATGCTTAAAAAAGTTAATTTTTCAATAAGGATTACCCAAAACTAAGCCACTAGGTTTTTTCAAGGGTTTAAGACCACCTAGGGTTCTTTATGATTGTTCATAAAGCCTAGGTCTTTGATCTATAGACCAATGCCACTAGTTTCAAGCTCACTAGGTTCTCTACCTCTATCTAAGGTATTGGGCTATGAATCCCTCTATACGAACCTTACCATCCAACTCAAATTGGCCCTTGTGAGCTTTACAAGGTCTTGATAGATATCTTGCTATCATGTTTTCCTTTTTATAAACATTTGAGACATGGATCCTTTTCCACGATGCCTATAAGGGATCCTAAATTAGGTGTATGAGCTCCTTTGACTCTACCCTGATCATAAAATTCCATACAAGTCTTGGAAACACCTATAAAACCTCATTTTTCTACATTTTTTTAGGTTTTATATCTTGATAAACCATTGGGGGACACAAGGAGGGAAATGAGAAGTTAAAAAATAAATTTTAAAACTAGGTGGTCTAGATCGAGAGAAGCTAAAAAGTCACCTTTTTGAGAATTTTTGGTCCTTTTGGTAAATGAAAAGTGTTTGATTTCTAAAAAATACATATTTTGGCATATAAGTCCACTTTTTTATTACTTTCAATGGTTATGACACCTTTAAAAACTCCTAATTTCAATGTGACACCTTGTTCAAAGGATTCTAATATGAAGGTGACCTTATATGTCATGTTTAAAAGAGAATTTGATGACTTTGTGGGCTAATTGGAGCTTAAAACATGATGACAAATATAACATATAATATAAACCTAGATACATCATTAGGCCTCATTTCAAAACTCTAAAAATACTTGGGTATCCCCTATATCTTGATAACAAGGCCTCTCCCATAAGAAGTAGCTAAGGCAAGTAGGAATATAATGAAAACAAGAAACCTCAATCTCTTCAAATACCTTAATTTCTAATAAAATACCTTAACTTTATCAAACAAGGTATAGGCCATTATTTAGGATTCAAAAGACATTTGACACCCTTCCATTCACCCAAAGATAACCTATGAAGACCATATACATCATTCAATGATTCATAACATGTTATCAGATGATGGTTCCTCAAGTAACTCCTATCACATACTATAAAACCTTAAATAATGCTAATAAGGTTTTCAAGAAGACCATTTAAAATACTATGACACACTTTATATCACCATATACAAGCTTGAAGGTCCCTATGAGAAAGTTTTAAACTATAGGGGTTGATATTTGGTCTAGAAGGCCAAATTATCAACATATTACCCTCCATATTTTATTTCTATTTTTGTGTTTAATATTGAGCCTGCACAGTCACCTTTTATTTTTATTTTCATAGTCAAATAATCAAAATAGTTAACAAAGATGAGTGTGCAAGTTAAGTATATATCTTCTTATTACTTTCTTAAAATATTAACTTTCCATATTTAGAAATTTGTCAAAATTTGAATAGTTGAATATTATATATCTTTAGCATTTTTATATTTCTATTTTTACACCTATATACATAATAACACTTCTTAATTCATTTAATATTTTATCAAAAATAGGGTAAAATAATTTTCTAATTAGGGACATGGTACCCTTAATTTATTATATCATATATATTTTTCCAATATGGATATGGTACCCATGGTTTCTATTTCATATCTTATTTTCATATGGAAGCATCATACCCATAAATGTTTCTTATCAACATATCTTGAGTACATACACACGATTACAAGGGAGTTAGTTTCTTGTTAGTATGAAATCAAAAATTAAATACATAAAAACCTAAAACCCAAGTGCATGTCCTCATATTGGGAAAGGACAAGAAGTGATAAACAAGCATGAAAAAGGCAAATAACATAATTTTACCTTCTTTCTGGATCTCTCTATCTTGTCAACATACTAATTTAATTGGCTTAGATATAGATCTTGGAGTCTTTTTTAATGTCATAGTGTCAATCCAATAGCATCTCCCCTTTCACTATGTTTGTTTTGATTGAGAAATAAAGAAATAATTGAATCTTTTAGTAGAGTTTTGGAAATTATGTTTTCACCAAAAATCTTGTTTATAATGGCAAACAACCCTTTTATTTATAGACTTCTCAAATTGCTTTCAATTGTTGGATGATGATCAAGATGTGTAGATAAGGATCAATCAATTTTAGAGGGTTTATTTCATTAATATTTTGGGTTTTTTTTCATTAATTGAGGCATCAATTTTATTTATGGAGCATGGGTTACATTTATGTTGATATTCTCAAGGTTTAACCTTTGGCTAATTCTAATCAAGTTTAATCAACCACTTGTCATGTGATGTCATAATTGAATTTTATTGATTTATTTGAATATGGATATTCCAAAAAGCTATGGATTTAATGTTTATGGATATATTTTCCATTTCATTTAATTTAATCATTTAATTAATCCTAGATTGATTTTGTATGATTATTACAATGTTGAAAATTGAATAATTATTCCATTTAATTGATCCAGAAAGTCACTTTCAAAAGAAAAAAATTGACTCAAGCTGAATTAAAGTTGGTTGATGATTTGATATAGTGTGTTTCCCTAATCAGGTATATAACAATGTGTTTCATAATATACACACCAAGTGTGTTAATGAATTTGAATGTTTTAGTGGTTTTTGAGTTGATTTGTCTATTACTACAGAAAATCATTCTAATTTGTAATTTTGACGTGGAAATGATGAAAGTGGAGTCTCTAAATTTTTCCCCTATTTGAAATTTTTTTATGAGATGGAAAAAGCAAAGACTTTTTAAATAACAAAAAATTCATTAAACTAATTTTATAATAATTGATGAATGATGTGATCACATTTTATCGATTCTTTTTCAATTTTCTAAAAAAAATCGAGTTCACAGTGATGCCCCAAATGATGTCTACAATGCCTAGGATGTCCTCTCAATAGATTCACCAAAAAATGAGTTTGATGAATGTGCCCTCAAAAGGAGGAAAATAACATTTTTTATAGTAAAAGAAGTTGAGACATGGAGAAATTAAAATAAAATTAAATTGAAAATAGACAAAATATCCATAAACATGCCTTCATCAGAGAATAATGATGTAATGGGAGGGATGAGGGGGGTAAAAATTCAAATTTGGAGCTATAAGCTGACCCTTAGGGGTTTAAAAGGTTCATTTTCACTCTCTCTATTTGAAATTATTTTATATGGATTTACACATGAGAGATTTGATTTAAATGGTACATCTCCATTATCATAGGCATCTTAATGAGTAAGTCTAAGGGTATAGGCAACCAACATGGAGTGGGAATTCAATAATTACCCTTATTTTGTGAAAATTTTGGCATCTATGGCATTTAGTGCCAGGTAGAAGTAAGTAGATTAATCAATCTACCATTTTTAAAACCCTTAAAAATGGTGATATCACACCTACAAACAAAAATATCACCAATAAAATGGTGTTATTATGACCAAATCATTGATATTGTGACAAAAAAAGATGAGACCAAATCATTGATATTGTGACAAAAAATGATTATATCATAAAAAAGGTGGAAATTATCAAAATGACAAAAATACAAATTTGGGTAGAATTCACCCATATAGCAGGAAAGATATAAAAAACAAAATAATGCCCTATAAATTGATGATATCTCTATGACATGGAAATATCATCCTAAAAAATAGTGTATTCATATAAGATGTCACTTAAGTGCAATGAGTGTACTTGAGACCACCCCACCCCTAACCTAGCCCTGGACCTATCTTAGGTCCTCTTTCAACCCTTATCCAAATTTTATGTAGGTATTAAACATCTCTAGACATCCCAAAATCAGTCCTAGACCTTCCCCTAAGGATCTAGACCCCTAATTCCCCAAGTTCTTCCACTTGGACACTAGTGTGTCCCTTTGGACACTAGTGCATCCCTTTGGACACTAGTACATTACACTAGTGACCAAGGGACTGTGTTAGTGTCCCTTACCTAATTTCAACCCTAATGGATATATTTTCAATTCTTAACATGCATAGGGTTGGACTAGACCTATTTCACACTCTGCATAAGCACCAGGTTAGTATAAATACATTAATTTTAGTCCTTTACCCACTAGATGAAAATCAAATGCAAATCCACACAAACATGATCATAATAAGTGGTGAATAATCAAGATCATTGATCCCTATTCTACCCTACTTCTACATATAGTCATATACATCCATTCTAATCTTAGAATACATAGGTTTCTAACCTCAAACCTCACTCAAATAACTCAAGATAACACTCATACTAGCATCACTTGCATTTGCACGAACACTTAGATTGGGAGAACTACATTGGTCTTGATCCCCTCTCAAGGTATGTTTATCCAAGAAAATCTCAACACAGTGAGGTGTTAAGGACATCTAACCTACATAGCTAATAGTACACTTTTACTACTTGTGCCACTCAAATATCCTAACAACATGGATATCTAGGGTTTGCATATGATTTAACCTTTTAAGGTTTTATTAGTGTAAATATTATTTTATATTAAAGGGATGAGTTATCAAAATTAGTGAAATAATATGGAATAAATAAACACTGATTTGTTACAAATTTTCACTTTTTTAAATTTCTAAATATACTAATAAATATGTGCAAATAGAAACTTATCTATAAAACACGTATTGCAAAATATTTGAGTGCTAAAAATTGGGTTATAGATAGGTATGAGTGTTGTAAATAGGGTCCCTAAGTTACATTATTCCTTGGATAGTAGTGTCCCACTTGGATAGTATTTCCTTATGGCTATAGTAATAAAAATGGTGTTATTGTCCTCTATGAAGGATTGTTCCTAAATTTTGGGAGCACTTGCACCTATGTTTCTGGAGTATGATCCTACACACATAAAACTTGGAACTCTATATTGTGCTTATAGTAGTTGATTTATATTGTAAACCCTAATTCTCAAAAGTATGGCATGAGATGAAAATGTATGTTTGTTATTAGGATAAGACAAACATCCTTAACACCCCATTGTGAAGTGAGTTTCCTACATACCAATACTCCAAGGAGGAATCAATCTCAATGTAGTTCTCCCACCTAGTGTTTGGTTCAAGTGAAAGTGAATGATTGAATGATAGTGATATTGAATGCCTTGAGTCTACTTGAGATTGGAAATATTTGAAATCTAGGCTTAGGGTAGTTGTATATTTTAGTGTGTAGAAGTAGGGAAAATAGGGATTAATAATCTTGATTTTTCTCAACTTCTTTCTTACTTGAATAGGATGTTTTCATATATTTTCCATGTAGTGGATATACATCTAAGAGTCTTGTATTTATAGTGATCCATAACTTGTGCAGATAATAAAATGTGTTTAGGCCAACCTTAGGAGGGTCATACATTTAAAAATGTGTCCATTCAATATAGTTAGGAAAAGGGACACTAGCACCATGTAGGGGACACTAGAACCATGTAGTTCTAGTGTCCTTAATGTGGTGTTAGTGTCTAGCTGGTAGACTATGGGCTATAAAGGGCTAGGATTTGGGAATGTAGGATTGAGACTATGTTTGAGTTGATTGGAGACATCTATGGTCTATATAGTGTCTAAAAAAGTGTGATAAAGGTTATAGGATAGGTATAGGGATAAATTAGGAATTAGTTATCTCAAGAAACACTCTTAGCATCCAAATATCACTTTGAGGAGATTAAATTTACCCCCCCCCCCTTTATGCTATAAATGTATAAAAGTGAAATAATGAGTATAAAGGAAAAATAAGTGTATCTAGACTTACTTAGCAAGTGAAGCCTGTGTGTAACATCCCCACTAAGATCGACTTATTAATACATGATTTTTTTAAAAAAAATTAAACAACATATCATTTCATTATATTACATCATGAGAAACTAATTAGTTATCCATATAAGTTACTATAACTATGATAACTAAAAAATAAGTATGTGACATCATTTATCATTGATCACTATCATTATAAGAAACACATCACAACTGAATATAGAAAGTAACTACAGACTTGCAATCATGACTGGTACAATCATATAGCCACTACTATCAAAGTAAAATAAGTAATTAATTACAACTTATTAGGTAATTTTTTAATAATAAATGAAATACAATGTACAAATATAAGATACATGGATCCATCGAGCATGAGTTTTCTAAACTCTAATATCTATGGAAATCTCTAGTGTCATCTCTAAGTAAGTACTATTATGGGGAGGAAGAGCATCATCCAAGTGTTTTTCCACACCAACCACATACTATTGATCCCCCACACAATCACCCATCATGGAATGGCCTTCCCTTCATGGATGAGTAGATAGTGATGGTGTGGGAATCCAGAGAGATAAGTTAGTACCTGTGTGTTGTATGATTTCTAAATACATGTAGTGTACCATAAAGAAATTCAATCTAACATGATATCACACAAATATGAAAATCATACATATTAAATGATAATTTCTAAATAAAATTACTTTGGATAAAGTTTTTAATAATTATTGATCTCTAGGACCAATAAATTTCAAACACACCACTTGATCAAATTACCTTCATCTAGAATTGTGATACTAGTAAGCTAGTGAAGTATATCTCACTACTTAGTACCAGTAATGTGAGATTTGGTTAACAAAAATATAACCAATAGATTCATACATATTACCTCCTAATAAAAATCATAAAACATGATAAGTACAAGAATAATAAAAATGCATACTATTAGTCCATCAAATGTATGAATAAATCTCCACAACATTATTTAACACAAATAATAATAATAATAATAATAACTACAGCTTATATCATCCAGGTATAATATACATCTAAAATACAATTTTATAATTACTATAAGTACTTTCCAAATATAATTTACTCTATGACAATCCATATTATCATAGTCCATTTTTCTTGAGCACAACTACTCAAATACAAACATCCAGTCATAACAAATTCAAGAATCAAAAGTCTCATAATCTTAATTATGTTTTGTTTGAACATGATCTTTCATTTATACATATTTTTATGTTTTAGGTAACTGTATACATATATATTTGGTTTCCCATTCTTCAATAATCTAGGACTTAGTTTATATCAATCAATAGAGATATAGGTTCCACCACATTATACCAATACATAATATATATGTACATACACCTGTATGTATTAATCTACACATTATATGTATCATTCATAGGTTATTAAACAATAAATAAGTACTACATGTAAATTCCTTCCATCGTTTATAATTCCAATCAAGAATTTCAAGAGGTTATAGTAGTCATTTGACAAAATATAGTGACGACCAATTATGATACATAACATTTTCCAAAATACTAATAAACATAGGTGATAGGTTATTTGTCTCCTATGATTTGTATATACTCAATATTTATGTTTTAATCAATACCATAATATTATCACTATAAGTTTCATCATTATGTCATTTTAGAATTAGGATAAATACATATAAACCAATTACTTAATATTTTTAGATACTAGTCATTCCCATATGAGTGATGAATTCTCCCAGTTATATAATAAATCCACTTATTATATATGAAATTAATTTCCTTGGATATGTTTATTATCTATCTACATACACAAGGAAAAAATATCTTAATTATTTATCTATCATCATGATATGCATGTTAATGTTTATTATATATCTAGTATATGAAACGTAATACGTAGTAGAAGATGACCCTATCCACAATAACTACATTTATGTTATTAAGTTGTTTTACCTAATAAGTTGAGTATTAAGCATATGGTAGATTGATACCCTCTCAGACTCATCACCCTTACTCTAGCCTATACCAGCTCTGATGCTTATTATTAATAGTTAGATTGTATCATTTCTTTATGTGGCTATATTACATATATAATAGATAATATATACATAATTTTGATACCCATTACTAATTTAGGTAGAAATAATAAGTTGAATCTAAGACAAATTTCCCTGATACTCAAGTTTTTACCACCACAACTACCATAGATATGAATTCATAATAATAACAATCATGTTATTTTAAGATCCCCCTATAATAATACATATGCTTAATTACCTATCTATCCATAGTCCGATAGGTAGATTTTAATATATATTTAACATTATGAATATATTACATAGTATACTCAATTACTAATCATAAACAAATCATTGGTTTTTAGAAGGTAGAGATTTGAATAGATTATATGCATATAGTATTGAAATCTAGTGTATCCTATTGTAGTATAGTGCAATGTTTGATAAATAAATGTGTATATCAATTCAAGATTGTATTTTGTAACATTAGATTATACCAAGTTTGTCATATATTGATTAACTTAGTAATTTGATTATAACAAGTTGAAAATCATTATCCAATTATCTCAACAAGTCATTAATATTAATGACCTGAGTATTCTCAAATTTTTATGAGTGTAATTCAAGTTTGCATGTTTACTAGTAATAATAACTTAGATTTATATATGCCTTAGTTAGTAGATCATTATCTATATGTCATGGATTCATAGTAAGTTAAGGTAAATGTCATTATAGTTATAGCTTAATATATATATAGATTGATAATATAACATATAGAAATAAATATAATATACCCTATTATATATCACCTAACTTAATAGTGCATGTCATTATTTTATTAGGAAGTCACTATTCATAAAACAATTATCTGCATATTACTATACTATTATTCTTTTTAACAAAGCACTTTAACATGTTACCATAATAATATTCATTATAACAGGTCATCGTATTGTTAGTCAATTTGTTATGTTTTATAATATATATATATTTTGTTATGCACACATATATTGGTTCAGCAATAATAAGTTGATCTAACAAATTTTAATATAAACAATGACAATATTCACTATTCCTAACAATCAAACCATAAAAAAAAAAATCCATTTTTACACAAGGGTAATAATGGTGCTTACCTCTCAAGCTCCTCTTTAAATCTAAGAAATTCCAATCTTCTCCCTTTTGCACCACTTCCCATCTTTTCTCCCTCCTTCATTCTCTTTCTCTCTCTCCTTTTCTTTCTATCTTCCCCTCTAATAGTTTCACCCCTTCATAATCTTTATTCCCTTTTTCATGACTATGGCATTGTTTTCTTTTTGAAGATTTTTCCTTTCTTTTTTGTTTTTCTTTATTTTTATCCCATTTTTTAATCCTTTTTTCTCTTTTTTTTCTAATTTCTTACTTTCCTTCTCACTTGTTTTATTCCAATTTGTTTATTTATTTTTCTTCTTTTATTTACTAATTTATAAAAATCAATAATTATTTAGTACAATTAATTAATCACCACATAATCATTTTACTACATTATGCATTTAACCCTATGCATAACTTTCATAATACAATCACATGAGGTAAATTCCATGTAAGCTGTAAACTAAGCTAATGTACAACTAACCATGTGTAAACAACTATCTAAATGCAAGCAACATCAAAACACACTATGCTAACCATTTCATTATGCATATAACATGTACTAACCAATGTAATGTGTGTAGGGTTCTAGCCATTTTTTCTATCATCCCCCAATATCTCCATCTACATCACCCCTCTTTAATGTTCTCCCTCTATTAGGCTCTAAGGGATAAATTTCTCCTACATCCAACTCATGACAAGAAGGTAGTTAGTCCATAACATCATGACATATATACATCATAAAATACAACTTAAATAACAACTCGTCATGATCATAATGTATACATAATATAGTTAGCTCATAGAAAAACAATCATATAATCAAAGTAATATTCAACTACCCCATAACAACATATAACTCATAGCTTAGGTAAATAATAAACAAATCAAATTGACAACTATAAATATCCATAGATAATCAAAGTTTTTTTAATGAGA
This sequence comes from Torreya grandis, assembly GCA_037957365.1. Lineage (NCBI taxonomy): Eukaryota > Viridiplantae > Streptophyta > Pinopsida > Cupressales > Taxaceae > Torreya > Torreya grandis. Next base: position 3,004,998 of record JARHVA010001564.1, on the reverse strand, counting down.
AATCAAGATGTAACATCATGTAACTAAGTTTGAGTATGTGAACTTAGGTCTACATATGTGAAGCATGATCAAAAGGAATGACCTGCAATGAAATGTTCATAAATCATTCCTTAATTAAGAGATCTCAAAATAAAAAGACTATGCTAAATAAAGTAACTAAATAAAATTGTGTAAGGAAATAGGATAGAGGCAAGTAATGATACACCTTGTTGGGTATGTGAACCAATGTATGAACCTAGTGATAACCTGTGTGTACACATGTACATAGTGATCAAATCATTAAATATCTTGGACTTAACCAGTATCTTTATCAATCCTCATATGTGGGTGGATCAAGAACTCAATCTGGTTTCAACTCCATCATTACCCACCCCTACTTGGTGGATCATGACTTGTGAATAACTTGGATTAGACTGTGTGTCTAACCCTCTCATGTAGATGAATTAAGAAATCAAGTAGGCTATGACTCCATCATTACCCACCTATGTGTAGTAGATGCATCTAAAATTGAACTATGTAAAGTGTTGAAAATATCTAACTAGCTATATTTAACTATGTATGTCAGCTTTTCATCCACTTAGGTACATTAGGTGGTTTTAGTCCACTCAAAAATTCCAACCATTATAGATGGAGTAAGGCATGAAACTAGTGATAACCTAGAATGTGATTTTAAGTTTATACAATGTAGATAATGACATGGATTTTTCCATTTCATCTAATCAACTTGTGTATAACTGAGCATACATAAACTATGTGTTCTGCACATGTCCCTAATCTGATATGTGAGTATACTAATTATGGATTGAGTATGTAATAATTTTATCTATGTATCTGAATTAAATGTGGTATTGATCATGTTGCACATGATGCCCCCAATATGAGTAACTGATATGAGTTTTTACTGAAATTAGTGTATATGAGAAAAATCTAAACATAATCATCAAACTCGTAGTTATATTTGTGCAAACATGTAACGTAATGTATGTCAAATTTTCATCCACTTAGGTACATTAGGTGGTTTTAGTCCACTCAAGAATTCCAACCATTATAGATGGAGTAAGGCATGAAACTACTGATAACCTAGAATGTGATTTTAAGTGTATACAATGTAGATAATAACATGGATTTTTCCATTTCATCTGATCAACTTATGTGTTACTGAGCATACATAAACTATGTGTTCTACATGTCCCTAATCTGATATGTGAGTATACTAATTATGGATTGAGTATGTAATAATTTTATCTATGTATCTGAATTAAATGTGGAATTGATCATGTTGTACATGATGCCCCCAATATGAGTAATTGATATGAGTTTTTGCTGAAATGAGTGTATATGAGCAAAATCTAAACATAATCATCAAACTTGTAGTTATATGTGTGCAAAAATGTAATGTATCTAGTGTACTATTATAGGTAATATGAACTACCCTAAAGTTGGGGCTAATAGATAGTAGTTTCATGTAGTGTATAGTAGTGCCATGTGGCGTTAGTGTCCCAATCTAGGCACTAATGTCTATGTGGTCTAAAATTTGGGTGACTAAACTACTTTTTGAGTCCCTATTTTTTCATGTGTTTGATTTCTTAAAACTAAGCTTTTGGGTTGAAAACGATCTGTGAATAGCAATGTAGGAACTTGATCTCTAAGACAAACCCTTGTGAATGCCCCTATTTTAAGGGTAGTTGTTGACCTATGAAATAACTATCCTCAAAGGAAAATAGCTCTACAAAATGTGTGTTAGCCAGAGCATATATGATAATTACATGATAATCCAATATAATGTACAAATATAACATCAAAATGTAAGATAATCTTAGAATAAGTATGTAATGTAATATGTAAAAAACACATGCTACACGTGAAATAGGCCAAGGGGCCATAATAAAATGGACATGGGCATATGTCACTAAATTTGAGAAAATAAAGAAATAACCAACACGAATGAGGGAAGATGATGGCGCGCGCGGGTGAAACCAGGGGTGCGCGACCAGGCTAGGGCTGCCGAGCCTTAGCCTGTTTTTGTATTGTTTTGGACTGCGTTTGGGTACTCTTTAGGCACGTTCTGGTTGCTGGTGGACGGAGGGAGCATGGTGTTAAGGGAAAAGGGCGTAGGAAGTGACAGGGAGTGGTGGGAGGCAGGGTTGACGTCTGCGAAAATGGATAGGAGCTTCAAGGAGGTTTTAGGGAAGCAGGCTCAGGGGAATGGCTCCAGATTGGAACCCAGGACGAAAGATCTTGCAGATTCTGTGCATACAGCAGGTATGTTTGATAAAAATGCTATAGGAAGTTCAAAATTGAATAAGGTAAATGGATGCTTGGAGCACTGCTCTGAGAGACCAAAACTTGTTATTCCCTATGAAATGATAGCTGAGGATGTGGAGTACTACTCCAAACACTCACTTTATTGCAAATTTCTGGGACTGAGAGTTTCCTTACCCTTCTTGGAGAGCTGGGCAAGGCGAATGTGGGAGCCAAAGGGGGAGATGGAAATCTCTCTGCTGGCAAACAACTTCTTCATGATCACATTTGTCTGTGTTAATGATAGAAACAGGGTGTTCGAAGGAGGTCCTTATTTTTATAATCAGGTTGGTTTGTTTGTCAAACCATGGCATGCTGGGTTCAACCCGACTGAAGAGCTACCGAACAGAGTACCGGTTTGGGTAAGACTTCCCAGAATGCCCATTGAATGCTGTAGGGAGGATGTGTTACAGCTGATTGCTTCTATGTTAGGAAAACCTGTTGGGTCTTCTTCTCAGACCCTAGGAAAGAAATTCATGACATTCGCCAGGATTTGTGTAGAAATTGATTTAAGCAAACCTATACCGGATGCGGTTGAGATGAGTGTAGGTGAATATTCATGGGTTCAGCAGCTTGATTATGAGACGCTCCCTTTCAGATGCAGATTGTGCCATGAGTATGGGCACCTGGTACGTGGATGCCCCAAGGAAAAGATGAATGATCAGCAACCTTCACGCCCTCCTCTTCATCAAACCACAGGAGTTGATAAAGGGAAAAAGATTGGAACGGAAGGAAGTAAGGATTCAGAGGGTTTTGTGCAAGTAAAGGCTAAAGGCAAGAATAGAGGACATAAAAGATCATGGATGGAGCGACAGGCTGAAGATTCAATCAACAAATTTGAGATTCTTGATTCATTGGGACAGCAGGAAGTCTTTCCAGGGTTAATTAGTGAAGAGGCGGTGGGGGGAGAGGCCGAGGTGGCTGGTGCTGCACCCATGGACCACGCATTGATGATAGCAAAAGCTACTCTACCTATGATCCTGGATGGACAATTGGGGGAACAGATGTCCTTAGCAGCATATGCCAACTTGGGGCGAGTAGGGGAAGAGATGGATCCTCCAACGTAGGCTGAGGTGGGAGAGACGGAGAAGAAAGGCAAGGCCCATCCGCACCTGGGAATTCAGCAGAGGGAAGGGAAGAAGGGGTCAGCTGAAAAAAGCGCCAAACCCGGTCGAAGGAAGGATATAGAAAGAATTAAGGTAATTGGGGAGAACTTAGTTGAGTCCGGGTCGGTGAAGACCATCGACTCCCACTTCATGTCTCCAGTAAAATGATTGTGCTCTCATGGAATGTAAGGGGCTTGAACAGTGGCCCCAGACAAAAAGCTGTTCGGGATTTGGTTAAGTGTCATAATCCAGATGTTCTCTTTCTATAGGAAACTAAGGTTTCGGTAGAAGTTATGCTGGGAATTGCGCCCAAGATGTGGAAACAGTGCTTGTGTCAATGCACAGGAGCTCAGGGATCGGCGGGGGGCGTGGCGTGCTTGTGGAATCCCCACAAGATTCTTCTAGTTTCTTGGATTGCCTTCAAATCATCTCTTTCCATGGTGGCACTTTGTGTGGAATCGGGGGAATATGTTCTTTTCACAAACATTTATGCTCCCACTGAGTACCTGGGTAAGCTTATGGAGTGGAATAATCTACAGTTGGTCCGCAAAGAATTTCCATATGTGCCATGGATTTTGGCTGGAGACTTTAATGCCATCATGGATCTTTCGGAAAAAAGGGGAGGTACGGCAAGATTGGAGCCTTCGTCCCTTTTGCTTCGGGAGAAGATCACTGAACTCAACCTGGTGGATATAAAGCCGGGGAATGGCAGATTCACGTGGAATAACAGGAGAATGGGGGTAAGCTGCATTGCTGAGCGCATAGATAGGTTCTTGACCTCGTGTTATTGGATGAATGGTCAATGGTCCTTGAAGTTTGAGATTCTGGACTGGAGAGGCTCAGATCACTGGCCAATCAAGCTGAACATTTCCTCCAATAAGAGCCTTCGAAAGCCTTCGTTCAAATTTCAACTTATGTGGCTGAGGGACCTGAGTTTGTTCGAAAGGGTAGCTGATTGGTGGAGAATTGGAAGGCCGGCAGTTGGCACGGCAATGTATGTTATGGTTAAGCGCCTACAATTTGTAAAATATCAGCTCAAGAGATGGAACCGGCAGCACTTCGGCAATATTTTTCACAATAAGAAAGAAGCACAGGAAGAGTTGGATAGCATTACCAGAATAATTCGAGAGGAGGGGCTCAATGAACTCTTGATGCATGAAGAATCTAGGGCAGTCCGGAAGGTGGAGGAATGGGAGCTTCAAGAGGAGATTTTTTGGAAACAGAAGGCCAGAGTTGATTGGTTACAGGAAGGGGACCGGAATACAGCTTTTTTCTTTAATACGGTGAAAGCTAGACAACATGGTAATATGATACCGACGCTGGTTTTGGACAGTGGAGAAAGGGTCTCCTCTACCAGAGAGATGTGCAACGCAGCGGCCCAGTATTTCTCGGCATTATTTACTGAGCAAGGTAGAAGCGCAGAGGACGTTGAGGAGCGGATACTTTCCTGCATCCCCAGTGTTGTCTCTCAGGATATTAATGAACAGCTGATGCGTACTATCAATATGGAGGAACTCCAGCGGGTTGTCTTTGGCATGAAGCAGGGAAAAGCACCGGGCCCAGACAGTTTCCCCATTGAATTCTTCCAGGAATATTGGGAAATTGTCAAAGGGGATTTATTAGCTGTTGTTAATGAGTCCCAGAATAACAGACAAATGCTTCGAGCTATGAACTCAACGTTCTTGGCTCTTATTCCTAAGAGGGAAGGGGCTGACCGCCTTAATCAATTTCGGCCTATTGCACTTTGCAACGTGGTGTATAAAATCATTTCAAAATTGATTGCCGAAAGATTGAAAAAGTGGCTGAATGTGCTGATCTCTGAAGAACAAAGTGGTTTTGTGGAGGGGCGCCAAATTCTGGATGGAATTGTGGTTGCTACAGAAGCCATTCACTCTATGTCCAAGTCACGGGAGAAAGCTATGTTTATGAAATTAGACATGTCCAAGGCTTACGATAGGGTCTGTTGGTCCTTTCTGTGGAAGATGCTGGCCGCCTATGGGTTTGCGGAGGAGTGGATTATGTGGGTTATGAGCTGTGTTAGCTCGACCTCTTTTTCGGTCTTGGTGAATGGAGAGCATTCCCACCTCTTTGGGGCGACGAGAGGATTAAGGCAAGGAGACCCGGTGTCTCCTTACTTATTCCTGATTCTGGCTGAGGGTCTTGGCCGATTAATTAGAAAAAACACCTCGGAGGGTGTTATTCAGGGATGGAGGTGGGGGGAGGAATTGCCGGTCCTCTCCCATTTACAGTTTGTTGATGATGTGGCACTAGCATGGCTACCTTGAGAGAGGCTGCTGGTTTTCGCAAAGGACTTGATGATTACCTGGCTGCCACGGGACAGGTTGTCAACGAGGACAAGTCCTCCATCTTCTTTTTTAATACGCCTCAGGCTATTCAGAGAAGGGTGGCGAATATTCTTTGGTTCTAGATTGGCAGCCTTCCGGTGCTCTATCTTAGGATTCTGATCTCTACTGGGAGGCAAGTGAGAGATACTTGGAAGGGGATCATTGAAAAATTCAGAGCCAAGGTGAACCATTGGACTAACAGGTGGCTCTCCTTCGCTGGCCAGGTTCTATTGATCCAGTCTGTGGTGCAAGTGCTGCCTATTTACAGATGCATGCTGCAGGTGGCACCATCTGGTTTTGTCAAGGAGCTAGATGGTATGGCTCGGCAGTTCCTTTGGGCCGGTAATTTGACTCTGTCAAAATGGAGCTTGGTTAGGTGGGACGTTGTTTGTAGCCCGAAACATTTTGGGGGGTTGGGTCTTTGGCAGTCTGTTTTGACAGGTACGGCCCTGGCTGCCAAACTTTACTGGAGATGGTGTGTTGAGTAGGAGCATGTGTGGGCTAGAATCCTCTTGCATAAGTACTTTTTTGGGGTCCCAACGAAGGACATTCCCAGGTACAGCTTGTATGGAGCTGGTTCAGTGATCTGGACAACTCTTAAGAAGGGAGTGGCCTTGATCAAAAAGGGACTTTTTTGGATATGCAGAAATGGCAGGGAGGCGCAGTTTTGGACTGATTCTTGGGATGGTTTTCCACCGTTGATTACGCAACATCCCCACTTGAGTGATTTAGCACAAAATTTCAGGGAAGCTGGATGGAACAGAGTGAGCGATTACAAAGTCTTTTTTCAAAATGGTCAGGCGATGGAGGCGAGATGGGCGGCTCCTGGGGAGTGGCCTATTAATGGCGTGGAAGCTGATTGCATGGAGTTGGAGAGAATTTTGGAGGGACGCAACTGCTGCGCCCTCAGAGGGAGTGACACCCTGGCTTGGGCGCCCCATCCCAAGGGGAAATACATAGTTTCTTTTGGATATCAAGAGCTGGTGATTCAGCAGAGGGAGGATAGGGGAGAAGTTACTTGGTGGAAGAGAGTTTGGAGCCATTTTTCTTGGCCAAAATGTAATTATTTCTCCTGGACTCTTGCCTGGAATCGGTGCTTGACTTGGGAGAATATTAGGCGGAGGGGCATTGCTGGACCGTCGAGATGCGTCCTATGTATGGAGGTGGAGGAAGAGTCGTCGCATTTATTTTTTTGGTGCTCCTTTACTAGTCAGCTTTGGCATGCCTGGTGGGATGCCTGGGGATGTGGTTGCCTTCATGTCTCCTCTTTGGCTGAGTTTTGGTCTAGATTGGATAGACCACCATCTGGTACTCAGTTTTTGTAGGAGGCATGGTACTCCGGACCTATTTTCCTTTTATGTCAGGTCTGGCTTGAGAGAAATCAGAGAATTTTTAGAGGGGAAAAACTGGCTCTCCAACAGGTATGGCGCAGGATTTTGGGCATGCTCCAGGAGACTATCTCGGCCAAGAGTGAAATTACTCAGCCTTTGCCACAGGCCGATGCTGCGTTGGCTATGAGATTGGGGGTTCAGTATGGTTCTGTGAATTATACCCGGGTGAGGTGAAGAAATGGAGAGAAGCCGAAGATCCAAAGGCTAGGGAGATGGACGCCACCTCCTGGTGGCTTTTTAAAAATTAACACGGATGGCTCGTCTCGTGGCAATCCTGGCCCTACTGGGATTGGTGGGGTTGGCAGAGACTCCTCGGGGGCCTTAGTTTTCCTCTTTTTGTCCCACCAGGGGGAACAGACGGTGAATAGAATGGAAGGATTGGCGGTGTTGTATGCTCTGAAAAGAGCCTATGGGCTCGGATGGTGCAAGGTTCATTACGAGGCCAATTCGCAGATCTTGATCAACATGCTTCAGGAACGGAAAGTGAATGACGTGAGCTGGCAACTGTCCTTGATTGTCCAGCAGATATTGCAAGTCAGTGACCTGATGGAGACGCTAGTTTAGGTGCATATCCCCAGGGAGTGGAACGCACCTGCTGATTTTTTGGCTAAATTTGGTTCTGGAGAAGGGAAAGGCCTGTATGTGGATGAGTGGGAAGGTCTACCTAATGAGGCGCGCCAACATTTGGGCCGACTTCTCACCAAGGATGCTGACGGAAGTGAGGAGTGAAGGGCGCTGTTGAGTTGCTGGGCGTTTAGGGGGAAGGTGTGTTTTGCGTGGCTATGCGCTGGCTTTGCTGGCTATGATGTTGTCTGCTGTTTGTACTCTATTTTTTCATGAATAAAATTTTTACCAGCTCTTTTATTAAAATTTGAGAAAATAAAACATATTAGGACATGTTAAAATGTCCACATACACTAACAAAAAAAATTGGATTAGATCCACATAGAAAGATATGTTCAAATGTCTACATACACAATAAATAAATCACACATAAGGGGCATGGGCACATGTCCAAGGCATACATACTATGAATAGAATTGGTGCAGAACTAAATAATAATGATTTATTCAAATGCCCTCAAATATAAGAACTATAGAAATATAATCAAGATTAAACTATGAAAGATATAAATGAAAGCATGCATACCTATATAATATAAATCTATGTAAAAGTGAGGATGTGAATATGTTGAGTCTAAAGTAGTGATTGATAGAAAAAAATTGAGTAAGAGTAGCAACGATCAATATCTAGCTATAACAATGCTAAATCCAGAATGTAGAGAATGGAAGGATAGAATATGGTAATAGAAACTATGTATAAGATTCCCCCAATTGGTGAATGTGTCAAATGAATAACCATGAATCGATGTATATGCCTCAAATGGGTATATGATATAAAGTCTGGATTAGTATAGTTGACTTGAGTCTTCTAATAAATCTGAAATCACTCAAAAAGAATAAGTAAAACATGTATGTATGATAAAATTGAATTTACTAAGACAGATAGCATATGTATTATCTATAAAAATTAAAAAATCTAAACATGTCAATGCATACAATCTATAAATTTTATGTTTTATAAGTAATATTTGAATGTTTTTTGTGTTTTAACATGTTATAATGCTTTTGTTTTTCTAGATATAAGATATGTACAAGCAAATAAAAATGAACTATGTACAAGGATCAAAATAGAATGATAGTATATACAAGAGTATATGAACCATACTAACTAATCAGTCTCATGCAAGACTCACTATCATTGTGGCCTATGTCAAAAATAGGAATGGTAATCTTTCATGTAGTGAGAATGCTATGTTGTAATTGAATGTTGTAATAATAATTTAAGTATTATTCATCATCATAATCATAATAACCTAGAATGTTAGAGGGAATTACCTCATACTATGGAGTTGACCTTTTTAAATTAAGCTTTGGAAGATTGATTGTGATTTTGCCCTTTTAATTTGTGTTTTTTGTAGACATATGGTGTTTTGGAGGCTCTTTTTCTAAAAATCCTTTGTTGGGAATGCTTTTTGACTTAACATGATTTTGACTTTGAAACTTATGTTTTTGCTCTTTTTATAACATTTCCTATGTATCTAGATATTTTTGCTTGATAAACTATATTTGTGAATGAATTGCCTTAAGATGTTCAATGAACCCAAAACCTTGTTGACCAACATTATCAAATTCTAGAATAGGAGTAGTGATGCCTTGGGCTTACTTACCCAAATCTTGGCCATGATAATCAAACTGTTGAATATATTTGTGAACAAAATCATACCATTTTAAAATTTGAGCCTCATTTTGGAGAGGTAGGTTTACTTTCTTTACCTATGCTTATTGTACTATTTCTTACCCTGATTATGTTTTGTGAACCTTTTATTATTATGAGTTATGCTTTGGTATCCATTTTTATATTGTTTCTAAATTTCACCCCTTTTGAATTTTTTGATGTGTCATTGTATGTTGTTTGGATGAAGTGTCACTAAATGAGTCATATATATCCATTATCTATTGTATTTTCCTTTTCAATGCTAAACATGAATTAGTGTGGTGCCCATGCATTCTATGATATGCACAATAGTATCTAGATTTCCTTACTGGGTGTAGTGGTGGTAGATTGATTAACTTAACTTTAATCATTTCTCTTATTATATCACTTGAACTCTTATTTAACCTTTGAATGATTTTGGAATCACTAGTTGTAGGTGTACTTTGTTATGATTTAATATTTGAATATGTAACATTGTTTTCCACAAATTGACTAGGTGAAGATACGTATACATGATTTACATTATTGTTCCCTACATGCCTTTATCTTGTAAATTGATTTTCCAATGTTGTAATATTTTATTCTAATTTTTTAAACTTGTAATTATCTTGATCACATTGATAATTTGATCACATAGAGTCTCACAAGTACAAACCCAAGTTATTTCTAATTAAACATGTAGGCACATAACCTGTAGGGAAGAGGTTTGAATAGGATGAGTATGGGGATTAGTCACATTGGTATAGGTTAATTAATCTCATGGAAGAGTGATATAAAGGACCTAGTTATATGGAAAGTAGATATCACCCTCATGGAGATGGGGAGAAGGATATTCTTTCATGTGCATAAGATATGACATTGAAACTTGGAACATAGTTGTTAGCTTATGTGCTAAATCATCTATGTATGTATGGGTAAGATTATTAATGGAATTACATAAGATAAATATAACATGATATGAAATATTACATATATTATAATTGATATAAAGCATCATTTATACATGTGTTTATGTCTTTTCTGAACTCATTATGAATTAAATGGAACATGCATGTAAATGAAAACATTAGACTTTGAAAAAAAAGTGATTAATTTCTTCTATCATTATGATCATGATTATATAAAATACAAATCATAAGATATATGGATGTAAAATCTAAGTTTTGGAAATTTAAACCCTAGAGTTATCTAGGGTTAGTGTTTTAAATTAGGGTTGATTTGCAAAAAAAAAGTGAAATTACATAAATGCAACCCTAATGAGGAATTGATTAAATGAACTAGGCTATGCCAAAAAATCAAAAAATAGAATTTTTTAACCCTAATATAGTGCACAAAATTTTGGAAAAGGTAAATCCTATGTAAAACTAGGGTTTTAAGCAATATTCGAAGTAAGTCAAGTTCACCAAATGATTTAACCTTTTAAGGTTTTACTAGTGTAAATCCTATGTTAGATTAAAGGACTAAGTTGTCTAAATCAGTAAAATAATATGTAATAAATAACCAATTATTTATTTCATAATTTCACTTGCTTTGAATTTCTAAAAATATTTATAAATATGGCAAATAGACACTTATCCAAAAAACACCTATCACAGAAGATCTAGGTCTTAAGAACTGAGTTACAGATAAGTTTGAGTATTATCTACAAGGTCTTTGAGTTAGATTCTTCCCTCAATTTTTAGTGCCCCACTTGGATAGTATCACCATGTAGCTCTAGTGTCATGAAAATGGTGCTAGTGTCCTTTATGTAGGATTTTTCTTAAAGTTTGGGAGTATTTTTGCCTATGTTTCTGGGTTCCATTCCTACGCACATGAAATATGGAACTTTGTATTATGCATATAGTAGTTTATTTATGTTGAAAACCCTAATCCTCTTTATAAGTATAGCATAAGCTAAAAATAAATGTTTATTAGTAAGATAGGCTAGACATCCTCAACACCTTATTGTGAAGAGAGTTACCTACATACCAATACTTCAAGGAGGGATCAAGCTCGATGTAGTTAACCTACCTAGTGTTAGGTACAAGTGCAAGTAAATGCTATAATGATAGTGATCTTGAATGCCTTGAGTGTGCTTAAGATTGCAAATCTTTTAAATATGTGTTTAGGGTAGTTTTAGATGGTATTATGCAAAATTAGAGCATAATAGGGATTAATAACCTTGATTTTACTCAACTTGTTTCTTATTTGAATAGGATTTTTACATCTATTTTACATCTAGTGGATATAGGTCTAAGATTATTATATTTATAGTGATATTTAATTTGTGTGAATAATAAAATTAGCTTAATCCAACCTTAATAAGGTCATATATTTGAAAATGTATCCATTTAGGAGAGTTAGGGCAAGGGACACTAACACCATGTTGGGGACACTAGCTCCATGTGGCTCTAGTGTCCTTAATATGGCGCTAGTGTCTAGCTATCAAGTTATTAAGCACAAAGGGTGAAGATATGGGAATGTATGTCTAAGATTATTTTTGAGTTGACTAGAGACATCTATGGTCTACATAGTGGCTAGAAACGTGTGGTAAAGGCTTTAGGATAGGTCTAGTGCTAAGCTAGGAATAGGTTGTCTCAAGTAACACTTAGCATCCAAATACCACTTTTAAGTGATTATAACATATAAAATAAGTAAAAAATAGGTCACATATATCAAATTAGGTTTCATTTACATAGAAATAGGCCTATTAGACTTAGACATAGCTAGTCTTAGAAGTTCACATCAGTTCATACATAAGGATACTACCATGAAATAGAGGACACTACAATAGTGTGATACTATCCATGGAACCTCATTACTATTTATGAGGAATTATGACACTTGGATCCTATTTATGATACCCTAGTCATCTTCTATTTCCATTTTTAGCCTCTAGATCATTTGTCTCAATCAATTTCTAGCTAAGTATTTATTTGTGTCATTCATTGCTATTTTTTGTAACTATTAAATTAGGTAAATTATTTCACAAATTAATGTCTATATTTATTGAATATTTATACCCTAATTTATTTTACTCATACCATTTAACAACCTATATTATAAACTCCATGAATCCCTTAAAATTCAAATCATTTGGTGAACCCAACTTACTTTGAATAGCATAAAAAACCTAGCCCTAGATGCTATTAGGGTTTATATCTTTTTTTTTCCTTTTTTAGTGGTTGTTTTAAGGTCATCAAACCTAATATATTATACCCTAGCATTCCTCTTCCAAGTTTTATTTCCAAATCTCATAGATAAAGAATATTATTTTCCTCCTCCTTATCTCTAAGAGGGTGATAGTTACTTTCCCTCTAACTAAGTCCATGTTATCACTCCTATAAGAGGTGAGTCAGAATATAATACTCTTTCAAATATCTATACTCAACCTATCCATACTTCAAAACCTTCCCTTCCCATGTCTCTCATTTAGGATGTGTGCTTTCATGTTCAATCAAAAACAACTAGGGTTTACACTTGTGAAACTCTAAGGGATGAAATTATCAGTATAAGAAAGCTAATTTCATAATTGCAAAATCAAAATCACCTATTACAAGAAAATATTATATAATTGGAAAATAAATTATAAAATAAAATCCTCTAGGAAAACTAATATCAATCATGTATATGCATCTTCACCTAGTCAATTTGTGTCAAGCAATGTTACACATCAAAACAAGAAATCACAATAAAGTGCATCTACAACAAGTGATTTGAAAAGTACTCAAAGATTAAATAACATTTCAAGTGATATTTTAAGGTAAATGAATAAATATAAATTTATCAACCTACCTTATCTAAATCAAATGAGGAGATCTAGATGTTATTATGCATACCATAGAATGCATGGCCATCACACAAATTCATGTTTGGCATTAAAAAAAAATATACAATAGATAATTGCTAATGAGGAACATATATAGGATAAATTAGTTAATAAATCCATAGTGATAGAGAAACATATTTACAAAGGATCAAATTTAGAAATAGTACAAAAGTGGTTACCAAAACATATCTCAGAACAAGAAAAAGTTCACAAAACAAAGTTAGAGAAAGAAATAGTACAACAAACATAGGTAAAGCAAGTGAAGAATACAAATATACCTCTCCAAAATAAGTTCCCACTTTAAAAATATTATGGGTTTGGTCAAAAATATCTAAAATAATTTGATTATCAAGGTCAAAGGTTGGTAAAACATGTCCAAGGCATCACTACTCCTATTATAGTAGTTTATAATGTTAGTCAATAAGGTTTGGGATTTATGGAACATCCTAAGGAAAATCATTCATAAATAGTTTATCAAGGAACAAAATCTAGATACATAGGTAATGTTATAAAAAAATCAAGAACATAAGTTGCACATTCAAAATTTAGCTAATAAAACAACCACCCTCAAAAGAGGGTTTCTAATAATAGGGTCTTCAAAGTAAGTTATACCTACAATGGATATAGTTTTAGATGGAAAGATCCCAATCAATAATCCAAACATTAATAATCCAAATGAATAATATGATTGGAGCAATATAGTTTATTATGATACAGACCATTCATAAATCATTGATGCCACATATGTTACATAGAGGCATCCCATTGATGACATGTTGGGCTTCTAGCACTATTCCTTACCATCACACATATTTTTATTTATTCCCAATTTACTTGTACATAGTTTCCCTTTATTCTTTCTATTTGTATATAGTTTAATTTTCAAGTTGCCTGTACATAAATTATACTCAAAAAACACAAAAATAATATTACATATTCAAAAATATAAAAATATTCAAATATGGCTCAAAAAATACAAAATTTTAGATTGTATGCATTTCCATGTTTACATTCTTTATAATTTCTAGATACTACATATGTTATCTATTCTAGTCTAGTCAGTTTTATCATATATACATGCTTCACTTGTTATTTTTGAGTGTTCACGTATTCTTACAGGACTTACGTTCTCTACATAGATCCATATTTGCTACTATCTACACATTGGTGTCACATACATAGATTCATCATTGATACATTTACCCACTGGGGGAATCACATACACAGAGTCTGGTTGCTAGATTACATCTTTATATACTTTATATCATAGATTTAGTATTGATTATATCCTAAAATTGATCATCTCATACTACTCATATTTTTTATTGAATACTACTACTACTAATATATACTTAGCATATGTGCATCTTTACTCTTATATAGATTTGTACCACATGATCATGTATAATTTCATTTCCAGCTTTCCTAGTTTAGATTTGATTGTCTCTTTCCTTCTACATCTACTTGAGGGAATTTGAATATGCCATTATTTTATGTCTCTACACTAATTCCTTTCATTGTGTTCATACTTTGGACATGTGTCCATATCCTTGCGTGTTCCTTATTGATTGTGTATGTGGACATTTGAACATGTCCTTCCATGTGCCTCTAATATAACCTTATTTGTTCTAAGCATATGTGGACATTTGAAAATGTCCTTTTATGTTTTGATTTTTCACACTTAGTGATAGGTACCCATGTCCCTAGTATAGTGGCCCCTTGGCCTAATTTTTATGCCTCATGTGTTTGTATGTATGATTTCATGTATGCATCATGGCCATGACAATTGTCTCTTTTTTTCTACACGTACACTCAGTTCTAGATGCCATGAGGTACCTCATGAATCTCCCCTTCCTCCTTGGTTGCCTTGATGGACATCATGCCCCATACCCTAGGTAGTTACTCAAATTATATCCATATTTTTTATCATATACATGCCTACATTATTATATTTATCTTGACAACTTTGTGAATGATATATCTAACATACATTAGACATTACCAACTTATGCTCAAATTCTCTTACATTTTGATGTCATGTACACACATTATATTGATTTATTATGTATATATCATTTATAGTTGGGATAATACATAGAGTACATAGATTTTATTTTGAGGATAGTTGTTACATAGGTTCAACAACTCTCCTCAAAAGAGGGAAATTTGTAAATGTTTGTCTCAAATATCAATCCATTTGGGTGCACTCAAACATAGTTTTTAGAATACAGACACAAACTTATAGAGTTCAAAATCAAGAAAACACAATGGAAAATAGTCAGATAGATATCAAAGTTAGTTTGGTATAAAAATAACACATAGGACACTATCACAGCATAGAGGACACTAAAATAGTGTTTTATTATCCAAGGGACCATGCTACCATCCATTATCCCTAGAAATAAGAAAATCTAGATTGGCCAGAAAGGTATAGTAATTACAGTTTAGGTTTACAAAATATCAGTCATAGATTATTAATCATGCTCAGATTACTCTCACTTTTTCTTATATATATCTAACATATATTAGACATTACCAACTTATGCTCAGATTATCTTACATTTTGATGTCATGTACACACATTATATTGGTCTATTACACATATATCATTTATAGTTGGGTTAACACATAGATTACATAGATTTTATTTTGAGGATAGTTATTACATAGGTTCAACAACTCTCCTCAAAAGAGGAGAAATTTGTAAATGTTTGTATCAGAGATAAATCCAATTGGGTGTACTCAAACATAGTTTTTAGAACATAGACACAAACTTATAGAGTTCAAAATCAAGAAAACACAATGGGAAATAGTCAAATAGATATCAAAGTTAGTTTGGTATAAAAACAACACATAGGACACTATCATAGCATAGAGGACACTAAAATAGTGTTCTATTCTCCAAAGGACCATTCTACCATCCATTATCCCTAGAAATAAGAAAATATAGATTGGCTAGAAAGGTATAGTAGTTACAGTTCAGGTTTACAAAATATCAATCATAGATTATTAATCATGCTCAGATTACTCTCATTTTTGCATAGAATCATACTAGTTTACTCAGATTGGGGCATCATTATTAAAATGATCATCCTCATTTTAGTTTTATATATACATAGACAAATTACTATAACTCAATACATAATCCATATACACATATATCAGAATTGGGGGTATGTGTATGGCACATTTTTTCCATGTGATTAGTTTTTCCCTAGCTCATGTCAAATATAATTAGAACTCTATGTCATTATCCATGTTGTATACTTTATACACCATTTTCAACTAATTTCACATTATATTTATGCCTTATTTTAGTTTCAACTATTGGCATTTTTAAGTATTCTATGAGCTACATTCCTGAGTGTCAGAGAGGACCCTTGGTTTCTTTAGATTTCATAATTTTTGGCTGGCCCTAGATACATCCTATATAATTTTAGTCACATCAAATAGTTTTAGTAATAGATTAATATAATACACATGGGTGGGAAATGATGGATTCATAGCCTACTTGAGTTCTTAATCCACCTACATAGGTGGGTTGAAAAATCAATCAATCTAATCCAAGTTATTCATAGTGCACAATCCACCAAGGAGGGGTGTGAAATGATGGAGTCAAAACTAGACTGAGTTTTTGAGCCATAAACATATGGGGATTTAACAAGCCATTAGCTTAGTCTAATATGTTCATTGATTTGATTTTTAGTTACATACACACATAGGATGTCACTAGGTTTTTGCATTAGTTCATATACCCAACAAGGTGTATTCATTCCTTTCCTCTCTTTCTCTCTTATCTCTTTACTCAATTTTTTTAATTTTTAATACTCCTTAAGTAAGGATTGATTCATCCATGTTTCATTTGTAGGATATGAAATGGAAAATTCTTTGCATCCTCAAACCCAGATTCAATGGATTCACCTTTTAAGTAAGTCAAAGTATGCTTCTTTATCCTTTATCTTAGTCATTTAACTTTGCTACATTTCTAAAATAAAAGGGCAAGGCTGGAGGCTGGGGGGGAGGGGATGTAGTCATATTAAATGTCACTTGAGTGAAATGAATGTTACTTGAGACCACCCTATCCTAACTTATCCCTAGATCTATCTTAGGTCATATTTCAACCCTTATCTAGATTTTATGCAGGTATTACACATCCCTAGACATCTCAAAATCAATCCCATACCTTCCCCTAGGAATCCAAGCCCCTCTAGCACACCCCTTTAGACACTAGCACACTATGATATTGAAGGCACCATGTTAATTTCCCTTGCCTAATTTTAACCCCAACAGATAAATTTTTAATTCCTAAGGCACCTAAGGTTAGCCTAGACCTATTTCACACTCTGCATAAGCACTAGATCAATATAAATACATAACTTTTAGACCTTCACCCACTAGATGAAAATGAGATGTAAATACACATAAACAAGTGCATAATCAAGGTCATTGATCCCTATTATACCCTACTTTTACATGCAGTCATCTACATCCATTCTAAGCTCATAATACATAGATTTTTAGTCTCAAGTCTCACTTAAAACACTCAAGCCAACACTCATATTAGCATCAATTGCATTTTCACTAACACTTAGATTGAGATAACTACATCGATATTAATCCCCTCTCAAGGTATTGGTATGTAGGCAACTCCCAACATAGCATGTTGAGGATGTCTATCCTACCTAGCTAACGTTACACTTTTACTACTTGTGCCACTCAAATATCCTAACAACATGGAGATCTAGGGTTTGCATACAAATTCAATCTAAAAAATGTTATACATAGTGAAGTAGGTTTTTTCCACATAAAAATGGGCCTATTAGTCTCAGACATAGTTGCTCCTAGAAGTTCACATTAGTCCCTACATAAGGACATTAGTGTATAACAAAGGACACTAACATAGTGCACTACTATCTAGGGAATCACACTACTATAAAATAGGAATTATGACATGTGTATCCTATTTATGACACCTTCATCATCTTCTATTCTATATTTTAGCCTCCAGATCATCAATCTCAATCAGTTTCTAGCTAAGTAATTATTTGTGTCATTCATTGTTATTTTTGTAAATATCAAATTAGGTTAATTCTTACACAAATCAATGTCTATATTTATTACATATTTTTACCCTAATTTATTTTACTCAAACCCTTTAACAACCTAGGGTTTAAACTCCATAAATACCTTAAAAGTTAAATAAAATAGTGATAACAAAAAAATGGCCAAAGTGTTAGATAAATATTGAGAGCATCTTGTAAAACAACTGGAACATCCTACTAAACAATGATATCACCAAAATTGATAGAATCTCCCAAGTGTTAGATGTACTTAATTAGAGGAAGCCTCTATTTGATTTGAATGTTAAATGTTTGTGTCTGAGGTAATCAAAATGATGATTTAATGTTGAGGTACCACTCTTGAATGTTAATTGTTTGTGTCTTAGATAATCAAAATGTGTTCTTAATGTTTAGATGTTGAGGTATTATTGGCACTCATATATTAGTACTTTTCACTTAGAAATTGGAGAGGCCATAGTGATATTAGAAGATGTTTAATAGATATTGTTGACCAAATTTGACCCTACAAGTCAAATTGGAACCCCTATAGCTAAAAATTTTACTTTTAGGTGTTTTAAGGGTCTAATATATATGTCTCAAGATGTATTATAGGTCATTTAGTGTGATTTCATGTTATATTAGCCTTGGTCATTAGTTATTTTAGTCTTTATATCATTTTGAGGTCAAAATAGGACATTAAATGAGTTATACAACCTCTTAGGGAAGTGTGAAGGTGTAAGGAGGAGGATGTCATGTGAAATGTGTCCTAATATGCCTTAATCAACTAATAATAATTGAAAGTGATAGGTTCTTCAAAATAAAGAGCAATTATCAAAGGAAAAAGAAGAAATTTGGCACTTGTACGGCTTATGGGAGTTTTTTACACATGGGAGAAGGTTTTCATATGACTCTTCAGCTTATTTATATTCTTCTCAATTCTTTATATTATTTGGAAGTGCTAAAAAAAGACCCAAAACTATTTTTCTCCTTTTTCACCCTTCTAGGCACATAACACCAATCTTTAGGTTTATACTTGGTATGGATAGTTGGAGAAATTTCAGGTCAAATGCCTTTAGGAGATAAAATTAAACTTAGATATATTCATTTAAATAATAATATTTCAAATAATGGTGGCTTGTGCTTTGTGAACCATCCTCATGAAGTTGACTGTGTTTTTTTAATTATTGTTTCATGTACCCTATAGGTTTTACTCCATTTTTAGCAATTTCATACAAAGTAATTAGTAATGTTTACTCCAAAGGATGTTGGATCTATTCTAAAATTCCCTCCATGTTTTTTTTTAGTTTTCATGGTGTTTTAGTGAGAAAAGCATCTCAGGTTGGCAAATCAGTCTCATTTGGGATGATAGGTAGGTTTCCATCATCTATAGAGTTTATCATGGTTTGTAAATGGTTTCATAGGGTGTAGAGAAGTTCATCACCATTTATTAAATGTCTTATTGGTCACCTCCTCATTTAATCTCATTATCTAAGGCAAATTATCCATGAAGGTGCAGTCATATATAATTTACCAATTAGGCAACCATTAATGAACATCTACAGGTACTTGGAAGAAGAAAACCATGTGGAAACTGGGAACATATCTCTTTGAGTACATTTATGGGTTTTGAACATTGATTTTGAGGTATTATAATAGGATTAAAACTCATTGATGAATAAATATAATACCTTGTCCATGCTTGTAACTTTGTTACATACACATGACAGTGTTCATCTATAAGTGATACCTCATGAGGATAAATGATATACTGACCTTAGACTGATTTGATACCAAAAATGATGCGATATCATCAAACTACAAACAGGGCTAAATCAAAATAATCTACACTAGTTTCAATTCTGTATCAACCTTTCATATACATAGTGTCGCAACACTCTTGGAAAATTCCACACCAAGAATATTAACATTCTTTGCTCTGTCCCACTTTAGTTTTGAATCTAACCATCCCCTAAATCCTAGCCCTAAAATAATCACAGAAGCCTCTGAAATGGACCAGATTAAGTAATATTTAAAAACATGGCTCCGTCTGTGGGAAGGAAGAGGTCTTTCATTTTGTTGACTCCATAGCCCTTTGTTTTCTATCCAATCGAGATAATCCTTTATCTCAAAAATAGGTCCATTGAATCCAATTAAGCGACATCTATGAAACCATATACCTCATCTGCGGGAATGTTGTAGCAGTATTCTAGAAGTGCAATATTCTGGTGAGGAAACCCCTATATGGGTAGTAGAATGTCATCACAGCTAGCCAAAGAAGTACAAGTAATGAAAACATAGGAATAGTCATTCAAGACTCTAAGGTTACTGCATGCCCTAAAATTTCAATTGACAGCTTTGTGAGGACATACCTGGGGAGGCCATGGGGAATGCATGCTTATTCTATTTACATGAATAAAAATTTATGTGCTCTCATTCATCCACAGTGTAGGATGGCGTGGCTTGGAAGTGGACCCCCGAACTCAATATATTTTGGTGAATATCAAAACATTGGCCCTGAGGCTCAAACTTCACAACGTATCAAATGGCCTAGATGTCATGTTACGATGAACGACTCTTAACACTTTCACGAAGAAGGAGCTCATCACCAACCCAATCAAGAAACTTCTCATTGGTTGGAATAGGGAGATCTGTCAACTTGTCAACACTGCCACTCTATCCTCAAAATCCCCAAAAGCTCATTGACCAGCTATCAAAACATATCCCAACATCAAAGGAATCTTCCATGCCCATTTGGAATGCCAACAGTGAGCTCCTAGATTGTTCTCTCATGGCCCAAGGCCATTCATAAACCTTCTAGCTCAATTCCATATAACGTGATCTCCACATCCAAAGTTTAAAGTCTTATTAACAAATGTATATCTCCTTTTGAAAACTCTTCATAGACTCAGCCTGGCCAAACCTTCAAATAGCCATGTCAAGATGAAAGTACCAGCATCATCCCATCCCTGCTTAGCCTATGATGGTCTGTTTCTATTCTTGCCTGCATCATTGGCGAACTTTCCTTGCCAATTTCTCCATGCTGAGTCGATAATGTTCCATGGGCTACACGGCCATGTCAATCATTATTTCCACAGCCAACTCCAATGAGCCATTTTTGACCGATTCCCTTTCTATCTCTCCTCCTCTTACGCCATCTAAGATAACAAATAGGAGAGATTTTCTCAACCAACATTCTAATGTTGAAAACTTATTTAATAATAAATAGCCTATGGTTGGTGAATTTCAACCACCTCCCTCAATTTACTCCACAAGCTTCCTAACATGGGATTCTTAACTAACTTTTACCTTTTCCACTCTTTTTACTATTAACAATTATAATTACTCCTCCTTAGATAACATTTTGGAGGGAAAACAAGAATTTGAAGTTGAATTCAACTTCACGCTAGAACATCATTTGAATTTGCATGTTTGATGACCTCAACTAGTCCTCCATGAAGCTATTGTAGATGCTCCTGCATCATACTCTCCCTGTAGAAAAGATTTGAACCTTAGTTCAAATGCAATGCTTCTTCCATGCATTAGTCTTCACTATATTCCTGGATCCCAAGGTCTTGTTGCCAATACCAATTCTTGTCTTTGTTTGGAATAGTCTTTGTCATTCATTTTGCTTTTCTTCCTCTTTAGATATGTCCTTCTTCTCATTTCCTTTGCAGCTGCCATCTCTCACTTCCATGCTTCTTCATCTTCATACATGTCTTCTAGATCTTCTTGTTGTTCTTATTGTTTCATGAGCTTCTCTAATGAATCATGTCTATCATTCACTTTATCAACCTTCATACCTACATACAAAACATTCAAAGCCACCTTAGAATCAAAATCTTTAGGCCATGAAGCCTCTTGGCTATCTTCACATTCTTGTTCCTTGATCAAAACTGTCCTTGTCTCTTTGCTTTGCTCTTGTCTTATTTCACTCTTCCCAATGGTGTCTTTACCCTGGCTTGTACCTTCATTCATCTCTCTTGAATGACCAAATAGCTCCTCTAACATCTTCAACTCTTCCTTTAGTGAGATCTCATCTATCTCACCATCTTCATCAAACTTGGGCTGATCACTCACAAGGATTTCTTGTCCTTCACTAGCCTTACTCTTCATCTCATCCTTTCTTGAGATATCTTCATGCAAACCAACTTCTTCATTAGTACACTTATCAAAATCAATTGAAACACCATTACCTTGTATCTCCTTACTCTCTTCAACTTCTCTTTGAAGCCATCTTGTTTGTTTCTTGCATTCAATGAGACATTGATTTGCTATTTATCCATCTCTTTACTCATTAACCAACCATTTGGAATTCTCTCCTTTCTGCATATTGGTCCACATAGCCACTTTCCATTTTTCATTTCTCATGAAAAGATCATTAAAGGATTCAAAAACATCATCATAAACAATTTGTTTAACTTTTACCTCTTTGGTATACTTCTCAAGCATCCTGTCTTCATGGAATTCTTCTTCCACACTCACCATCTCACCTTCATTCTCTTGGTTGCTTGAATCACCTTCAATCCTCTTCCATTGACTTCTTGGTGTTGTTGCCTCAACACTCACATCTTCTTCACTTTTTTCCTTCTTAGGAATCCACATTTTATTCTTTCTCTTATCAATTGACTTCACAAACCATTTAGGCATCCTGTAACCATGATCTTGTGACAATACTAAAAAACTAACTTTATTTGTCCTCTTATTTTCTTTCACACCTACATTCATATTAGTAATATGAGAAAATCCAATCTTATAAGGTAAACTTTCCTGCTTGCTTGTGTGCTTCACCATCCACTTAGGCACTATGTATCCATGATTGATTGCTTTGTGTGAGGACTTCATCTTCCTCTTGCCTCTTCTAACCTGTGTATTAACATCATCATGCTCACAATAACAATCAAAATCATGTCTTAACACTTCATTTACCTCTTTGATAGCCTGATCTATGGAGCAATCTTTCTCTTCCTTTGTGCTTGACTGTTCTCTTGCCTCTTCTTGATATTCAATGGCATCATGGAAGTCATCCTCATCTTCCATCTCTTCTCTTACTTGTATGGGTTCCTCAACACCTTCCTCATGATTTAACCAATGCATCTCTTCTTCTTTATCAACAACAGCAAACTTTTTCTTTTCTCCTACACATTCACTTGTGTACTTGGTGTCTTCTCTTGCACCAATCTCTTCATTCTTCAAGGCCTTTCTTTTGACCTTCACAAGGCTGCTCATACCTGTAATTACCCATACAAAGATAGCATTAGATATAAAAATAAGAGACCACAAGGTCCCTATGAGTGTTCTCTTCACCAACACTCTTATCTTTTCAAGTGCTCTTCCTGGCACTTCATCTTTTCTTTTTTCTCTTCTCTTGTTCTCCTCAATGAGAACCTTCTTCTCCACCTCTTTCTCTTGTTGCTCACTTGGCAACCTACTCATCCTCTTGCCTCTATGGGCTTCTCTCTTCATGGCAATCTCATTTTTCCTTCTTCTCCTCTTCATTAGGAGATCTATTGGCCACTTCAACCTCTTCCTTATTGACCATACCCATGCTTACTTGTCCATCTGCATCCAAGACTCATATCTATTTGAAAACTTAGCTAAATCTCTTTTCAAACTATCAATCTCTTTATCAATTTCAATACTGGTCATACCTTTCTTCTTTTGGATGCTTGTTTTCTTCTTGGTGCTCTCATGTATCTTGCTATTCTACTCTTTTCTCAGCAATATTTCCATTTCTGAGATCTTCACCCAAGTCTTTTCCACCTTGGTCTCTTGATCCCTTTAGGTCCACTTGTCTCACCCAAGACTTTCTCCTTGACTGGTCTTTTGACAATCTCCTTGATCTCACCTAGGCCTTTTGCATCCTAATCTTTTGATCCCCCTTAATGGCTTTATTGAGCTTCATACTTTGAGTCAATGGCCTGCAATAACTCTTTATACAACACTTCAACAAACACAAATCCAAGTTTACTTTACCTTGGGTCACCATATATTGAGCCTCCATGAGCTCTTCTCTCTTGTTTCTAAGCTTTAAGTAGCTTCAAGACTTCCTGTTCTATTCTCCAAAAAAAAACATCTTCAAAACATAGACTTTAAATCAAATATTAAATCTTACTCATACCTTTTCTTCAGGAGGGTCTTCTAGTGCTCAGATTTACTAAAACTTCCATCAAAAATCCTATAACAACTCATTAGGAATCTTGATTCAACATAACCATCAACAAATTACCAAATTCCCAAGAGCTTCAAGCTCTAATACCAAATTGATACACTGACCTTAGACTAATCTGATACCAAAAATGATGCGCTATCATCAGACTGCAAACAGGGCTAAATCAAAATAATCTACACTAGTTTCCATTCTATATCAACCTTTCATATACATAGTGTCGCAGCACTCTTAAAAAATTCCACACCAAGAATATTAACATTCTTTGCTCTGTCCCACTTTGGTTTTGAATCTGACCATCCCCTAAATCCTATCCCTAAAATAATCAAGGAAGCCTCTAAAATGGACCAGATGAAGTAATATTTAAAAACATGGCTCCATCTGTGGGAAGGAAGAGGTCTTTCATTTTGTTGACTCCACAGCCCTTTATTTTCTATCCAATCGAGATAATACTTTATCTCATAAATAGGTCCATTGAATCCAATTAAGCGACATCTATGAAACCATAGACTTCATCTGCGGGAATGCTGCAGCAGTATTCTAGAAGTGCAATATTTTGGTGAGGAAACCCCTATCTAGGCAGTAGAATGTCATCACAGCTAGCCAAAGAAGTATGAGTAATGAAAACATAGGACTAGTCATTCAAGACTCTAAGGTTACTGCATCCCTTAAAATTTCAACTGATAGCTTTGTGAGGACATACTTGGGGAGGCCATGGGGAACACACACTCATTCTGTTTACATGAATATAGATTTAGGTGCTCTCATTGATCCACAGGGTTGGATGGCGTGGCCTAGAAGTGGACCCCTAACCTCAATATATTTTGGTGAATATCAAAACACTGGCCTTGAGGCTCGAACTTCACAATGTATCAAATGGCCTGGATGTCATCTTGCGATGAACGGATCTTAGCACTTTCACGAAGAAGGAGCTCATCACCAACCTAAACAAGCAACTTCTCATTGGCTAGAATAGGGAGATCTGTCAACTTGTGAACACTACCACTATCCTCAAAATCCCCAAAAGCTCATTGGCTGGCTATCAAAACATATCTCGATGTCAAAGGAATCTTCCACGCCCATTCAGAATGCCAACAGTGAGCTCCAAGATTGTTCTCTCATGGCCCAAGGCCATTCATAAACCTTTTGGCTCAGCTCCCTATAATGTGATCTCCATATCCAAAGTTCAAAGTCTTATTAACAAACGTATATCTCCTTTCAAAAACTCTTCATAGACTCAGCCTGGCTAAACCTTTGAACAGCCATGTCAAGACAAAAGTACTAGCATAATCCCGTCCCTACTTAGCCTATGATGGTTTATTTCTATTCTCGCCTGCATCATTGGTGAACTTTCCTTGCTAGCTTCTCCATGCTGAGTTGATAATGTTCCATGGGCTACACTGCCATGTCAATCATTATTTCCATAGCCAACTCTGACGAGCCATTTTTGACTGATTCCCTTTCTATCTCTCCTCCTCTTACGCCATCTAAGATAACAAATAGGAGAGATTTTCTCAACCAACATTCTAATGTTGAAAACTTATTTAATAATAAATAGCCTATGGTTGGAGGATTTCAACCACCTCCCTTGATTTACTCCACAAGCTTCCTAACGTGGGATTCTTAACTAACTTTTACCTTTTCCACTCTTTTTACTTTTAACAATTACAATTACTCCTCCTTAGATAACATTTTGGAGGGAAAACAAGAATTTGAAGTTGAATTCAACTTCACGCTAGAACATCATTTGAATTTGCATGTTTGATGACCTCAACTAGTCCTCCATGAAGCTATTGTAGATGCTCCTACATTAATAAATCATGTTGTAAAGAGGTATCTGGGTTGAACAAAAAATTTGAGAGTGAGGAGTGAATTTGAAACTTGATAAGGGCTTAAAGTTGGCCATAATAATACATATCCTAAAAACTACTTGAATTACACTTACTGCCTGTACACACTGAAAAACCACCTATTTCAAGTGGTACCACAAAGGGTTAAAAGGCCATTTTGAAATTTTGAAATAATTAATGAACCTTCATTAAGGTCTTAAGATGGTGAAATTATCATGGGAGACTTGTTTGAAAGTATGGATTTCTATGCAAATTTGAAAGTCACTTCCAAGGAGATGATTATAAACTCAGGGATCTTTTCCCAAAATTGCCAAAGTAGAGCACCTCGCTATTTTGGAGAGCTCTTATAACAAGGCCATATTGAATTTTTATTACTCCCATTTCACTCATTATATAGACTCTACATAGGATAAATACTTTTCCAAGTTTGGAAGGCTAATGATGGGTAGAAAGTGGTTGTTGAAGGACTCAAAATCACACTTTTATGCACTAAAAACAAGTAGTGAAACCTATAACTCTGAGCCAAAAAGAGACCTTTATCACTCAAAGCTAAAAACTTGACCTTGCCACCATATTTGAGTGTTTAAAAATGGTTTAATGGAGTACTTATGACCTAAGAGATCATCTAAAATGGATATTATATTATTCTTTGGATCTCTCATACACCTATAGGTGTCTTAAGCCTTGAAATACCCACCTACAGGTGAGTAGGCAAGCATTAGGCTAACAGATAATTTTTAGGTGGTGTTTTAGGGAATATAAGGTTAATACATGTGTAGACAGATGCATTATGACCTCAAGGATTTAAGGATGGATCTTGTTGACCAATTTTGACTTTTTAGTCAAATTGGGGCACCTTTAGTAAAAAACTTGATTTTTAGGCCTATAATGGGGTATAATTTATTTTCATGAGTTTATTTATAAGTCATTTTATTTCAATTAATGTTTTACTAGCTTTGGTCAATTAGTTTCTAGGTCCATTTATCATTTTGGGTCATTTTAAGGGTCAAAAATAGTGTATTTAATGCCTTATACATGTTTATTGGGAAATGTACAAGTGTCAATGGGTTATGTCCTACCTCATGTTCCCAAAAAGGTCTTAAGTAACTAAAAAACCTAAATGTGTAGGTTCATCAAAATAAAAGTCAATTTTCCTAAAGAAATGGAATTAAATGACACTTATATAACTCATTGGGAAATGTGCCACATGGGGGAAGGTCATGAAACACCTCTCCATCTTCCTAAAACTCATATCTACACTTTTTTTATATCTAAAACAGCCATTTTGATGCCAAAATTGTTCTACACCTCTTTTGTCCTTCTTGGCATATAAAAGTGACACTTAGGTTTTTGCTTGGTATGAATAGCACAAGCAATTTTAGATTAAATTCTTTTGGGAGATGATAATACACTAGAATTTATTAATTTTCATATATGTATTTTGAATATTATTTAATTATGTTTTATGAACCATTGCTAACAAGTTGCTTGTGAATATTTTTTAGCTATTTGGTGTACCCTATAGGTTTTGTTCATTTCTATCAAATACATACAAACCAATTGGTGATGTTGGCTCCATAGTATTTTTTATTCCTTATCATGTTATCTCCATTCTTTTTTTTCATGATTCATGATGTTTGGATGAGTGGATTAGCTCATGTTGCAAGGAGGTGTCACCATGTGTAGTTTCAATTAGAGTGTTTATTTTTGCTTAGTGTTTTCTCTGTTAGGTGTATCATACATATTGGAAATGGAATTATAAAATCCTATAACTCATGTGACCATTTATTTTCATGTTTGGACTTCACCATGTCATCTCTTAGATTGCTTACTAGATTTCTTCCCTCTATGGTCAGTTCTTTGCACAATTTCAATTATAGTCTCATGTATGAGCTGCTCCATCATGTCTATGAAGTGGTAATGGAGGTGTATTGGATGATAAGAATAATTTAGGAATTTTAAAAATTCCATCTAGATGCTTTAAAAATATGCATCTGTAGTCACATGCCCAATTCACCATGTTAGACAGTTATGTGATGCCATTGCTTGCTATATTCCATGTGCATACAAGTGATTTTTATGTTGAAAAAGATGTGTTAGATATAATTTCAATATATCCTTAGTTAAATCATGAATTTTAGGGATTGATAGTGATTATTAATTGTTATGAGATCATGAATCAACATGTCCTACTCTATTCTAACCTCACTACCTGCATACATCTCACATACACCTATAACAAGTTCCCTGATGATGTCACCTTGATGTAAATAGATTGGTGATGAGTTTAATAATTTGAATCATGAAGGATGACATATGGTTTTAATATTCTCATGAGGATTTTTTGTTCATTCTTATTCTCTATTTCATACCTCCCTAAGATCATTGCCTACTCAGTAAGATGCTCACGTACAAGTGGCCTAAACAGGAGGTTAAGACCCAAATTTGATTCCTTGCACATTTAAGAGACCATGAAAAACTTGAATGAGATGACATAATGGAAAATATTTTATGAGAAATATTTCTAAGAGTGAAGACTGAGTTTCGAGACACAGTCCCTAAATGAGCAAAATAGAGGTCAAAGAGATTTTTGTGATCATCTTAAAATATGGTGGTAAAGGTCTTTAAGACATATATCATAGTCAATATCATAACCCATAGAATATAGAGTCTACATTTCAATAAATTTATTCAAAATAAAAATGGAAAGTATTTTTTAAAAGACCCAAAGATACCTCTTGAGTCACTAAGTTCAAGCAATCTATCTACAGGTTTTGAAAAGGTGTAAGTGATCTTAATACTTAAGGAGATAGAAAGACATGTTCTAATGTTTGGATTGGATTTATGAAGTAAAAAACACACCTTAAAGTATAAATATAATATTTATAATGTTTAATAACTTTTTTAGTGAACTCCATACATCACCTACAGTTGTCCTTCACAAGGAAAATGGGCACTTACAACAACAAGCAAACAGTGAATAAAATATTGGTGCATAAGGAGGTTTGAGCCTATGTAGGGTTAAAAAAAGTCAAATAAAGATAATAAATTACCTTGGAGGCTTGAATAATAGTATTATAACATGGTTAAATTCCTAATGGATCAAATATACATATATAGGCCCACCTATAGTCAATTGTGTTTGATTGTCCATGATAGTGAGTAGAGGAGCAGTGTTCTTGGCATGAATGGGACATGGATTTGCAATAAGTTGACCTAAATAATTTAAATGAAAATTATAAACCTAAATATTAATTTATAAGCATGCTTTCAAGGTTTAAACACTATAAAGTGAAAAAATAGGGGTCTTTTCAATCAAAACCCAGTCAACTCACAGCTAGGCCTAGTACCTAGTAAAGAATTCTACAATGAAGAGTTTTGTTTAGATATATGATTCACACACATTGGTAGACTCCCCAATGGAATTTTAATAATGATAATATCCATTCCACATTGATTCATTATGAGATAATTTCTTTCATAGGCACCTACAAGCAGAAAACATAGTCAAGGGTTAGAGGGCAGTCTTTAAGGTTTAAGTTTTTAAGGAGGAAGCATAGAAAAATGGAGATATTTCAAAGAGAAATTAAAATTCACCTTGATTATAATATCCTCATATAATTTTCTACATTTTATATATATCATATAATGTCCCTTTTATGATAAAACATAGTCTACATCAAGAAAACCCTGTATTTAGTATGCCAAACAAGGTATGTCTTGAGTTTTGGTGAGTTTAAGGGACAAATGGTGTCACAAAAGACTAAAATTTTGTATATTACATTATTATGAGTTATATAATCTCATTAAATGGAATTTTTTCCTAGAAATATAGGGTAATTACCCCCTATTTTGTCTCAGATAGGGGGTACTTCCCCTTGTGCACGAGCAGGCAGATTTGCAAGGAAGAGATGGTTAGATGATTTAAGAGAGTTTATACCTTTAAATAAGGTTTTAAAAGATTTAAAAAACATATAAAAACATTATATACCAAGAAAATAAATTTTAAACTAATCATATTAGTCCAAACATATAAAGGTTGTAGGCAAGGCCATTAGGCATGGTGAAATCTAAGTCCAAATGAATAGTTGTCTTCATTTATAGCTTGAGATAAGATTTTCATATTATTAAAACATGTGTTTATAAATGTTTCATGTGTATTTTAACCTTTATAATGAAAATAAAACCATGAAATGCCATTTTGATCTTCAAGGACAAACTCAGGCTTGTTTGATATGCTTAGGCCTAAGACCAAATAAGACGTCATTTACTATTCCAACATGGGAATTGCACTCAAAATAATTTTAATATGTTCATAAGATCAAATCAGAGTTTTTAAAGCTTTGAGAGTGGAAAGACAACCTTGGAGAATACTTTTTTTACTTAAGGACCAATTTAGACCTATAAAATGAAGAAAATAAGCTTGAATAGGCAAGTTTGATCACTCATAGCTCACCTAAAGATTTGCATGGGAGTCCAAGTAATTTGGATATGTTATTAGGGTGTTTTAACACCACTTTTGTGGAATTTTTTGGGAACTTGGATGTCAGGGTTTATGAACCAAGCTTAAGAGCCAAAATTGTCCTAAAACCCTATCAAACCCTTAGCCAGGACCCAATGAATAAAATGAGATTATAAGGCTATTTTAATGGCATGGTTTGAATATATTAGATATTATATGTTGGATAGTAATCCCACAGGATGCCTCACATTCCAACTATTTGTATGGAATTATATGGATGGAAGAAAAAATAGACTTTTTCTCACAATTTTGTGTGTTTTTTAGGTTATAGGAAGTTTCAAGAGATGAAAATCACATGGATGAAAATATTGAGACTTAATATAACCCCCCATGTAATTTCCATTCATTTAAAACATTCTTAAGTGTCTCAAATAGGTCCTTCAACTCAGCCAGTCAAATTTGGCATATTGGGTAAGCTAGGGAGAAGGGAGGAAATATTTAGGTAAAGTGATTTTAAGGTGACCCTAATGCTTCCAATTCCATTTATGGTATTTAAACATGTCAACAAATGAATTTCATGGACTTTAATGAACAACTAAATCCAAATTTGAAGACAAGTATGCAAGGTCCATGAGAAGGAGGTTTCATAGAGTGCAGGTGATGATGTCTCTCTTCTAAGTGATTCCAAAATATAAGGCAAGAAACTAATGTATGGAGAGGAATTTTTTAGATCCTCCCCTTCCATTCCAATCATTTTATCTACCCTTTATTAGTTATAAGTCACTCTAATAGGCCTAATCATGAAGGCATTTTTCTATGCAAGAAAAGGAGTTTTAGACCCCTTTGCAAGAGTTTGATAATTTGAGATGACACTTGTAGCTCCTAATATTGCATGGATCACCCCATATATATTTCACATGCATAATTAACCAATTATCTTAGCTTTACAAGTATCCATTATGACCTTTGGACTTCTCTTCTTCTCTCTCTCTCTCATAAGCTCTATAAGAGTGAGCCATTTTGGCAATATGGAGGATGCTCCACTTGAGTATGGTAAAAACCTAATAATTTTTATAGCTTTTGAATAATAAAATGACTAAGTGTTACCTATTTAATGATTTTTCATAGTGTTTTTCATTTGAATGATTGATTTTGCTTAAGTGACACTCTTATTTCCTTAGCATGTTGTCTCATTCTTGTAAATTATTTATAATTAGAAAGCTTATTATTATAGGGCATGTGAAGTGTTTTGGGATATGTCAAGGATTAAGTGAGTTCATCTATTCATAAATTAAATTCAAGGCCTCTTGTCTAGTCTTCCTAGCCTAGATGTTCATCTTGGCCTCATAATGTAACATTGATGTGAGAAGTAGTAGATTAGAAGAGTGTATGTTTGGTTTGTTGCTTGGTCTCAAGTGTGTTATGCATATGGTTTCATGTCATCAATAAATTTGGTGTATCACCTCCATTAGTTTATCTTTGTTTTTAGTTTCTTTCTCCCTTTTCAGCCACACCCATAATTTAGTTTAGTTGAAATCCTAAGAGGTACATCAAGGGAGTTAGCCCTATCTAGAGACTTAACTCATTCCTTAGGATACCCACAAGCATAGAGGTGATTCCATTGTGCCACTTGGATGAGGAAAACCTTGTCATCTCATCAAAGGGTGCATATCCAAGTGACAATATTTTTTTCACACCTGATGGGATGATTTATTCAAGGAGTTGAATAATTCTTGGTGTTTTATTCAACCAATCAACCTTTTGGAGGCATCTCAATAAACACCAATGGTGACTCTGAGTTGAATCAGCTGGTCAAGCAGCCCTACTGCATCAAGAAACCATATTTTGGTATGTATAATCATGTTTGAGTATCATGTATCTTATGTTCCTTCACATAGTTTTTGTCAAGCTCATTTTATTCATGGAATCACCTCAAGTAGCTCTCATAATTGTCCTTCTCCTAGTCAACCTAAGAGTGTTAGTGAGATAATGTTGTAGTATGAGAATCAAATGATAGAGATAGATAGGGTGAATGAGTAAAATAGATACCAGCAAAATATAATGTGTAAAGAGGAGTGATTGTTTATGTAAGCTCAAGCTATGCAATCCATAGAAGTGAGACTAGTAAGACGGAGGAGTCAACTCATGCAATGCAATCAGCCTTGTGTGCCTTCTTCCATCCCAAGACATCCTTCTCCCATGATAAAGGAATCCTCTTTTGTCCCAAACCTCCTAAAAATGGTAATTTCCCATCAAAAGAGGATAGAAGGATCTTCATATCTACCTAATAAGGCTTCTCTTACACCAAGTGAACATCCTTGTACCCCAAATCCTTTCTTCCAAATAGCACTTGCTCATCAAAGAAAGATAAATGAATTTTATAGTCCATCTAATATATCTCCTCCTATGCATGTGTAAACTCTTCCTAGTTCCCCTCAATCTCCTCAAGCCCTTTAATCTGATATCAAGACCTCAAGTTGGAGAATTTTCCATCATGAACCAGCTCAAGATCTTGAGGAGGTGATTGAAGTTGTTTCCTATCATCAAGAGGAAACTTATAATGTCAAGATTCCAAGTTGGAGTGTTCATCATGAACCAGTTCAAAAGCTTGAAGAAGAAAGGAAAGAAGCTATAACTATTGGTTTCACATGTTGGAAGGATGTTCTTAAAATTCAATCACAACCAAAAGAGGAAAATAAGGAAGAATTTGATGAAACTCATATGAATAAAAATGCAGATTCAGTAAGTCATTCTCCTATCCCTCAATCTAAAGTGGCTTCAAGTGATGAAAGTCTGTCAACCTTTGATTTGGTGATTTAAAAATGGAAAGAAGAAAATAAAAATGTTCTAACATGCTTCAATCCATTCAAGGAATTTTCTTGCCCTCCCACCCTCTCCTTTTAGAAAGAAGAACACACCTTGTGTGAGAGGGAAAATAAAATTGTAGAACTTAAGGGTAAAAAACAAAATTTGAATGGAGAAGGAGTAGAGATTGAGGACTTGCAATGATATCATAGTGACATATAATACTTTAACTCTCTTGATTCCTCTTTGGCTCTAAAATAAGATGAAGAAAAGACTTTTCCAAGTGTACCTTATGTAGAGGTTGGCATTGAAATCACTTTTAAAGCCCAAGAAGGAGAGGTAGCAGGTATGGAGCTATGTAGGCATGATGAGTTTTCATTATCTCTACTTGATGAGCTTTCATTTTGTCTTGATGAAGATATTTAACAATATATGTAAGGTGATGATGAGGGAATCCAAGAATTTTGTCATAAGCAAGATGATATCTTGGTCCTTGATCAAGAAGAAGAGAAATTAGATTGGTATGGTTTTGATATTGAGGAAGGAGATCATGAGCAGATTAAATAAATAATTTATTCCTTTTCAAATGAACTTGGAGACTATTGTACTGATTGAAACATCAAACTAGCATCCATTCCTCAAGAGAGCAATGAAGAAGCTATAGATCAGTTTGTCAAACCTATTGAAGAACTAGAGAAAGATGAGTTGGTTCAAGATACACTCCAAGAGGAACATGAGCCAAATGGACCATACAATGATAAAACTACAGCCATTGATGCACTAATGAGATATGTTAGCATGAAGTACCATCATAATACATGTCTCAAAGAGCAAGAGGAATACATATATGTTGGAGATATGTTTGAATCTGATCCACTTTAATACATGCCAATCAAGTTGGCAAACAAGTAACGTGAGCCACAAAGTGTCTACTTCAATAAACTACTTGTTTAGCACCATGAGGTTTTTTGTCATGAAAGATACCTAAGAAACTTCCCCTTTGATCCAGGAGGGAGGTATGTTTATTTTTAGGTTGTACATAGTATTTTTTTTGCTTTTCCTAAGTGATTTGATCACATATGTGTGTTTGTTATCATGTTTTGTGTGTGTTTTTTTTTTTTTTATAGTTGAGGTAGTCATTAGTGTCTTGTCTTGGTCAAAGGTTTGTGGTCAATGGTTAAAATTATCTTATTTGTCTCAATCTCTAGATGAATCCATAATCCCAATGGAATAATAACGCTACTAGTCTAGTTAGTATAGCAAGCATACTACCCCTATGAGTCACCAATTTATTGACCAAATTTGACATTTTAGTCAAATTAGAGCACCCCTAGTAAAAAACTTGTTTTTATGCCCATAAGGGGGTATAATGTATTTTCATGATGTGTTTTATAGGTCATTTTATGTCAATTAATGGTGTACTAGCTTTGGTCAATAAGTTTTTAGGTTCATTTATCATTTTGGGTCATTCTAAGGGTCAAAAATAGTGCATTTAATGCCTTGTACGAGTTTATTGGGAAATTTGAAAGTGCCAATGGGTTATTTCATACCCCATTTTTCCACAAAGGTATTAAGTAACTAAAAAAACTAAAATTTGTAGGTTCATCAAAAGAAAATTTAGTTTTCCTAAAGAAATGGAAGCAAATGACACTTGTATATCTCCTTGGGAAATGTTCCACATGGGGGAAGGTCATGGAATACCTCTCCATCTTTCTAAAACTCATATTTATGCTTTTTTTGGTCTGAAATAGCCATTTTGATGCTAAAACCTTAATGCACCTCTTTTGTCCTTTTTAGCATACAAAATTGACACTCAAGTTTTTACTTGGTATGAATAACACAATTAGTTTCAAACAAAATTATTTTGGGAGATGATATTAAACTATGATACCTTAATTTTCATATATTGATTTTGAATATTTTTCAACTTTGCTTTATGAACCATTGCTAATAAGTTGACTATGTAGATTTGCTGGCTATTTGGTGTACCCTATAGGTTTTTATCCATTTATATCAAATCCATACAAATTAGTTGGTTATGTTGGATCCATAGGATGTTATATTCCTTATCAAATTATCTCCATTCTTTTTCTCATGATTCATGATGTTTGGATGAGTGGATTATCTCATGATGTAAGGAGGTGTCACCATGTGTAGTTTTAGTTATAGTGCTTATGTTTACTAAGTGTTTTCTCATGTAGGTATCTCATACATCTTGTAAAATGTTTTATAAAATCCTATAACTCATTTGACCATCTCCTTTCATGTTTGGACTTCACCATGTCATCTCTTGAATTGCTTACTAGCTTGTTTCCCTCCATGGTCAGTTCTTTGTATAATTTTAGTTACAGTCTCATGTATGAGTTTGTCCATCATGTCTATGAAGTGGTAACTAAGGTGTATTATCTGATCCAATACTTAAATAATTTTAAAAATTCCATCCATATGCTTGGAAAAGGTGAAGTTATAGTCACATGCCCAATTCACCATGTTAGATAGTTATGTGATGCCATTGCTTGCTATATTCCATGTGCATACAAGTGATTTTTAGGTTGAAAAAGATGTGTTAGAGATTATTTCAAGATATCCTTGGTGAAATAATGCATTTTATGGATTGATAGTGAGTTTTAATTTTTATGAGATCATGAATCAATATGTCCTACTCCATTTCAAGCTCACTACCTGCATACATCTCACATACACCTACAACAAGCTCCCTGATGACATCATCCTAAGGTAAATATCTTGGTGATGAGTTCAAGTATTTGAAACATGAATGATGATATATGTTTTGAAGATGTTTATGATTATTTTTGGTTTATTCTTGTTCTCTATTTCACACCTTCTTAAGCTCACTACTTGTTTAGTCAGATGTTCACCTATAAGTGGCCTAAATAGGGGTTGAGATGTTCAATAGAGTGATAAATCATGTAATGAGACAAAAATTGGAGCCTTGAACATTTAATATACCATGAAAAAATTATATGAGGTTCTATAATGTAAAATAAGATATGAAAATCCTTTGTAAGAGTGAAGACTGAGTTTTGAGACACAGTCCCTAAATGAGTAAAATAGAGATCATAGAGATTTTTGTGATCATCTTAAAACATGGTGGTAAAGGTATTTAAGACATATAGAATATTAAATCTCATAACCCATATAATATATAGTCTACATGTCAAGAATGGTAGTCAAAAGAGCAAGGGAAATTGGTTATTAAAATACCCAAAGATACCTCTTGAGTCATTGAATTCAAGCAATCCATCTATAGGTTTTGAAAAGGTGTAAGTTATCCTAATACTCAAGGAGATAGCAAGACATGTTATAATGTTTGGATTAGATTTATGAATTAGAAAACACATTATTATTATAATTATCATTATTACTATGTTGACTATGTCAGGAATCTAGAACAATAAACATGCTCTGATTCCACTGTTAGGATCTAGGAAACACAATTGATTACCATGTACAAGCAACTTAACATGCAGAATTAACCAAAATCACAAGTAACTAGAATTGAGAAATAACACAGAATATGAGAGACAATACCCAATTGTATTAATACTCTTCCAGAAGGAAATACAACAAAGAAGATGCTATAGTCTTCTTCCTTACACACCTCTAGGGCTCCCACACCTCTAGGGCATAAATATTAAATATCTTTAAGATCTCACTCTCTCTCTTATAGTCCCAACAAGAAACTCACACATAGAGTTATTGTTCACCTCCAACTAGTTAGTATCACTACTGCCAATACACCGAGTATACACACATACTCAACTGAGTACACAATGCACTCCAAGTAGATCTCACCTGATCTTGCTCCTTGATATGTTGTTGTCACCTTTGATCTTGCTACCTTGTAGATCTCCTTTGACCTCGCACACACACACACACACACACACACACACACACACACACACACACACACACACACACACACACACACCTACAAATCAATGATCTTACTTACCATGTAGATCTCCAAACGTGGCCTTGCACCCTACTAACCAAGATCATACATACATAAAGAACCCTTTTTATTCTCCAAACCAGCACCCACACTTCGCACTAATATGGAACTAGGAGGAACACACCTTGCTCTCTTCCCTCTGAAGGAGCTAACCTTGCTCAACTCAACTAGCACACTTTACAATGCAGCCCATGAGTCTATTATATAGATCTCATGCAAACAATAATTAGACATCCAATTACAATAATTAGATCCACAAATCAAGACTAAAAATAGCCTTTCAACATGCAAACAACTGGTTCATTAACTAACTATTCATGAACAAGCAGTTTTGGAACCGCATAGGCGACTGACGTCGATCCCTGTCTACCTAAAGATGACCGACATCGGCTAATCCTGACCGATGTTGGCAGCTTCCTATCTACACCTGACCGACATCAGTTGGCTTGACTGACACCGGTGATTGTGACACTCAGCAACCTCCTCCAATGTCTGCATCAGTAAAGCTTTTAGCTCCACAACCTAATAATATCCCACTTGGAGATAAACAGCTACACTATACCTATACCTGTACACCATCTAATTTGTTTCTTGGCTTGTATCCCTCTTCAAGCTCAATCCTGAAGACCAACCACCACACATCCTATGGTGTAACACCTGTCATCCAAGTAACATGCCAAATCCAAAGTACTTGACCCTGCATAGCATGAATCCCTGCTTCTGGTCCCTCTCAGATACCTAAGAACCCACTGAACCGCTTTCCAGTGCTTCCTTCCCAGATTGACTACAAACTTTTTGATAGCACCCACTGCTTGGGAAAACTCAAGGAGTACACATGTACTCAACCTCATCATGTGATTGGGGACCCTATTCTGTGAACTATCCATCCATAGGTGTGCTGCCCTATTCTGCATCCTACACTACCTTCACACAATCATCCTGTGATAACATTAACTTGTGATCTTCCCTGTCTCTAGGATACTCCTGCCAAAGAATTTTTTTGCTCCCAAATCCTTCATGGCAAAGCACTGAACTAACCTTACCTTTAGCTCAGCAAAACCTTGTATGTCTGAACCTACAACAAGCATACCATCCACATATAGTAACAGGATAATGTCACAACCATCATCCACCTGGTAAGACAAACACAATGGTTACAATGACACTGACTAAAGCCATGCTTTGTCATCCACTTATCAAACATGTACCACTATCCTACAACTTCGTCAAGACCATATGACCTGGCCTTCCATCTCACGTGTCCATTCTCTCTATTCTTTAACCAAGGAATCCATTTGTCTCTCAGTGCTTTTATCTCAGCTGGCAACTCTACTAAATCTCTTTTTTGGTTCTTCTCCAAAGAATTAATGCCATGCTCCCACTATTTCCTGGATCCTTCCTGCTTTGTAGTGAGCAACTAGTATAAAGAATAGGAATAACAAATTTGAGGCTTACTTACACTTTCAGTCCTCCCCATGGGTGTTTGAGACTCCTTGACAGCTTTCTATCTGCCCAAAATCCATTCCAGTGACCGACCTTGGTCACCACACAGTCTGCATCCGACTGACGTCAGTTCCATGCGATTATCCAGGTCGTTGATGCCAGTTATCCTACCAAGATCAGTCTCCACCTACTCGACACCACTGACTCCTTTGGTCTACACATGATCGATGTCAGTACCTGTCTGTTTGATGCCAGTTCCTCCTAACCGATGCTGGTATCTGTGTTCACCTATGAGTGATGAATTTTTACCCACGATCTTTATTTGAATCATACCCATGTCCAAACTACCCTACTCAAAAGTATCCAGTCCCATCCGCTAATCTCTGTCTATCATCTCCTCCAATAACACCAAGGCTTTTTAGTTCTTAAGTTTTTCAAACACATATGACTTCTGCTTAAGAACATGCATCTCCTTCTTGATCTTGTGACCAAGCCTACAAAGCCACGTCCTTGCAACAGAAGAAGAATCAGTAATATAAGCAAGTAGATAAAGAGTACCTGCTTTCTTACCACCAGCTAATTCAAGTGCATCCACTGTGAGAGTTCCTATGCATCTCTCATCACCCAACTTTCTTGAAGAAATTAGCCACATCTTTAAGACTGGGACAAAACTTTGACAAGGCTCACCAACCCCTCTAATTGGGGTTGCATGGAAAGAGGAAACATAATCTATAAAACAAGATTCTACTTTATCCAAGGAACATCCCAGAGCATCCTATGCAATAACACCTGCAACATCTGCTTCTTCAATTCCTTCATGCTGATCTTCTACCAACCAACAATATTTCTTTACCTGCTCTTTCTTTCCATAACACCGTAATTAACCATTCATGCCTTCAAATTCCTCCATTCTTAGCTTACTTTCTTATGTCATTACTATACTCCCACTCAATCAAAAACCCCTGAGAGTGACCTGTAATCAAACACAAACCTGCTCCCTATAACCTTAGCTTTGATACCAACTTGTCAGGAATCTAGAACAACAAACATGCTCTGATTCCACTATTAGGATCTAGGAAGCACCATTGATTACCATGTACAAGTAACTAAATGCAGAATTAACCAGAAGTAACAAGTAACTAGAATTTAGAAATGACACAGAATATGAGAGACAATACCCAATTATATTAATACTCTTCCAGAAGGAAATACAATAAAGAAGATGCCACAATCTTCTTCCTTACACACCTCTAGGGCTCCCACACCTCTAGGGCATAAACAGTAAATCTCTTTAAGAGCTCACTCTCTCTCTCTTATGGTCCCAACACACAACTCAAACACAGATTTAGTGTTCACCTCTAACCAGTTAGTATCACTACTGCCAATACACAAGTACTCTATGTACTTCAAGTAGATCTCCCATGAACTTGCAATAACCTGCAACTCAAATGATCTTACTTACACATGTACTCTACGTACATCATGACCGAGTACACACCGTACTCCAAGTAGATCCCTCCTGATCTTGCTACCTGACGTGTTGTTGTCACCTTTGATCTTGCTACCCCACAGACTTCCTTTGACCTCACACACACACACCTAAAACTCAATGATCTTACTTACCATGTAGATCTCTCTACACCCTGAATAACCCTTGTCCTTGCCTCACCAAGTCCTTATGATTCTCCAAACTAGTACCCCAGTCGATCTTCTACCAGAACTTGCACAACCTGAAGCTCTATCTAATCATACACACTTGGCACCCCTATGGAACTAGGAGGAGCTACCCTTTCTCTCTTCACTCTCAGAAAGAGATAACCAAGCTCAAATCTACTAGCACAAATTATAATACAGCCCATGAGTCTATTATATAGATCTCATGCAAATAATAATTAGACATCTAATTACAATAATTAGATCCACAACTCAAGACTAAAAATAGCCTTTCAACATGCAAACAACTAGTTCGTTAACTAACTATTCATGAACAATTAGTTCTGGAACTGCACAGGTGACCGACATCAGTCCCTGTCTGCCTAGAGATGACTGACATCAGCCGATCCTGACCGATGTCGGTAGCTTTCTATCTACACCTGACCAACGTCAGTTGGCCTGACCGACACCAGTGACTGTGACACTCAGCAACCTCCTCCAATGTCTGCATCAGTGAAGCTTTTAGCTCCACAACATAATAGACTAACTATGTTATGGACCTCTGTACATCACCTATAGGTGTCCTTCATAAGGAAAATGGGCACCTACAGCAACAAGCAAATAGTGAATAAAATATTGATGCATAAGGAGGGTTGAACCTATGAAAGTTTTAAAAAGTATAATAAATATAATAAATGACCTTGGATTATTGTAATATGTTCAAAATACTAATGGAGTAAATATACATTTACAGGCCCACCTATAGTCAACTGTGTTTGATTGTCCATGATAGTGAGTAGAGGAGTAATGTTCTTGGCATGAATGGGACATGGATTTGAAATAATTGGAACTTAATAATTAATATATCACCATGAGAAACCCTAATATGAATTTATAACAATTATTTCAAGGTTTAAAGACTATAAAGGGCAAAAAATGGGGGTCTTTTCAATCAAAACCTAGTCAACTCATAACTAAGCCCAGTACCTAGTAAAGAAGTCTAGAATGAAGAGTTTGGCTTGGATAGATTACTCACACACATTGGTAGACTCCAAAATGGAATTATAATAATGATATTCTCCATTACACATGGATTAATGAGGATATAAGGTCATCCATAAGCACCTATAAGAAAAAAATATAGTCAAGGCTTAGAGGGCAGTCTTGAAGGTTTAAGTGTTTAAGGAGAAAGCATAAAAAAATGGAGATATTTCCAATATAAAGACACCTTCACCATGATTATAAATTCATAATGTAATTTTATACATTATATATATATATATATATATATATATATATATATATATATATATATATATATATATATATATCATATAAGGTCCCTTTTATGACAAAACATAGTCTACATCAAGGAAACCATGTATTCAGTCTACCATACAAAGTCTATCTTGAGTTTTGGTGAGTTGAAGGGGAGAATGATGTCAAAAAAGGATAAAATTTTGTATATAACATTATTATGAGTTTATAATATCATTAAATGTATTTTTTCCTATAAAAATATGGTAATTACCCCTTTTTTGTCTCAGATAGGGGGTACTTCCCCTTGTGCATGAGCAGGTAGTTTTACAACGA
The DNA here is from genome assembly GCA_037957365.1 of Torreya grandis. Taxonomy (NCBI): domain Eukaryota; kingdom Viridiplantae; phylum Streptophyta; class Pinopsida; order Cupressales; family Taxaceae; genus Torreya; species Torreya grandis. The sequence goes on along the minus strand of JARHVA010001564.1, from coordinate 2,962,762 downwards.
AGAGATGGTTAGATTAGTTAAGAGAGTTTAGACCTTGAAAGAAGGTTTGTAAAGATTTAAAATACATATAAAAACATGATTACAAATAAAATAAAGGTGAAATTGATCATATTAGTCCAAACATACAAAGTTTTTAGGCAAGGCCATTAGGCATGGTGAAACCTAAGTCCAAATGAATAGTCATCTTCATTTATATCTTGAGATAATATTTCCATATTATTTAAACATGTGTATAATGGGTTTAATTTTTTTTTAACCTCATAAGGCAAACAAAACCATGAAATGCCATTTTTAGCTTCAATGACAAACTAAGGCGTGTTTGATATGCTTAGTCCTAAGACCAAATAGGAGGTCATTTACTATTCCAACATGGGAATTACAATATAACTCATTTGAATCTGTTTATAGGGTAAAATTAAAGGTTTTTAAGCTTTTATAGTGTAAAGGAAACCTTGGATATTCCATTTTTGACTCAAGGACCAATTTAGACCTATAAAATGAGGAAAGTAAGCTTGAATAGGCAATTTTGAACACTCATATCTCACCTAAGGTTTTACATGGGATTCCAAGGAATTTTCAGATGTTATTAAGGTCCTTAAACACCACTTTTGTGGAATTTCTTGGCAAATTAGATGTTAGGGTTTTATGAACCAAGCTTAAAAGCCAAAATTATCCTAAAACCCTACCAAACCCTCAACCAGGACCTGATGGAGAAAATGAGCTTGGAAGGATAGTTTAATGGCATGGTTTGAATAGATTAGATATTTTATGTTGGAAATTACTACCTCAAGCTCCATGACATGATATATATTTATATGGAATTATATGCATGGAGTCAAAAATAGGATTTTTCTCACTAGTTTGTGTATTTTATAGGGTGTAGGAAGTTTCAAGAGATGAAAATCACATGGATGAAAATACTAATAATTAATATAAATCCCCATGTAATTTTAATTCCTTTAAAACATTCCTAAGTGTCTCAAATATGTTTTTCAACTCAGTGAGTCAAATCTTGCATATTGGGCAAGCTATATAAAAAGGGAGTAAATATTTATGTAAATAAATTTTAAGGTGTCCCTAATGATTTAAAGGCCATGGAGGGTCTTGAAAAATTTCAAACACTACCTTTTATTGACTTTAATAAACAACTAAATCCAAGACAAGTGTGCAAGGAGCATGAGAAGGAGGTTTCCTAGAGTGCAGGTCATGATGTCTCTCTTCTAAGTGATTTGAGAAGACCAAGCATGAAACCAATGCATGGAGAGGCATGTCTAAGATCCTCCCCTTAAATTCCAATAATTTTACCTACCCTTTATTATTTACAAGTCACTCAAATATTCCTAATCATGAAGGTGGTTTTTTTGTAAGAAAAGGAGTTTTAGGCCACTTCATAAGAGTTTGATAATTTGAGATGAAACTTATAGCTCCTAATCTCACATGGATCACCCCATATCTCTCTCACATGCATAAGTTACTAATTCTCTTAGCTTGATAAGTTTCCTTTATGGCCTTTGGACTTCTCTTCTTCTCTCTCTCACAAGCTCTATAAGAGTGAGCCATTTTGGCATTGTGGAGGATGCTCCACCTGAGTATGAAAAATACTTGCTTATTTTTATACCTTTTAATCAATAAAATGACTATGTTTTACCTCTTCTATGAATTTTCATATTATTTTCCATTTGAATGATTTATTTTTATTAAGTGACACTCTTGTTTCCTTAGCATGTTAGCTCATTCTTGCAACCTATTTGCAGTTGGAAAGCTTCTTCTTGCAAGGCATGTGAAGTGTTTTAGGATATATCAAGGATTAAGTGAGTTTTTATATTCATCAGTGCCATTCAAGGCCTCTTATCTATTCCTCCTATATTATATGTTCATCTTGACCTCACAATGTAACATTGATGTGAGAATTAGTAGATTGGAAGAGTGTCTGTTTGGTTTGTTGCTTGGTCTCAAGTGTAATATACATATGGTTGGATGTCATCAATGAAATTGGTGTATCACCTCCATTAGTTTATATTTTATTTCATTTTAAATTATCCCTTTTCACCCCCCCCCCCAAAGTTATTTTACTTGTAATCTTAAGTGGTATATCAAGGGAGCTATCCCTATCTAGACACTCACCTCATTCCTTAGCCTACCCACAAGCCTAGATGTGATTCCATTGTGCCACTTGTATGAAGATAACCTTGTAATATCCTCAAAGGATGAATATCCAAGTGAAAATAGATATTACACACCATCTTTAGGCTTAATTATATCTTACGTGAACCTACAGGATTCAAAAAAATAGGATATCATAATCAAAAGGATAGGGAGAGCTCAGTTTGGTGAAATCCAATTGTGTATGAAGGGTAAAAGTAAGTTGGAATGATGAAATGAAACTTTTAAAATTTCCATCAAGATCATTATTAACTCTATAAGCCCTTATCAATGTGAAATAAGCCTATATAAGGCCTTATATGCAACCTATAGCCAAGTGTTTATTTTTACAAGTAGTGATCTAAAAGGGTATGTCTAGGTGTTGGTAAAGCCTGAGATGAAACAAATGAATCCAATCAGACAAAAAATGAACCTAAGGAAGAAAATTAGGTAACAGTCAAAGGTAACACTTAGTTTTAGCTAGGCAAAGTGTATGGAAAGGTATGTAAAAGATTAAGGTGATGGACTGACTTGGAAAACCTTGTTTAAAGTTTTCATGTAATAAATACACTCTCATAAAACACAAATAATGTTGATAGGCTGGTCTAAACAAGTTACACACAATTCACATGAAGAATCTTGCACAATATATCATAAAAGGATTCTATTTTAGGTTTTGGATGAGTTAGTAGGCCTATTGACATGATAAAAATCTAAGTTTTGGTATATAAGGTCACCATAACTTTTGGAATCTCCTCCACTACTTTATTTGTTTAGATAAATAGGGGAAGTTCCCTCAATTTTGTCTTAGATAGAGGGCACTTACCTAGGTGCATAGGCTTGTAGTCTTGATGAATGGAGAGAAAGGGTGAATTAGGAGTTGGGGAAACATTTAAGATATGTTTGGAAAGATATATGACACCTGGAACAAGCATGGAAACCAATCATATAGGAATGAATCCCAATAGGGAGGTCTAAACCCTTAGAGTTGTAGTCACGCCTATTAGGCATATTTAGGCCTAGAGGCCAAAGGAGGATCAATTCTAATTATGACATGAGATGAGAAATCTCATGGATTTATAAATTTTTATTAAGTCATAATAGAGTTATATAGTCTATTAATATGTAGGGAGAACCATTAAAAAATTCATTTTGGGCTTTAAGGTGCAGATAAAATATTAGGCATGGTGAGGCCTAAAAGCGAAAGAGGAGGCCATTTTCAATTCTTAATTTGGTAAATAATTAAAATGGATTTTTAAATTTTTTTATGTTCTTTCCATATATGTTAAATCTTTCAAATTGTAGAGGAGTCACAAGTAATCCATTTTTTAGCCCAAAACCATCTCAGACCTATAGGGAATAATAAAACCAACTCAATAGGTCAATTTTGAATGCTCATATCTCCCTTGGTGATTTTCATAGATACTAAAGGCATTTGGAGATGTTAGATAGGGTCCTTATTAACCATTTTGTGGAATTGGATTGAAATTTCAACATCAAATCTACATGAACAAACCTTAAGAGGGTAAAACAGGCTAAACCCTTGTTAAACCCTTACAATGACCCAATTGGATAAATTAGGATGAAGAGATATTCTAATGGAAAATAATTTAATTAATTATTATTGTATCTTAAAGATGACTCAGTCATAATCCCTACCATCAAGATTAGCTATATAGAATCTATATGGATAAGGTACAAATAAGGTTTTCTTAACTATTTTATGTGTTGTGTAGGTTATAGGGACTTTAAATGGATGAAAAAAAATTGAGAGGAATATATATACTTTGTATAACACCTAATTTCCATTTAATACTTCATAAAAAATCCTAAGTTTTCAAATAATAGCTCTCATCTGAGCTAGTCAAAGCTGGCATAGTGACCAAGCTAGTGAGAAGTGTGAAAACTTCAAGTGGATGGATTTTTAAGATGTGTTTGATGAATATAAGTCCATGGAGATTATTTATAGGAATAAACCAATCCCTCCCATGTATTTTCATGGAAAATAGAATCCAATTTTGAGGCCAAGTGTGCAGGGCGCATGAAAGGAGGGTTATTTAGACTATAGATGATGATGGCTCACTTCAAGATGATTCTAGATGACTATGACTACAACTAATGCATGGATAGGCATATATTAAATCCTTTCCATTAATTCCAATAATCATACCTATCCCTAGTTAGTTTCAATATGTTCAAATAGGGATAATCATGAAGATAGTTTTTATGAGAGAGAATGAGGAGTTTTATGCCACTTTGTAAGAGTTTCATGCCTTGTATGGACACTTTTGCTTCCTAACCTTACATGGTTCATCCCACATTCTCTTCTTATGCATAATTTACTGATTTTCTCATCTTTACAAGTGTCTTTTTAACCTTTTGACTTCTTTTTTATCCTCTCTTTCTCAAGTTCTATAAGAACTAGCCATTTTAGCCATTGTAACTTATGCTCCACCTGAGTATAAAGAAGCCATACTCATTATCATTCCATTTGATCAATAATAATACTTATTTTTACCTCTTCATGACTATTCATAGTGTTTTCTACTTAAATTATTTATTTTTCTTAAGTGATAACTCTTGCTTCCTTAGCATGTTGTTTCATTCTTTCATCCTATTTATAGTTGAAAAGTTTTTTCTTGCAGGGCATGTGAAGAGTTATAGGAAATTTCAAGGTTGAGTGAGTTATTATATTCACTATTTCCATTCAAGTCCTCTTATCTAGTCCTCCTAACCTAAACATTCATCCATGACCTCATAATGTAATATTGATGTGAGAAGATGCAGATTGAAGAAGTGTATGCTTGGTTAGTCTCTTGGTTTCATGTGTAACATCTAGCTGGTTGGTATTCATGAATAAATTTGGTGTTTCACCTACCTTAGGATATTTTTATTTCAATTTTATCTCTCCCTTCACCCCCCCCCCACAAATTTTAGGTGTAGTATTGATCCAAATTGGTACATCAAGGGAGCTAGCCCTACCTAGAGATTCACCTCATCCTTAGGCTACCCACAAGCCTAAAAGTGTTTCAATTGTGCCACTTGGATGAGGAGAGATGAGAAATCTTATCAAAGGGTTAAAATATAAGTGATAACAATTTTTGGCATGCCTGGTAGGAATCTTAGTCTAAGAGGTTAAAATATTTTTGGTATTGTCTTTCAATAATTAGCCTTTAGAGGTATTTATTCAAACATCAATGGTGACTCTAAAGTTACATCAACTAGTCAAGCATCCCAAGTTTCATTTTGAATATTGTTGGTAATATATTTCTTTATGTTTTTTCTTTCAATGAAGTTCCATGGCTGATTTTGGTGTTGAGTTTTATTTTACACAATTTGTTGAGACATATCAAGCTTATGGCCCTCCCTATCAGCCTTGGTGTGATTCTTACTAGTCTTATAATGATCCTTACTAGCTTCAAAATGACATTTATCATCCTTCTTATGAGTTTTATCAATCCTATAGTCAGCCTTCTCAATGTCTTGCTCCTCTTAGTCAACATAGTCACTTCTCAAGTCAATCCATTTCCACCTTCAAGAAAACACTTTTGGGATATGAGAATTACATGTTGGATCTTGACACATAAAGGGTATATGGTCTAGATATTCCTAGTAATTTCATTCATAAGGTAAGAGATGCATTAGAGCTCATCAAAAGACATTGGGCACCTATTAGGAGAGACAATTGGCAAAGTCTCACAAGTGAGATGTTAGATGTGAGTGGCCTAGTTTTATCCTTAGAGGATAGGCTAAGAATTCATGAAAGGAAACCTCAACATACCTATCAGTCTTAATATCCACTTTCCCAAGAGTGATATTAGTCCTTCTTGACTCCTACTCATGAGCCCAATCAATCTTATCAAATTCATCCTTTTCCTAATCAATTGGAAGAGAGAATTGAAAAGGCAAACCTTATTTTTGAAGCTAATATTGATAAGTAGATTGAGTTGGATAATATTAATATGCATTATTCCATGTCATCATCAAAATAAGTTTAATATAAGACCTGATTTTCCTCTCCCATTACATCCCCACCTAAAGAGAAGACTTCTAGATATGAGATTCCAAGTTGGAGATAAGGCAAAGAATCCAAGCCTAAAGATATCCCAATCTTCTTTAAAACTTCATCCACTCCTCAAGTTACACCACTACCTTAAAAATAGACTCATAATCCCAACACTCTAATCTAGAATAATGTAGTGGAATCATGGGGGGAGAAATAATTTAAAATCTTAGATAAGGAGAGTGAAGTTTAGGGAGAGCTTGATCCTATACAAGTCCCTCCCATCCTTAAGAAGATTATAGTGTTCCATGTCATCCCTATTATACTCCTAATCCTTATGAGGATGCTTATTAAATTTAATAAATAATTTTCCAAGATAATTTAGCCAAGAAAATTAAAGAGTTATAGTCAAGGATGAAATTGTTGAGTTAAGGTGTGATGAAATTTTTACACCCAAAATAAGATCATATGCCTAAACACACCCAATCTGACCTCCCTCAAGAGAGTGATCAAGATAAATCATATGTGAATGAATTTATTTTAAAATGGAAGGAAGAAAACCAAGACATTTTAGCCTAAGTTATACCTCCCCTTCCTTAAAAACTTCCAAAAGAATCCCCTACATTCCACTCTTAATCTGATTTCAAGTTATAAGTGCCACCTCCACCAACTAATTCATCTTGTCCTCACCCCATAACCCTTTTCCTTGATGGACCTATGGTATAGGAACCTAAATAGGAGTAGTTGGTTGATAAAAACTTAGAACTCTTTCTTGAAGAAAGCCTAGCTCCTTGGCATCCTCATTAGACTAAGTCACATGAATTCAAGATGCCTAGTCTTGGAATCACAAAGAATGAGATTAAAGATCTTGCATCCCTTGAGAAAAAAAGTCCTATTGTAGAATTTGAGATGTAACTTGAGATCCCTCAAGAGGTTATAAATTCTAAATAATAGGTGGTCTCTTGTGTTGAATCTTCATATTGGGTTGACATGGAAGAATGTCTTCCTTTTGCCAAAGAAGAAGAAATAGTCCATGGTTCTTCCATCACTATGCAAAATATCATGGATGGGAAAGAACAAGTTCCTAATCAGCCTTGGGATGACTTGTTTATAGTCATTGGAATATGTTATACTCCTCTTCAAGGAGGCTATGATCTAGTAAAGAGTGGAAAAGGTATCCTTGGCACTCAAATGAGTATGAAAAGGAAAAGCAACCTTCAAAATCTATCCTTATAAGAGTAATATGTATCTCATGATGACATATTTGAAATAATCAATATGGGATATCATCCTATCAACCAATTGGGAGAAACATATCATCTCTTAAAGGATGGAAAAATCTCCTATTGGCCTCAATCTTCTAAGGAACAAGAAACCAATACTCTTGAATCCATGCCTACAAAGAAGATACAATTTCACCATGAGATGAAGAGTGGGTGGAAGTATGAGGTATGTGTATAATTTAAAGAAGAATATATCTACATTAGAGAATTATTTAAGGATGACTTACTTGAGAGCAGATCAAACGAAGTGCCAATGAATAGGTTTGATTTACAAAGCATCCAATTCAAGGAGAAACATGCTTGGCACTATGAATCATCTCATGAAGAATAATATTCAATAAAATTTATTTTTGATATTGAAAAGGAGGTATGCTTAGTTTCTATTTGTGCATACTAGTTTGTTTCCTGATTCCCCTAAGTGCTTTGATCACATGTGTGTGTGTGTCTTGTTAGTTTCTTTGCTTTGTTTGGTGTGTGTCCTTTGCCTTGTGTGGTTGAGGTAATCAATTAGTCTTGTCTTGATCAAAGCTTATTGTCAAGGTCCTATTGTTGTGTCTCAGACTTCAAATGACTCCTAAGCCCAATGGACTGATAAGGCTACTGGTCTAGTTAGTATAGTAAGCATACTACCCCTATGAGTCATCACTAATTTGTTGAACAAATTTGACCTTACAAGTCAAATTGGGACCCCTATAGATAAAAACTTGACTTTTAGGTGATTTATGGGTATAATAAAGATGTCTTAACATGTATTATAGGTCATTTAGTGTGATTTCATGTTATATTAACCTTGGTCATTAGATATTTTAGTCCTTAAATCATTTTAAGTCATTTTGAGGTTAAAATAGGGCATTGAATGAGTTATATGGCTTCCTAGGTAAGTTTTAAGGTATAAGGATGATTATTTAATGTGACATGTGTCCTATTATTCCTTAATCAACTAATCATAACTAAAAGTGACAGGTTCTTCAAAAGAAATAGTAGTTATCAAAGGGAAAAAAGAATTTTGACACTTATATGACCTATGGGAGAGTTTTACACATGGTAAAAGGTTTTAATATGACTCTTCAGCTTCCTTATATCCATATCAGTTCTTTAAAAACTTTTGGAGTTCTAAATAAGTCCCAAAACCATTGTACTCCTTTTTCACCCTTCTAGGCACACAAAACTAGTCTTCAAGTTTGTACTTGGTATGGATAGTTGGAGAAGATACAAGTCAAAATAATTTATGAGTTTAAATTAAACATATATATATTAAATTAAATAACAATATTTATAATAATGGTGGCCTGTGATTTATTAACCATCCTCATGAAGTTGACTATGTTTTTCTGCTTGTTATTTCATGCACCTTATCGATTTTGCTCCATTTTTGGAAAGTTCATACAAACCAATTAGTTTTGTTTAATATAGAGGATTTTTTATCTATTATAATATTTATTCCATTCTTTTTTTCAGGTTTCATTTTGTTTTAATGAGCAAATCATCTCAGGTTGGCAAATCAGTCTCATTTGGGATGACAGGTAGGTTTCCACCATCTGTAGAGTTTTTCATGCTTTGTAAATGGTTTCAGATGGTGTAGAGAAGTTCATCACCATGTATTATATGTATTTTTTTCTCCTCATATTTTAATATAATTATTTAATGCAAATTCTCCATGAAGGTGCAGCTATATGCAACTTATCAGTCAAGCAACCATTAATGAATATATAATGGTGTTTGGAAGAAGAAAACCACATAGAAACTAGGAACATAGCTATTTTAATCCATTAATTGGTTTTTAAAATCCATTTGGAGGTATTATAATAGGATTAAAACTCATTGAAGGCTAAATTCAATACCTTGTCCATGCTTGTAACTTTGTTACCTGCACATGACAATGTTCATCTACATGTAATACCGCATGAGGATAAATCATGTTGTAAATATGTATCTAGGTTGAAAAATATTTTTGAGAGTGAGGAGTTAATTTTAAACTTGATAATGGATTAAATCTGGTCATAATAATACACATCCTATAGACTACCTAAATTTCACTTACTACCTGTAGACATTGAATAACCACCTACAAGTGGTACCAAAGAGGGTTAAAAGGCCATTTTCAAATGTTGAAATAAGTAATGAACCTTACTTAAGGTATTAATATGGTGAAATTATCATGGGATAATTGTTTTAAATATGTATTTATATGCATAGTTGAAATTCACTTCCAAGGAGATGACTGTAAACTTAGGGACCTTTTCCCAAAATTGCCAAAATAGAACACCTAGTATTTTAGAGAGATCTTATAACAAGGCCATATTGACTTTTGATTACTCCCTTTTCACTCATTATATATCTTATACATAGTATAAATACTTTTAAAAAATTTTAAGTTTGATTATGGGTATAAAGCAGTTGTTGAAGGACTCAAAATCACACTTTTATGCACTGAAAACAAGTAGTGAAACCCATAGCTTTGAGCCCAAAAGAGACCTTTGTCACTCAAAGTTGTAAACTTGACCTTGACACAATAGTTGAGTGTTTTAAAATGGTTAAAGGGAGTAATTATGACATAATATATCATCTCAATGGGATAGTATATTGTTATTTGAATCTCTCATACACCTACAGGCGTCTTAGGCTTTGAAATACCCACCTATAGCTGAGTAGGTAGATAGCAGACTAATAAACAATGTCTAGGTTATGTTTTAGGGAATATAAGGTTAATACATGTGTATAAAAATGAATTTTTACCTTGAGGATTAAATTAGGAATCTTACACACCATTTTAGGCTCAATTACATCTTATGTGCACCTATAAGAATTTAAAAAAATAGGATATCACAGTCAACAAGACAAGGAGAGCTCAGTTTGGTGAAATCCAAGTGTGTATGAAGGGTACAAGTAAGTTAAAATTATGAAATGAACATTTTAAAATTTATATAAAGATAATTATGACCTACATAAACCCTTGTCAATGTGGAATAATCCTACATAAGGCCCTTTATGTAACCTACATCCAGGTGTTGACTGTTATAGGCAATGATCTAAAGGGTTATGTCTAGGTGTCTATAAATCATGAGATGAAAAAAATGAATCCAAATAAAAAATGAACCTAAGGGAATCATATGAGGTTTTAAACATTGTATCTAAAGTTAAACCATGAATTTACACATACAAGTCCAAGCTTTGGAGTAGAGTACAGTCAAAGGTAACACTCAGTTTTAGCTAGGCAAAGTGTATGGAAAAGTATGTAGAAGATTAAGGTGATGGACTGACTTGGAGAACCTTGTTTAAAGTTTTTATGGCATCAAAACACTCTCATACAACATAAATCATGTAGAGAGAAGGGTCTAAAAAAGCTAAAAATAGTCCATATGAAGAATCCTCCACATTCTATCATAAAAGGAGTCTCTTTTAGGATTTGGAGTTAGTAGGCCTATTGACATGATAAAAAGCTGAGTTTTGGTATATAAGGTCACAAAAACTTAGGTAATATCCTCCACTACTTTTTTTATCTAGAAAAATAGGGTAAGTGCCCTCTTTTATCTCAAATAGAGGGCACTTCCTTAGGTGCATAGGCCTGCAGTCTTGAGGAATGGAGAGAAAAGGTGAACTAGGAGTCAGGGAAACTCTTTATAGAGGTGTGTAAATCTATATGACACCTATAAAAATAATAGAAACCAAAAATATAATAAGGAATTGCAATAGGGATTTCTAAACCCTTAGAGTTTCAGTCTAGCCTGCTAGGCATATTTAGGCCTAGAGGGCAAATGGAGGGTTAATTCCAATTGTGACATGAGATGATCATTCCCATGGATTAAGAAATGTTTATGAAGTCACAATATAGGTATATATGTTATTTATATCTAGGTAAAACCATCAAAAAACTCATTTTAGGCTTTAAGGGGTAGATAGACTATTAGGCATGGTTAGGCCTAAAAGCCAAAGAGGAGGCCATTTTCAATTCTTGCTTTGGGAAAGAATTAAAATGGATTAGGACATGTTTTTATGGTTTTTATAGATATTTTCAAGATTTCATATTGTAGAGGAGTAAAAAATAATCCATTTTTGAGCCCAAAACCAACTCAAAACTGTAGGTAATAAGAAAACAAGTTTGATAGGTCAAATTTGAATGCTCATCTCTACCTTGCTGATTTTCATGGGGACTGAAGGCATTTTATGTTATATAGGGTCATAATTAACAATTTTATGGCACTATATTGAAATTTCAATGTCAAATATGCATGAATAAACCCTAAGTGGGTAAAATAGGCTAAACCCTTATTAAACCCTTACAATGACCTGATTGGAGAAATAAGGATGAAGATATATTATAGTAGACCATAATGGAATGAATGATGATTATATGTTAAATAGGACTCATTCAAGCTCCCTAACATCAATATTATTTGTACAGAATCTATATGGACAAGGTAAAAATAGGGTTTTCTTGACTATTTTATGTGTTGTGTAGGTTCTAGTGACTTTCAAGGGATGAAACTAAATTTGGTAAGAATATATAGACCTGGGGTATACCCTAATTTCCACTTCATTCTTTATAAAAAATCTTAAGTTTTCAAACAATATCTCTCATCTTAACCAGTCAAAGCTGGCATAGTGACCAAACTAGTGAGAAGTGTGAAAACTTTAAGTGGATGGATTTTTAAGGTGTGATTGATGCCTCTAAGGCCATGGAGAGTCTTTCCTAGTATCATACACTCCATCCCATATATTTTCATGGAAAACTAAATCCAATTTTGAAGCCAAGTATGAAGGGTGCATAAAAGAAGAGTTATTTAGATTATAGATGATGATGGCTCACTTCTAGATGATTCTAGATTACCAATATTATAATAAATGCATGGAGAGGTGTTTATAAAATCATTAACCTTCATTCCAATCATCAGACCTATCCCTAGTTATTTTTGGATGTTCAAATAGGGCTAATCATGAAGGTAGTTTTTCTAAGCTAGAATAAGGAGTTTTATGCCACTTTGCAAGAGTTCATGCCTTGTATGGACACTTTTGCTTCCTAAAATTATATAGTTCATCCCACATCCTCTTCTCATGAAAACGTAACTAATTTTATTAGATTGACAAGTGTCCTTGTGACCGTTTGACTTCTTTCTTCTTTTCTCTCTCTCTCTCAAGCTCTATAAGAACTAGCCATTTTAGCCATTATAACTTATGCTCCACCTGATTATGGTGAAACCTTAATCATTTTCATACCATTTGATCAATAATACTATTTATTTTTACCTCTTCATGAATATTCATAGTTTTTTATACTTGGATGATTGATTTTACTTAATTGATAACTCTTATTTCCTTATCATGTAATTTCATTATTTCATCCTATTTGTGGTTGGAAATCTTTTTCTTGCAGAGCATGTGAAGTGTTCTAAGAAGTGTCAAGGTTTAGTGAGTTATTATATTCACTAGTGCCATTCAAGTCCTCTTGTCTAGTCCTCCTAGCCTAAACATTCATCCATAACCTCATAATGTAACATTGATATGAGAAGATGTGGATTCAAGAAGTGTATGTTTGGTTAGTCTCTTGGTTTCAATTATAACATGAAGTTGGTTTGTAGTCATCAATAAATTTGGCGTATCACATCCCTTAGGATTGTTTTTATTTTTCTCTCTCCCTTCCCCCCACCAAATTTTAGGTGTAGTAGTGATCTAAAGTGGTACATCAAGGGAGCTAGCTATGCCTAGAGATTCACCTCATCCTTAGGCTACCCAAAAGTCTAGAGATGTTTCAATTATGCCACTTAGATGAGGAGAGCTAAGACATCTCCTTAAAGGGTACAAATCTAAGTGAAAACAAATACTTTTCATTCTAATCTAGGTACCTACAATACTTTAGATGCATCAAGGATGACTGGTAGTGCTAGAGGACTTAATTAGTGTTATTGAAGTCATCACAAAGGGTGGGGTGACTGACATATACTCATTGGAGAACTTGGTCTTCTTGAGAGATGTCATGCCTCAAGGTGATGGAGTTGCATCATTATCACAACCATTTATTAACCAAGAGATTTTGATTTTGAATGCCATTTTAAATAACATACTACCACTTGATAAGTTTGGTTAAAATTTTCACATAGGTATAATATGAGTCCTTCGAGACATGGTTTATTAGACCACTTAATTTGCCTAGGGCCCAATATTATTGATCAAATTTTATAGATACTTACACATGGTGGCCTATTTTTAGGGTAATATCATTAGATCTAATACATTTCTTTAGGTCTAGGCCTAGAAACACATCACTATTGAGTGACATCACTATTGAATGACTAGTTGGGCAGAGATGATTATGGAGTTCAAAGGATCCACTAGTTTATGGCTAGTATTTGATAAGAGGAGGCTCACAGAGGCACATAGGGGATGTGAAATTTTATTAGTGGGTGATCAATGAGATGGTCGATGAAGACTTTATCTTTAACCCTTATATTCTCATTCAGTTTGGATACCTAGAAGATGGCTAGGTGACATAGTATATAACTACTCCTTGCTATATCACATGTCATCATAATGTCACTATTAAGTGATATCAACTTGATCACATTTAGAGATGATTTGGGTGCCAGTAGGATGTACCTAATGGGCCTCATTAATTAATGCATATGATGTATGAAATTAGTGAGTGGGGGCCTCCTATCTTGAGGACTACATTAATTAGGAGTTTCCTAACATTATAACTAGTTGATTATACTTAACTAGAGGGATAGTGGACATATAGGTTATTGGTTCATATTCATCCTAGTGGATGTAGTTTAAACCAATGAGAATGATTGGACCTAGACCTCCAAGGGCTTAGCAACCAAGGCAATGGAAATAGATATGAGAAATACCGACTTAGAGAGATAGGGATAGTGATGGATATGGAGGATAAAGATAAGTATATGTACAGTTATAGGTACCCCTGTAGTTACATGCCCTACCTCAATAGCCACTATAGGTACCAGTACAATAGGTATTAGTATAGGAGATGGTACCTATGGTCATATATTCTAAGTCAAAGAATAGTAGCATTAAAAATGAGGGATAATCCTCATATCATGATATGAAATATATACATGTTATAATTAACATATTTGATTAGGTTGTAAGATAGGCAAGCTATTTAGGACTTACTAGATCAAAGGTTAATTATCTCATGATAGATGGATGACAGAAAGAGATAGGTACTAGGATGACATTTATCTTGGTATGTGAATAAGAGGTGGTCCAACTATGGGTTCAGTTAGTAGGTACCCAATGTGAGGCCACCAAATTATAAGGGTTGATCACAACAAGGTGTAATATCCCCTATCCAATAGGGAATATAGAAAGACAAAAGCTCTGATACCACTGTAATATCCCTTTGAATACCAAAACAAAATCTCTAATACCACTGTAATATCCCCAACCAATAGGGACTATAGAAAAATAAAAGCTCTGATACCACTGTAATATTCCCTTCAGATAGGGAATATAAAAATATAAAAACTCCAAACAAAGGTATGATTTTGCAGTATAAATTCAAATAAACAAATAAACCACAGTAAATCTCTTAACTGCCAAATCACTAATCTTATTATTCATCCAGATGATTACAATAGATATCCTATGTTATGCATATAAAAGAATATTCAAATACGGTTTTAAAAACCTGAGTATTCTATAAACTGGGAATAAAACCTGAATCTAGTACATATCAGCCTGTTATGTCAAAAACATAGTCACTGATGTCAGTTATACTACCGTCATCGGTCGACTAGGGTTGTTAACTTGCCGACATCGGTGATAGGTCGGCCAATGTCGGTCGCTGTGGATCTCTGCCTGTCGATGTCAATCTCTGTGTGAATCTATACGGATCTGTACAGACTTTGTACGGCCACCAATAAAGCACACCCTATTTGTTGGACCCCTGATCTCAAGATATATGGCTCTAATACAGAAGATCTCTATCTGTATAATTTATTGAATCACAAGTTATGAAATAAATACCTAAATTACTGTGATAACTTTTGTGTGAAGTTATCTCTCAAAATACCTGAAATACTATGATAACTTCTATATGAAGCTATCTCTCAAATCGGTAATAGATCATCTGATATTTCACAGCCTCTGAATCACACACACTAAAGATTGGACGTTCTCCAATGCAAATGGAATCTTGGAACCCTTGGCTCAGTCTTCACAGAAGAATTCTTAGCAAAAATCAATATCAATAATCATTCATAATCAATAATTTGCCTCCCTCTAATAAGAAACCCTTATATCCTCCAAAAAGATGCACTTGCCCTAATTAGGGTTTTCTTAAATTAGAATTAGGGTTTCTAAATTAAAAATAGGCCAAATAATTAATATTTGATTAAATCAATCAAATATTAATATCTCCCTCAATACATGTCAGATCCTTGAACCGTCTGAAGCTAGTGAATCAGGGAATGATTCTGCACATGACCATACCAAAATAAGGGTGGTCTGTTGTGTGTCAGAAATCCCTAAATAATAGGAGCTCAGGAAAAATGTGTTTGAAAGAGCCTGAATGAAATCCAACTATAGGAATTCTACTAATCGAAGCCAAGCCAAGCTCCATCATGACCCTCTATCCATCCTATTAGCCTACGAAGGTCGCATAATAGGCTAATCATCAAGTCTGAAGATGTCCACTAAAAAAGGGGACATGACACAAGGGATAAAATATCATTGCATTAAGGGGATAGGGTTTCCAAATGAAAATCATTCGAGTCTATTTGACCATGCAAGATGTTAATATAGTGATAGTTTTTAGTGATTGAGATAGGGCTCATATAGATGTACATAGGTTATATGGGGAGTGGGATGATGCCTAGCAAATTATTTTATAATGGGGTTTGACCAAAGCACTATTAGATGTGGTGTGAGATAAGGATGATGTGGTATGGTCTAAGGATGAGGCAAGATATTATCACATTGTATATGATTTGGTAGTATTAATAGGGGTTAAGACATTAAACTTTCATGATCATACCTAGAGCCAAAGATCAATCCAAACATCTAATTCATGTCATACCTTGACATATGATAGATTAGTAGCACAACCTCCTCCATAGCCAAGAGTGATGGGTCCATGACAACATATTCCACCAAATGGTATAATACATATATTTTAGTAGGGCAGGCCTCATAGGATTCCTCATAGAGTTAACCAAAGTCATAGCTAATTTTTTATTATAATTATACATTTTTTATTACAATTATACATTTTTTATTATGTGATGTATATATCTTGATGTATAGTTTTTGTTTTGAGATGTACATAGATGTTCATTTTAATCAAATGATGTATATGGACATTGATATTATATATATATATATATATATATATATATATATATATATATATATATATATGATGTGACTTTGGATTTTAGCGATGTCAACTCATGATGTAGAGTAAATGACTAATATTAATGTTGATGTATTTATTTACCATAATTCTATTTTTTTAATTTTCATGATGATGTTTCACTTGATGTAGATATCACATGTGATTAATTTATTTCATTTAATATTGCTTATAAATGTGATTTGATTTGATGTATTGGTATCGATCATGATGTGAAATGTTTATGGCTAGTTTAATATGCTCATTGGTAGATGTGTGTCATGATTAGCATATTATAGTTATAATATTCATTTATTTATTGTTTTGATTATGGAATATCTAGTGATGTTTTAATTGTGCATGTGAGAATATTTATCCATGTTTATAGATATTTCAAGGGGGGTGTTTCTCTTTGCATGACATTGTATATAAGTCTCAAGCACTTGATGTTTAATCTTACACATGATAGTATGCATCATAATTATAAAATGAATCATTATAACATTATTTCCACTTTCATAAGGACTAGTTTAGATGAAACTGGTGAAAAATCAAGACCCAAGTGTAAAATATAATGTGCTAAACAAAGATAAACCAAAAATAGTTCAGATACAAATGTTAACAACTCAATATTAAGATATCAAAAATCAAGACCTAAGTGTAAAACATAATATACTAATTAAAAAAATGAATTAATAAAATAAAAATACAAGAAACCAAAAAATCCAATCACACATAAAAATGCAATTAAAAATAATAATAATAATAAATGTAATCATCATTGTGCATATGTGGTAATAAGATGTAACTCGTGTATTGCCCCTAAGTCTAAGGAACATCAAATAAGATAATGTGACAAATTAAACTTGAGGGGAATGTAGAAAGAAGGAATAATTGGTCAAATTAATCCTAAATTCCCCATGCAAATGGATGTTTCCTAAATATTCCATCATGGACCTTAGGTTGGTGTAGTTCTCTAATAAATGGGAATGAAGAAAAGTGATGACACTAATTAGGATGAAACCATTTAGAGAATAAATATTGAAACGACTTGAAAAAATGTGAGAGGGTAATGTAATTAGATCATAAAATTATGAGATAAAAATTTAATTAGCTTTAAACATGACAAGATAATAAGAGATAAATGTAAATTAGAATGATAGGGGCTAAGTTGACCCAAACTACCCCATGTAGTCAAGCATTGCCTACATAATCTGTTTAGATCTTGAGACAGTTTATTTCTTAGAGAAATGGAAGTTTAATGGAAAGGTGTCAATGTTGATTAGAATGAGAATGATTTAATGAAAGCTACCTTCTAAAGACATAGGCAAACACCCAAGGGAATGGGACAGTCAGAATGTGATTGAATGATCATATTTGATTGAGTTTGATGGAGAATTCATGATTTGGATAATATTTTTCCCACCCATGAGATGTTCAATGTAAAATGGGGTCTATCCACATGATACTCAAATAGTTCCACTCAAAACAAAACCAAGAGGGATATCACCTTGGAAAATAGGATGGAAAACTATGTAATATTTTATGGCTTTATGTATCTTTTTGGGATTTTTTGATTTTATCTTTTTAGGATTTTGGTTTTTTTTTATTTTTTTGGGTTTTTTGAATAAGAAATGTGTAATATTATTTTTCAAATATAATTTACATGGTAATATGAATAAACATACCAGGAACCATCTAGAAAAGGAGGAAAAATTATGGGTAGGGTTTCAATAATAAATTAGAATACAAAAGGACTACCATTTAACAACATATTAGGATACTAAGGAACTAATGTGGAAAGGGTAAAAGGATTTATCAAATAGATAAAATAAATTGTTTTAAGATTTCCAAGTGGGGAAACCATTCCAAAGTACTTTGATGTTCTAAAAATTTTCCCACAAAGATGTGTTGATGATAACCAAATCTAAATTACGTATTAAACTATCTTTTGAATCCCCTTATAGTACCTATAGGTCATAATCAATATCAAGATGGTAATAAGACATTTAATAAAGATAAGGATTGACTCAAGAATAAAATATAGAAGGGAGGGGAATATGAAATAACACAAAGGGGTGCCTCCAAGTAGGGGATTTCATAGACAATGTTTAAATAAATAAATCATAAAAATTCTTGAGATGCATAAATTTCATGGGCTCATCTATCTCTTACCCATCTAATATAGCCAACTTGTATGCTTTAGAACCATAGTTTACTATGATAATGAAAGGACCAAGCTAATTTGGCTAAAATTTTACTTTCTTATCATGGTATATGTTGGTGTTTTTATTATTCTCTTTTAATACAATATCACCCACTTCAAAGTCTCTAGGAATGATGTGTTTGTTATAAATATGGTATAGTCTATTTTGATATGCTTTGAGATGGCTCAAGGTAGCTAATTATTTCTCATCCAATATTTTTAGCTCTTGTAATTGTGCTACTTTATACTCCTCATCATCAATAATTTCCTTCAATGAAATACATAGATAGGGTAACTCGATCTCAACAGGAAGAATATCTTCAATGCCAAAAACTAGGGAATTAGGTATTACACCCACAGGCATGGTGATATTGATATGGTAAGCCCATAAGGTAAGAAATAATTGTAAATTCCAATCAAAACTAGCATCATTGACAATGTTTATAAGAATTTTTAAAATAGTCTTATTATATGTCTTAGCTTAATCATTACCTTGAGGGTAATATGGGGTTCACCATCTATTTTTTTATACAATTTTGCATAGAGAGCCTTCACATCTTTGTTCTTGAATGAATTGACATTATCATATATAATGGTATAAGGAATTCTATAGAAAAAAAGAGGTGATTCAGAATGAATTTAGATATATTCTTAATAATTATGTAAATGAGGAATTTTTTCAACCCACTTAGTGAAATACTCAGTGGTAATTAGGATATGTTTGTGTCCATCTGAAGAAGTGGGGTTTATATTTCATATGAGATGGATCCCTCATGTAGAAAATGTCTAAGGAAATGTGATGGATTGAAGTGATCATGAAGGATCATGAATTAAATCACCATGTTTTAAAAAACAAAGGAATTTATTGACATAATCACATGCACTAGATTTCTCTACAGGGCAACAGTACCCTGTTCGAAGGATTTTAATGACAAGGACCATTTCCCTTATATGGGTCCCATAAGTCCCTTTGTCCACATCTTTAAGTGTTAATTCAAATTCACCCAAGTTTAAAAATTGAAATATAATCCCATAATAGCCTCTATGATAGAGCATACCACTAAGTAAAGTGTAATAAGGTGTGTTGTGAATGAAGGAATTGTGTTGGTTGTGTGATAGGTCAATAAAAATAATGTGGTTTTAAAGGTAGGTGTATACATTTTGATACCAAGGGAATGAAGACTAGAAAGATCACATACCATTTCTATGTTTTTATGATTAGAAATTAGCATAATAAGATTTTCAATTAGAAATTGGTAATCATATACATATATATAAATGACCCAATAGTAGCCATTGCATCTGTTGATCTGTTATTAGCTCTTGGTATTTGTTTAAACTAGATGCATTCAAATTTTTGTTTAAGATTGTCAACCATGTATTTATAGGGCACAATCTTCTCATCTTTGGTTTAATATTGATCTATGACCTAATTAATAATGAAGTTTGAATCTCCATAGATAGCCAAGTGTTGAATGTTAGACTACACTACAAGGCAAAGCCTTGTAATGAGTGCCTTGTATTTTATAATAATATTAGTGCATGGAAAACTAATTTGAAATGATTTAGGAATGAGAACCCCCTATGTCATAATTAATATAATGCCTACTCCTAAATCATGAGATGTGAAGGAACTGTCAAAATGTAGCTTCTATTGACATTATTTTTCTAGAGTGAATATGGACACATTAGGAAAATGAATGTTTAAAGGTCTTATATCTAACAAAGGTGCTTCAAAAATTTGATCTACAAGTTCTTTCCCTTTGATGGATTTATGATCAGTATATTCAATGTTAAACTCACTTAAAATCCTAATCCATTTGGCCATATGACTTTTCAATATTGCTTTAGAGATAATATACTTAAGGGGATCAACCTTTAAAATTATGATGGCATTTTTGTTCAACATATAGTGACACAACTTTTTTGATGCAAATAATAATTATAAACGTGTCTTCTCAATTAGTGTATAATTTTGATCATAAGTGATCAGGTTCATACTCATATAATATATTTCACGTTATTTTCTCTGGTCATCATGTTGGGCTAAAAGTGCCCTTAAGGCATGTTTATTTTCTGAGATATAAATCAATAGAGGATTTCCTATTGTTGGTGGGGCCAACAATGGTGTATTTTATGAATAATATTTTAAATTCTCAAATGATTATTGATCATAAATTTTCCATTGAAAGTTGGTTCCTTTCTTCAAGAGGTAAGTGAAAGGATGACATAGATCATCAAGCTATGATATTAATCAATGAATGGATTAGATTTTTCCCTTTAAACTACAAAGTTGTTTCAAATTATAAGGTGGAATCATCTCTATGATGGCCTTCATGTTTCTTAGATAAACTTCAAATTCACTATGGAAAATAATGAAGCCTAAAAATTTTCCTTATGTGACTCTAAAGACACATTTATTTGGGTTAAGGTGCTCCTTATATTCATAAAGTCTCATAAATATTCTCTCTATAAATTTTAGATTTACTTTACATGTTTTTTATATACCTAGAATGTCATAAACATGGTCATCAACAATATCATGTATCATGTCATGGAAAATGATATTCATTTCATGTTACTATTGAGCACTAGAATTTTTCAAGCCAAATGGCATAACTTGATAACATAATGTTCCCCATGGAGTGGTGAGAATTTTTTTATGTTGATTTTTCAATGTTATTTTGATCTAGTCATATCCTAAAAAACCATCCATAAGGGATAAACACTCATATACTATCATTGAGTCAAGAATTATGTCAATGTTGGGTAATGTAAATTTATCCTTAGGGCATCCTTTATTGATATCTCTAAAATCCATAAATAAGGGAATTCTTTTGGTATTTTTTTATTGAGACAATATTTGAGATCCATTTATAATAAATAATGGGTCTAAAAAATATATCCCCCAATAATTTTTCTAATTATTTATTGAATAATAAAGAAATGCACCAATGCATTTTCTATAATTTTTATTTGACAGGGCTAACATTTGGGTACATAACAAGATGGTGTAGGACCATAGATATATCTAGCCTAGTATCTAGGTGCACAAAAAGATGGTGTATGGCTAGATATATATCTAGCCAATGGTGTAATAAGAATCATAATTTCCCATGGAAGGTAATGGTTATTCATTAAATTCTTGTGAGAAGTATTGGACCAATCATTCAAAGTTTTGTTTTTCTTCTAGGCTGATGTCTGAGACAAATATAATGTGTGAGATTATAAGGTTCTATGTTTTCTAAGGAGGAGAATGAACTTTATTTTCCATTGATTCTTGTAACTAGTTTTCACCAAGGGACTCGTCTTTTTATTTAATTTTCCTTATTCAAAAAGTGCCATAGAGAGGTTTTCACTAGTGGACCTCAATGTTTAATTTTATTTTCTATTTTGACTAAGCAAATTCACCTAATATCCAAATTAGGAAGTAGGGTCCAATGTGATCTCAAATTAATACTTTTGGTCTCAAACTGGAATACCATCTCTAAGGCCTAGGAACTTTTAAAGTGCTTATTCATTTTGAAATTCATCCAATGATATAATGTGATTTTGTTGGTCTTGATCAATTAGTTCAAGATAAATGAAAGGTAAGATGAAATTTATAAGAGGATGTCATGGTAAGAACAACATTGGTATCAAATATGTTCATGTCAACTAGCTCATTGTATATACTATAATAGGATTCTTTAACATTATTGGGATCATCTTTGTTAGATGCTAAAATTGTATTACTCTCAATATCTAAGGGGTCACCCTAGGAGGTTTGTATATAATTCCTAAAGTACCTTTGTGTTTAGTCACTAAGATGAGCTTAATAATACCTTGTTTTTAATCTTAAATCCCTTTCCTTTTTAGTTTTGATGTTCCATGATTTGGTTAGGAATAGGATACTTGACACTCTGATAAAAAGATGTAAAATCATCCTTATATAGCTAGGAATCATCAAAGCTACTATATTTTTCTTGGTTTATAAAACTCTTTTTAATAAATAGAGGATGTACCTTGGGATGAGAATTAGTATTTTTATTCCATTCCATCTTGGGCCTACCATGAGATTTGGGATATTCGGGTAATTTGGCAATTTGAAAGGCATCATTGATGTTATATGTGCCAAGACCTTTATCTTCAACAGTGAAGTGGGAATAAATTTGGGGAGGTAGAGGAGTAGAAGTGGACATAATCCTACTTTTTTTAATGTATTTATACTTGGGAAAATAAAGATCTTTATTCTTGTCCTTTTAGGTGCATGCTTAGTGAAATCACAATAGTTATATTGATAATACTTGACTTCCAAATGTTTCCAATATTGGTATGGCTGAAAATTGTTAGGAATAGTAACCTCCATTCTATAATGGCATATTTTTAAGCATTAGTGAAATATGGAAGGGACTATGTGTACTTCATGGATCTAAATAAATCTAATTAGAAAATTGTAAGGTATCTCATTATTGATAACATGGTAGATCGTATCATAGATGACAGGCCCAAAAAGGACAAGTAAGTAAATAGTGCCATGTAATTCTATTTATGTATTGTCATACACCTTGAGAGTAATAGTGTCTATTTATATATCTACTAAAGTATACCCTAGATGTTTTACCAATTTCAATGAGGCTATGTTTAGGCCTAAACCATTGTTTATGATAACCTACTTGATATATATATTGGAAATAATGGCTTTGATGTAAAGAGGGTTATTGTGTAATGGACCAAGGGATGACATGTCACTTTGGTTAAATGTAAGTTGTCAACCCAAAGATAAATTCCCCACAAGTGCTTAGAATTGGGTAGGCTCAATGTTTTTTGGAACTTAATATTGGCATATAATCTCATACAATATTTCATTGTAGACTTTAGAAGTATGCAAAAGAACTATAATAGAAGTTTATGTCAGTGTCTTGTTTAATTATTTTTACAAGATCATATTTTTTTTAGTGGAAGAAGATGGTTTGGATTTTTCATTCAAGTTGTTTTGAATTAGATTATTATTTAAAGGTATAGAATTACCTTTGACTATAACCCACAAATAATTAGTTTTGACAATGCAAATCCAAGTCAAGAGAGGATTAGTTAAAGAATAATTAGAAGGGGAAGGTGCAAGACCTATAATGGTGACTCATGGATGTCAAGGCACAATAATGTTATTTTACATCAAAAGAGGGCCACTAAGATATGAATTGAGTAGTCCTAGAATGGAAGGCCTAACACACTGATGGGTGTTAGATGATTGATGAGAATTGATTTTAATAGTAGTATATGATTACTAGTAATACAACCTATAAAATTGTTTAATTTATATATCATGGTATCCAAATTGATTAGTTTGGGAATCATAACCTTGGTTACGGTTTTTTGGATTCTAATTTTAAACTTGATTTTGTTTTTGATTATTGGGTTGGTGATGACTATTAGAATTATACTTCAGATATGGATCTTTATAGATAACCATATTTTGATTGGAAGTAGAAGTAAAATTTTCTATCTCAATTTTGCCATGCTCAATCAGATCTTGGATGAAGTTTCTAAGTTGCATTCACCTATAAATTCTATGGCCTTAGAAACAATGGTAATCATAATATGCATTATCTCTATACCATGTGGGATTTGGTTGGTCTTCTATAAAATATCTTTTATTTAGACAAATGACCATGTTAGTTGCAACTAAATTTTGAAACACTTCCTCTATAGGCTTACCAAGGTCACTGAAAAATCTACTTTGATATTGATTCCTTGATGGAGGATGTCTTTGTAATGTAATGGACTGAGTAGGTTGAGTATTTTAGGCACATAGTGGTTTCAACATTTGCACATGTATTTATTCTATTACTCCATTTCCTAAAACATTCTTATTTCTATTAAATAATTTTGACTTCTCATATATGCTTACTTTTGCATGTATTGAAGCTTGAGCTTGTGCTTGATTCTAAGAATAAATATGTATTAGGCTTTTATCTATGAGTGCATTTTCAATTTACACCCGTTTATCTATAATCTCAATAGATGTATCTATATAATGTATTCTTAGGTTATGATCCACCTTTGAATTGAGATTTAAATTTAGTATATTTGAGAGTTGTTTATTCAGAAGGTTATGTGTAAATTGACAAGCCAAACTCATCCATCATTATGGGTAAGTAGAAAAAAATTCCCCACTACATTATTTAGCATTGCATAAGTCAACCATGGTAAACTCATGCTATATGTTATAATATAAATGCTTTACAAAAAAATTAAACAAGAATAAAAGGTGTTGATAAACCCATTTTTTAATTATGAGAACTATTCCAAGGCTTGTCTACCCAAGTTATGTGGAAACAAGGGAAGTAGATAAATGTTTCTATAAGCTACTTCTTGACATGTCACAAATAATTCATTTAGGTGTTCTCTAAGATCACCCCTTCCCTTATGTTTATCAAATTTAGGTACCTCAAAGTTATATGGGAAAGGAACTTGAAGGAAATTTATCAAATAGGTATGGGCATATTTCTTCAAATTTGTATTTCTTGTCTTGATTACCTACTTGGAGTCATATAATAACATCTTTTATCTCTTAAAACTCCTTGAGAGTGGGAGCATTATGAGATGGAGGAGGTCCATTTTGTTGAATTTTTAAATGGGTATTAGTTTGATTTAGATAAATAGGTAGATTAGGGTTGAATTATGTTTAGAAGTGTACCCTTTGGGCTAAGTTATTAGGGTTGTTCACCCTTTAATCTAGATCATATTTTTGATAAGGTACTTATTGATGACTAGTATTTGGAAGTTGATTAGCAACACATTATTGTATTGGAGGAATATATTATTGATATGGGGAATTTTCTACTAAAAGATAGGAACCTATAATGAAGGGACTATTAAGGAGGGATTATGGATTAATAAGGATTTAGTATCGTGGGTAGAAATGGATCTATTGGGAAGTAGTCACAATATGCTATGGTAGAAGATTGGTAGTTTTATATTATCAATTGGTCGTTATTTATTGTGGTAATATATTATTTATACCCTATTATTGTGAATTGGGAGGGATATGATGGGAACTAGAAGGAACTTGTTGGGAATTTGAAGGAACTTGTTATGAACTAGAAGAATTTTTTTTAGGAATTAGAAGGGATTTATTGGGATTTAAAGGGGAATTGATGTGGATTAGGTAATACTTGTGATGGATTTGAGGAAGGTATCTACTATGAATTACAAGGGACTAATTACAAACTAGAAATGACTTATTGTTGTGGATTTCTAATAGCTTATAGTAATGGATTCACTAGAGGGGTTTGATGGGAACTAGAAGGAACTTATTGGGAATTTGAAGGAACTTGTTATGAACTAGAAGAATTTTTTTTAGGAATTAGAAGGGATTTATTGGGATTTAAAGGGGAATTGATGTGGATTAGGTAATACTTGTGATGGATTTGAGGAAGGTATCTACTATGAATTACAAGGGACTAATTACAAACTAGAAATGACTTATTGTTGTGGATTTCTAATAGCTTATAGTAATGGATTCACTAGAGGGGTTTGATGGGAACTAGAAGGTATTTGAGGTGTTTACTCAAGATTTATGAATGTATTTACAATTGATGGAGAATTATATAATGTATCTCATTATTTTTCATCAAAGGGTTAAATTTTTCCTATAGGTGGTGGACTATTGAAAGAAGTAGCATCTAGGGAGGTATCCAAAGAAGCTAAAAGCTAACTAGTTTGTTGTAATTGTGCAATAATGAGTTGGCTATTTTATGATGGGTCTAAAAGTTTCCCCTTCCATTTTTTATCTTATTCTAAATTTTTATTGTTATTTTTTACAATATCTTAAAGTGAGTGGAAGTTGACTTTAGAGGTATTTCCTCAATTAGAACATGGTTATGCACTTCTTCTATTCTAAGTGGTATATCCTCATATATATGTTGATGTACCTCTTCCTCTTAGTTTTAATTATTTTATAAATATATGAGTGGATGATAATACCATTCATCATGTAGATAATGGTTGTATGAATCCCCACCTCATGTATACTTAGACATGTTTGGGTTAATAATCTTTGTCTTACTCAAATTGATTTGATTCAAGTGTGTATAAAAGACCTTGATTATCAATTGAAAGTGGACTTTAAAATTTGAATAGTGTGTTTAATTCAATTTATAATTGGGTGTGATATGGGAATGCGTCTTTGTCAAAGTATAATATTCACTTTAAACTTCTTAATTTAAATGTCAAATTAGAACAATGTTCAATTCCAATCATCTTCCAAAAGTGTAGTTAAATGTTTAAATCGTCAAGAATGATGTTCAGACATCCCTTTTCCAAATTCAAACTTAAAATCATAAAAAAAAATATTTTGACTTAACCTTTGGCTTTGATTCAAATTTTGACTTTCAAAACTGATTTGATTAAAAAGTTGACCTTAGTTGACTTTTGAATGTTGATTTTGTTTAAATTTTGAAAGCTAACTTTGTTTGAATTTATTGACTTTTTTTTACTTTTGAAATTTGAATTTGTTTGATTCTTTTATTAGAATTAGAATTTTAGTTCAAAATGAACCTAATTTGGATTTGAATTAGAATTAGGTTTTGATTCAAACAAACTCATTTAATATTTTCCTCAAAGTGGACAATGTAATGGTATGACACTGATAGGTTATGTTACAATTAAAAAACATAATGTTTAAGACATGAAATTAAGTTTCAAAAATTAGGTAGAGTAATTCATTGTTGCATAAATGTTTAATGAAAAAAATTTGGACATTGAAAATAGTTTTAATTTGTTTGATGTATAAGGTATGTCACATTGAATTAGTATAAGACAAAAAAAGTCAACAACACGTATTTAAAACAAGCCCTATCATTTGTGGCAAAATGGGTGGATAATGTAACTATAGCCCATGTATCTACCTCATAATAACTAGGAAAAAGTTAATCTCTTAATCCTTGATTTAAACACTATGTCATGAGATCTTGGGAAATGGTGGTTTCCCTCACCCTATAAATCATTTGCAACTGAAGGTCTTAATCTAAAATTTTGAAAAGGATTTTCTGAATGGTCCCTAATATGCCTTTTGATATATGGGGCTCAAAATTCATCTAAGAAGAAATAATAATGGGAAATTTGAAAGAGGGTCTATCCTCTTCATGACCACTTTAATTGTAAAGGTCTCATTGAAGTTATATCATAAATTTAGACTCTAAGGGTGATGTCTAATAGCATATCATTAGGGATAAACCCATTTTTGTCATGAAACCCTTTGTGGAGAATTTATCTATGCTATTATTGACAACTAGGCTCAATTTATATCCTTCTTTAGATGTATAGGTTTGGTACATATGTTGGGAGATGAAATCCCAATCACCACACCCTATGGACTCCCAATAAGGTGATGAAATTCACCCCACATAGTTAAAAATAAATAGAAAATTTTCACTATTTATAATTCTCAGGACCCCATAAGTGGGTAGGAAGAGAGCATACTCTAGTTTACTTTCAGAAAATAAAATAATAACCTATGTTTTTATCGAATCAACCTAAGGTCTTTGAACATCATTAATTGCACAAAAACCCTAGGATTAGGTGAGATCAATGCAAAGCAAACGTGAGCTTCATATTAGTTCATTAGATAAAAATTACAAAGGAGGTATATTATATAGTGAGATCTTAGGTCACCATAAAGGTAATAACTCAACTCAAAATTAGAAAACATATTAAGTGTGTTTTCCCTAATGACATTAATAATCCTAAGCAAGTTTACTAACAACCATGTAACTAAAATATAAAATGGTAATAATCCTACACTAATACCCCCTTAAATCATAACTTTGGTGAGTAGAATAATTGGGTCCCAACAATGAGGCTTGATGAGGCACCCAAACATAATGCAACTCCCATAAAGTAGAGAAAATGATAAAAAAAAATCGT
Source organism: Torreya grandis (assembly GCA_037957365.1). NCBI lineage: Eukaryota > Viridiplantae > Streptophyta > Pinopsida > Cupressales > Taxaceae > Torreya > Torreya grandis. Next base: position 2,933,870 of record JARHVA010001564.1, on the reverse strand, counting down.
AAGACAAAACTCCTCTCTAAAAAGAGAGTAAAGTGAGAAATAGTGAATTATTTAAATACATAAATCAAATAAAAAATGCATCCATAAGTGAGAACAACATATCACATAGATAGGAGAATTAAGAAGTCCCCATAAAATATTTGAAGTTACCTACAATAGAGCTTGTAGAATGATGAATGTTTTTGATGAGATATTTTGCCTAAATATTAAATAAGCTCTATCTATATCAAATAATGTTTCTTCCCTTTACCATATGAAGTACACAAATGTTGTATTGGAAGTCTGACTATTCCATATTAGAAGATGGAGACAACAGTATAAAGATCTCTGACTAGGGCCTAAAATAGAAGTGTGGCATAGGTCTGGCAAGATCATGCATAAGAAATGAAGGTAATGACATTGAATAGAACCTATTAGAAGTAGGTGAAATTATGAGTGGATCACCCTAAAATAGTTAATGTGTCCATCAAGTGCCTGGTGGATCTATAACCAAGGTGTGATTCCTATACAAGGAACTATTCTCCTCATGTATAGTATATGAGCCAACTACTCTATAAAATGATGGTACAATAGGATCAGAGGCTAAAATGAACTATAGTTCCATGTACATGTGAAATAGAATTCCTAATTTCTGATGAGTCTTGGATCAATATACCTACACCCTATAATTTTAGAAGTGGACCAGAGGTAGGTAGATCAAAAACTAGCTCCTTAATATTTACAATATGACAATGAGATGGTAAACGTGTGTCCCCATCACTAAAGAAGTCATTTATGCTAGAAAAAGAGTCATAAATCTCAGATATATACTCAAGATCATAAGTGTCATCAAGTATATGTGAGTATGATTAAGAATAATGGCATGTAACATTCACTGAAAGAATGTACATGTGAAGGGGATAGCATGGCTCAACAACCCTCAAAGCTGAAGAGGAGACTATAGATGAAGCATATGGATCCACAAAATAAATATCTATAAGAAGAGAAGAGTCGTTGATGATCTCATAAGGTGTATTATCAATATGTATCGTAGAGTCCTCTAAAGTAATAATCTATGATGGATTTAGAATAACATCATGCATAAAATTGAAGTAAAATTTGAAATGGGATAGCTAAGGTCTGGTAGAAACTCATATTTTAGTGGTAGCTCAATAGAAGGAAGAGCATTGTCCACCATGTATGTGTCATCATAGGAAATAAGAGTAGGATGAGAGAGTACAATAGTCTCTAAAGAAATGATAAAAATAGGAGGAGAATGAGTGATATAAATCTCAATAAGATCTCTAAAAAGAGACTGAAAGATGCTTCAAATAGTGATGAGACACATGGTAAGTTTCACATGGTGATGTAGATACCATGAAATGTGTAGTAACATGGTACCACGAACCTTGTCACAATTTCTATCCCACTTAATGTACTTTTTAAAATTTGTGGGAGTCATAAATTATCCATATAGGAATAGAATATGATTCTTTCCCTTTTTCATGAACAAGTGTTCCATATAAGCACATCAAGAAGCATAGTTACTCTTTTCAAGAAGAACCACTGATGTAAAATCAACTTTCCTTCATAGGTGTCTCTCAAATGAAGTCAACATTGTAGATTGGATTACAAGAAATGATTAGTCAAGCATTAGTCCAACAAGTCAAATAAAAATGCATAAAGAGCTAATTAAATAAAGCCAATCTATTCATGTGGGGTTTTTCTAATAAAAATAGGATACAAATGAAAAAAAAGTAAACCATTAATTTCCCAAGTGACTTCATTGCTCAAAAGAGGCTCAAAAACATGTTCTCCCCTTGATCAAGCATTCTTGTCTTCATCAACAATGGTGGAAAACTCCTCCAATGTCTCAAAAACACTTAATAAAACCTAGGCTCATAATATTGAAAATATCTAATTACTTATCAAGTGAAGCTAATCCAAATAATAATAATAATATAGTAATGAAAACATAAATAAGTTTTGAAAAGATTTTATCATTATAACGTTACAATACTTGAGCTTAAAAATGATGTTCATGGCCTCTCTATTTATAGATTTTTTTAGATTGATCAGAATGAATTGTGACCATCCATCTTGAGATCAAGATGTGTAGCCAATAATCCTTTAAATTTTTTAGGATAAAATAAATAAATGTCCTCATAATGATTTGGGAATAAGGGGCATTAATGAGGCATAGGAAGCCATGATTTAGATATTTTATGCATTTATGGCCTAGGGATGCCTTTCTAAGAAATGATGTCATTAGGTGATGTAATTAATAGGAATGAATTTCCAAAAATAAATATTCAATAACCTCCATGTAAAATCCACTTAAGCTCTTGATTTGGATTAATTAGCCTTAAACATGATTAATTAACATTTGTACAATTCTTTGGAAATTGGCCCTTAATTAATCAAAATGGTTAGAAATTCATATTACTAGGTCATAATTTGATTTGAGAAGAATTGGAAGGTGATATTAGATGCATTGGATCCATTTTTATATTTAGGATGTTTCCAACACAAAATAACAAAGGTACATGACATGTACTAATGAATTAGAATAAAAGAGTGATCCAGAGCACAAAAAGGCAAAATCATCATTTTAACTCAAAATGATCTGATCATAGTTAAGAATCACATAAAATTCATTGCCCTATTTAGGGATAATTTTGCCTAAATTGGCACTTTTAAATTACAATTTCAAACCATTTAGGGTTTTTTAGTGATTTTGGCCTAATTTGTACATTTTGGTACAATTTGAGTAAGATTGACCATTTCAACACAAATGATGTTAGGAATTGGATGTCTACATTTTTCCCTTATTTGAGAAGGTATAGCAAGACATTAATATGAAGAAACAACTTTTTAAAGAAAATAGTTGTCAAGAATAAATCGGAAATGACCCATGATGCCCCCTCAAGAGGACATACTAGGATGAAATAGAAGGATGGACTCTCAAAAAGAGAGGGACAATGAGAGATTAACCCATGGAATAAATCACATCTAAATGAGCTAATGGTTACACACATGGTTACCATCAATTATCAAAATATAATTAGGGGTAGAATGGGCCACGAAGGAAGGTTGAATGGGAAGTATTCAATCCATAAATGTAAGGGAAAGATTGTAAATGTATCCAATTTGAGAGTACAAGTTGTGCACTTATGGATTTTATCAATCCTAAGACAAGTTACACACTAAAACATTACCATCATAGGCAAAAGTGTGGATATCTTAGAATTAGAGGAATAAAAGAATGTGTTCTCCATAAATATGATAATAACAAGTGCTCCAGTAGAGAATATTTGATCAAGATAAAATAGGTATGCCCCATCAGGGCTAAATTTGATCATTGATAAATAATAAATAATGGTTTACCCCTATAGGGCTGATTTGATTCTAATGGTTTTCAGATGTTATGCCCCATCATGGGCAAATGGTAATCAATTAGCTCAAGGAGATAACCAATGACATAGATTAAAATGAGTGGGCACAAACATAGATGAGATGGTGGAATAGCTACTAGAACCATAAAAAACCATGCATATGAGGATGCACAAAGTGATGAAAGATATGAAAATAAGAAGGGAGGTGGCTGATCTAAATCTAGATGTGCTATAAAAGTGGGCGTTGCCTACATAATTCCATGGACTCATGTTCCAACATGAACTTCAAGCCAATGTAGTTCACCTAAAAAGGGAAGAGAATGAAATGAAGGATGATTAAAATTGACCAAGAATTGATTAGACTCACAATATATGTGAAGATATGTGTATCTAAGCATAGATTTGAGTGTTAAAATGCATGGTACCTAGATGCATATTTTCATTTCATGAGCCTAGATTATGCAAAGTGTTCTTGAGAACTATTGATCAGAGTGATGTTGAGATTAAGAATTTGAAAACTAAGTAAAAAGTTCTTGATATATAAAAATAAGTTAGGCATCATAAGTATGAATAACTTAGAATGACATAATATTCCAATTTCATAGATCTAGTTCAAATGTGAATACGTATAACTAAGGATAATGGTAAATAATGACCAACACCAAAGTTACACTATTTACATTTAAACAAAAAAGCAAAGATAAAGAAAAAAGATAAACATAAATGAACCTATCTTAAAATCAAGATTGAAGTAGGAATAAAAATGTTTAAAAATGAAAATTAAGAATGTCATAATGACATAGGATTAAGATATAAATAATCAAGATCTATGTGTATCATTAACACACTCTTGAATATAGAAGAGAAAAGCAGAAAATAAAGAGGAAAACAAAACACCAATAACAATCAAATAAATAAAATGGTCCAAGAACAACTTAATAATAGAGGATCAAGATATAAATAATCAAGATCCATGTGAATCATCAAGATGTTCTGAAACACAAAAGAGATAAGCAAAAACATACAAGGAAACACAAGACCAAGATGAGACAAGAAGTAATAAAAATATAAAAAGAGAAGAAATAAAAGGAAAGGTGTGAAATCACAAAAAAATACCAACAAAACTCAAATAAACACACACAAATAACCAAGTTAGTGTGGTTTAAAGATAATTATTCATTCATGTGTGGTAGAGGTATTACTTTCCACCACAACGTATCAAAGAACAAGGGCACAATATTTTTCCCTAATTAAAGAAGAACAACGACAAAAGAAATAGATGAAGAGAAGAAAAGGAAGAGGTTGGCCGAGCTAACTCTAAATGTGTTAGACAAGTGGATGTTTCCTACATATTTTTATGGACTCATGTTCCAACATGAACTTTAGGCCAATGTAGTTCTCCTAAGAAGTGGGATAGAAGACATGATGATGACCAAAAATATATGATTAATGTTTTAGAATAAAATGGAAGACTTGATAATTGAGATTGGTATTTAAAAATGGCAAGGTGGTGAGATGAGAGAAATTAATCTTACAAAATGGCAAGTGCATGTAACAAGCTAACTTACACAGTGGAAAGTTAGTAAGATAAAATCTTGGAAAATAACAAGAGCATGAAATAGTGCTTATGAAATGGTGAGAGTGTGCCAAATTAAAATGCTCACAATATGATGAGAGCATATGATCAGAGGGATTGATTTGACCTTAACATGAATCAAACATAGCCTACATAACCCTATAATAATCCCAATTCATAGTAATTCTACCAACACAAAGGTGGTGAAAAACCAACCAAGTCATAAAATTTTCAAAAATAAAGGAAAATAAGGTAAATGATAATAGTAATGACCAGGTGATGTGGTAATGCATGATAAAAAATGCATTTTACCTAATTTTCCCATAGGTGGTTATAATTAGGAGACAATTTCATAATTATAATTTAACCAAAGGCAGTTATAATTAGGGGTATCAAAACAATATTGATTTACCCATAGGTAGTTATAATTAGAAATACTAGATAAGATAAAAGTTGAAATATAAATTTCCAGATCAAATGTCACACTATTCTCATAGATTGTCTTTCAACACAAAATTTAAAAAATCTTGAAACTAGATCAGAATCCCCCCATAAAAAGTACAGGATGAACCAAAGGAACCAAGATGGAAATGGGACCATATAGGATGGCTAAGTAGAGGCTTTAGTCAATAGTAAATAAATGGTATAAGAAAAATGATCAAAAGATAATTAGTTATAGTGGCAATAAAGTTGCCTCCAAACAATTATTGGCTTAGATATGCTCACAAAATGGTGAGAGCATACAAACTTAAAAATTGCTCTCAAAATGGAAACAACATGGAAAAGGTGTGACTGAGTGGACCTGAATAGTAAATAAGCACTACCTACATAATCCTGAAGGACCTCAAGTCAATGTAGTTCAAACATCATGATAAATGGAACATAATGGTATAATATGACTAAAAAGTGCCTATAGGGTTCCCCTAAGGGATGAGACATAGTAATGGAAAATGGTAATTGGAAAAGTGAAAAAATGGTTATGATACTCTTGTTGATAGGGAGATGTACTTCCTAGTCAATATGTGAGATAATAAAATTGATCAGTTATAAAGTTTTTATCCAACACCCTTTCAGAAAAGTTTCTCTATCAATAACTTGTTGCCAATCTGGATCTCAATAATGTGTTTGTGATCTTTTTTGGTCGTTAACTCTGTTTCCTTTAAACGTCAAGAAAAAATTTCTTTGTATCCTCTATAAAAAAAAGTGTGGCCATAGATCATAAATAGGGTTAAATAGTGGATGATAATCTTGTTTGTGAATTAGAAAGGTGGATGATAATGGAATGTATGATGATAGGGAAATAAATGAAGATTGGGATTTTTAGGCACACACAATGTTGTTGATATTAGATTCAGCATAACTTTGGATGTGGTAAGGCCAATGACCTCTGAAGATGCTCTCGATAGGACCACCAAATTTTTATATTGTTTAATCTTGAGAGTAGCTACCATCTTATTAGGCTAAGATTGGAGGCTATTTTGATTTGATCTTGAATAATGTCTTCATTAAGCAATGACTAAATTTTGTGCTTAGATATCAGTGCCTCGATGAGGTTTTCACCAATAAAGTTGTCTTGATTGTTCCATAGCACCTTAGAGAAGGTTTCACTAATGAACAATGGCTTTTGACTTTGATTTTATTCTAGCACTTCTAAAAAAGTTTCACTAGAAGATGTTGATTTTAAACTTTGATTGTCCCCTAGTACCTATAAAAAGGCTTCAATAGGAGAGTGTTTCTCTACTACATGAATTTAGTCTTAGCCTCCTTGCTCTTCTTCAACTGCTATGTCACCATGGATGCAATTCAACAAAGTGTGATTATGTCAATCCCAATCAACACGTGTAGGAGATGGAATGTCAATGATATGGCTATGTTGGGTGGGAATAATGGAATGATGAATGGAAACACAATCCTCGTATAAGATATTAGGAGAACCTATGTCAATTTTGAAGTAATCATCTTCAAAAATTGTAGAAGGATCACAAATATATTCATATTAATTTGAAAGACAATTGTAACCAATGTTGTATACCATTTTTGAATCTTATTCTGATGTAAAGGACTCTAAATCTGATGTCATAATTGATGTTGATTTTGGTTTTGATGTTAAATCTGATGTTGTTTCAAAAATATAACCTAACTCTAATGTTTTTTATTCATCTAATATGGTTGCTTCTGTAATGATGATATATTGAATGATTGGTATTGAACAAGTAATGCCCTATGATGGCATAATGGGCTCTATGAAAATTGATTCATCTAAGAAGGGTTCAACATAGACTGGCTTGTCCAAGTGAAGCCCATCAAAGAGAGGGAACTGCTCGAGGGACAACTCAACATATTCTTGTCTATCAAAAGGAGACTCCTCAATGAGTGGGAAAATATCAAGAGGTAACTCTATAGAGACTCTCTTGTCAAGGAGATGAGGCTCTTTAAAAATAGGTAACATATGAATAGGTGATTCATCACAAGTTGACTTATCATAAATGGGTGTTTCAATAATAAAATCATGGTTTTGGTTCATAATTGGTTACAAAAAATAAATGTTGGACACATTTTGATCCTCATAAGATGGCTCTTGAAGAGGTAATGGTTCGTGTTTTGGCTTGAAGATTGGTACAAAATTTCTAAAGTGGGAAACATTTGGTTTAGTAGGAATAATGGTTTGTGGCTCAATAATGGACTCTCCAAAAATTAAACTATTGAAAAAGGGATCAAAAATAATTGGTTCATCAAATGGATGTTCTTCAACAATAGGTTCATCAAAAAATGGTGATGGGCTAAGAATGGTAAGAATTAGATGCTTCTTAGTTTGTTTGCTTATGCAAACTAAAGGAGGAGGTCCAAAAATGGTACCCTTAGCATGTTATAGAGCTTGTTTTCTCGCACAAGCTAGAGGAGAATAGCCCAAAATGGTCACCTTCACACATTTCAAAACTTGCTTTCTCAAAAAAGCCTAAGGAAAATATCCTATAATGGTAACCTTCATACCTTGTGGAAATTGATCATATGCTAAAGGAAAAAGAGGTTATCCCAAAATAGTGACCTTTGGGTATATTATGCAAATCAAAGGTGAAGGGATACATCCTAAAATGGTAACCTTCAAGTATGGTGTGTAAATCGAAAGGGAAGGATGAGGATGACATATGACAATCAAAATAAATGTTGTTGGATTTTAATAAATAATCCCAAAGAGGGTGACATCCTTAAAAAATATGGAACACTCATGTCCTCCATAAAAATGCTCTACCTTAAAATTAGGGTCACAAGAAACCCTATTACAAGTATACCTTTTTATTATTATTTAAAAATGGTTCTCAACATTTGGCAAGATTTGGACAATGTTTTGCAAATGTTTAAACAAGGTATGGATTTGATATTTCTTCTAAACAAGTTAATAAGGCACCAAAGAGACCATAAAATTAGGATGGCTTGGAACCACACACAATTAGAATAATGTGTTCATGAATTTACTCAACTTTTGGTAAAGTTGAAATTGTATAAATTGGAAGAGGGTATGATAACTCAAAAATCCTAAAGTATCACTAGTACACTAAAATGTAGACTTTTGAGATACATTGATATCATAAAATTTGGTTCAACTTTGATGATTTGCTACTAGAAAACTATAAAAAATCCCTTTAAATCATGGAGACAATACGAACCAAGAAAATCAAGATGTGAATACATGCAATAATTCCTAAGTATAAAATGAAAACCAAATGGGTGGTATAATGTCACCACCTGGTAATAAGAATGGTAAGATAAAATGTGTTCTAGGACTTATAGCATGAGTGATACGCAAGATGACCTGAGTCAACCAAAGATGATAATGTGATGATGAGTCTATAAACAGCACTCAATTCAAATGGGAAATTAAACCCAAGTTAAAACAAGTCAAGGGCAAATGGTGAATCCAATTTAACACATCAACCTTTAAAACTTAGAAAAGACAAATTTTGAATTTTGAATTATCAATGAGGGTCTTAAAAAAACTTGGCAAATGATCTAGACTCAAATGGGCAACATAACTACACCAAAAATGGAAGATATGACAAAATATTCTAGTTGACAATTTGAACAAGGAAAATATGATTTTCATTTGGACAGCGTAACACCTCCTTGTTCAAGAAATTTATGGATAATGTGTTTGGTTATGATGTTTTAGTTAAAAATCAAGTTTTGACCCAAAACAAGACCAAGTAATCAAAGAAAAAGACAAATCAACTAATTAATCATCTTAATCCCTAAACTAACAAGGTGTGGCAAAGTGGGGTTATTTAAACTTGAAATTTTTCAAACATTTTTAGATGGATCCCATGCACAAGACTTTCACATCAACATTCAAGAGAAGCAACACATCAATTGGGTATGCATCATATGTCTTGTTGTAAAAAGTTCTTTCCCTTTTTACAACCACTACATCTATCACTTTCTTAGTGTAGTGTGTTATCCAACATAATCATACATTTCAAGCTTAACCCCAGTGATAGAATATGGTTTAACCTCTCAAACCATCAATCATAATGGGGTAATCCCAATTTATATACCCCCTCATAGAGAAGGGTTGAAGATGATGTCTAGAGATGAATCCCTAGGTCAAATCTTATCTAAATAAATCTTGGGAGGTAATTAATTCTCCCTCACAATCCAAGATGCAATGAAATTAAAAAACCAAGCAAAAGAGCTTTAAATGTTGTTTTTATATCACCCAAGCCATGCAGGTCTTAGGCAGAGCCTTCACAACTTCTCTTTTATGCCTTTAAACTAAGGCACTTTGCAATGAAGTTGGAAATTTTGATATCACAAGTTCCCTATAGGGGATAGGGGATTGCATACATACACAACTCCCTATTTGTTCAAACAAATCTAATCTAGGAAAATAATGATAACAACTTTGCAAAAACTTGAAGTGTGCTCAATTTTAAAGAACTAAATGAAATATGTGGTGATGTTCTTTAGCCCCTTGGATTTAGTATGTCAAAACTTGTAAAGAACAACTACAAAACATTCAATCAAACATATAAGTGTTTCTTTAAGCACCTAAAATAAATGTTCCTAATCCTTTTTAAGCACTTTAAAAAGAGTTTAAAAACACTAGATTAAGCTTGTTTAGATCCTTCTTCAAGTTGGCCCTATAAGGAGAAAGTTAGATTTTCATTTAGCCTTGAAACACTTTTTCAAATGAGACAAATAAATTTGTAAAGTTAGCTCTCGTGTTTCACACAGTGTAATCTCACTACTCCACAGTGCAATCTCGCACCTCTACAAAATTGTTACTCAGATAGTCAATATTACTACTCTAGTTAGTTTAACAAAAAATCATAATATCATTATTTAGGCTAACAATCCTACTTCTCAAGTTGATAATCCTACCATTTAGGTTCACAATCCTGCTATTCATGTTTGAAAATCCTACTACTCAAGTTGACAATCTCGTTATTCAAGTTCACAATCCCATGACTCAGGTTGATAATCCCATGAGTTATAGGGAAATACCACCACTATGAGAATTATGATATTGTTACTTAACCCTAATGGTTTACCGACAATACTATGACTTATTTAAGCAATATTGTAACTCGAATAAGCAATCATGTGACTCAGATATGTAATCCCATAACTCAAATCGGCAATCTCATGACTCAGATAGGCAATCCTATGACTAGGATAGGCAATCCCATGACTGTTAACTTGTGGTATTACAATATTGTGACTAGAAAATAACAAGGTTATAATATCGCTACTTACGAGTAGTGGTATTATAATATAGTTATGAAATTTATAGACACAATCAAGGTTAGCTCAAAAAACATAGTTTAAATATAATACTAACATAAAATGACAAACCCATGACTATGTGAGTTGTAAGATTGCAGTCTAGAGGACAAAACTATGACTTCTATAAAAATGGAGTTTTTTTCAAATTTTTACCTTCTTTGCTTCCTCACTCCAATATTTTACATGAAAATGGTTAGTAGGTTTCTTATAGGTACTTTATTGAATTCATGGGGTGTAGTCCCATTAGGCATGTCAAAATATAGAGTGGATTAAAAAAATTATTAGTCAAGCATTAGTCCAAGAAATCAAATAAAAATGCATAGAGAGCTAATTAGATCAACCCAATTTATTCATGAGGGGTTTTACTAATAACAATAGGATATAAATTAAATAAAGTATACCATTACTTTCCTAAGTGACTCCATTGCACAAAAATGGCTCAAAAACATGTTTTCCCCTTGATCAAGCATTCTTATCTTCATCAATAATGGTGGCAAACTCCTCCAATGTCTCAAGAACACTCCATAAAACCTAGGCTCATGATATTGAAACTTTCTAATTGCCTATCAAGTTAAGCTAATCCAAATATGAATAACACAATAATCAAAACATAAATGAGTTGTGAAAATATTTTAGCATTATAACATTACAATAATTGAGCTTAAAAATGATGCTCATGGCCTCTTTATTTATAGATTTTTTAGATTGATCAGAATGAATTATGACCATCCATCTTGAGATCAAGATGTGTGGCCAAGAATCCATTCAATTTTGGAGGCTAAAATAAATAAATGTCCTCATAATGATTTGGGAAGAAGGGGAATTAATGAGTCATGGGAAGCCATGATTTAGATATTTTATACATATATGGCCTAGGGATGCTTTTCCAAGAAATGATGTCATTAGGTGATGCAGTTAATAGGAATCAATTTCCAAAAATAAATATTTAATAACCTCCATGTAAAATCCACTTAAGCTCTTGATTTGCATTAATTAGCCTTAAACATGATTAATCAACATTTATGCAATTCTTTGGAAATTGGCCCTTAATTAATCAAAATGGTCAGAAAGTCATCTTACTAGGTCATAATCTAACTCAAGAAGAATTATAAGGTGATGTTAGATGTGTTGGAACCATATTCCTATTTAGGATATTTCCAACACAAAATAATAAAGGTATGTGATGTGTACTAATGAATTAGAAGAAAAAAGTGATCCAGAGCATAAAAAGGTGGAATCATCATTTTGACTTGAAATAATCTGATCAAAGTTAGGAATTGCATAAAATGCATTTCCCTATTTATGGATACTTTAGCCTAAATTAGAACTTGTAAATAACAAGTTTAAATCATTTAGGGTGCTTTAGTGATTTTGACCTAATTTGTGCATTTTGGTGCAATTTGAGTAAGATTCACAATTTCAACACAAATGGTGTTAAGAATTGGATGTCTACAAACATGACTAAGAGAAGACATTGAAGAAGTGTAAAATTGAATAAAAAAATTGCAATGACCCCCTAGTTATAATAACTATGCATGCTCATGAAGAGGACATCAGACATAGTTGATAATGGGTTCAAGTGAGTAATAAGTGTAGGAATCAATAAAATGCAAAATCTAAGACTGTATAGAAGAGACACCAAAACATCCATATCACCATAGAATACCCCTTTATAACTATCATTAGTGACCCCCCTTAAAGTCTGAAATACAAGTACACTTTTATAGACTTTGGACATAGCTAAAAGTGCATATTTGAGTAATTTGTGTATAAGTATGAAAGATCTGGAGGGATGTTAGGATCTGTGACAATGCATATAAGAGGTACAATATGTGAAATAATAAATAGCTTCAAAGGGTGCAAAAATGTCACCAATGCGTTGAGAATGAAAAAATAAGCATTTTTTAAGAAGACACTCAAATCCAAGTTACCAATCAAAAGTTATGCATGTTTGAAAGTCTAAGCTCACATGGAAAATCTCCACCAAACATAAAATTTTAAAATGTTTAGGTCCATTAGAGATACCCAAAAAAATTTAAAATGTTTGGGTTGATTATAGATTTGGTTAAGGGTTAGAGTTAATCCCCCATTAGTAGGAATCAATATTTGAGCCCCCCCATGTTACCAATAGTTTAATATCTTTTGTGTCTATAAAAGTGTTAGACTCTAGTGGTCATGGTTACACAGGTGTCAAGGTTTGTCGGTAGTGTCTGCAAGTGTGTTGGGGTCTAAGTAGTGTTTGTGCACTCTGTTGTTTCCAAAATTAGTTGTGCTTGTTTTTGGAACTCTCCTCGAAGCTTGTCTATTTCATCTTTTCATCTCCCTCTGTTCGTTCTTCGAAATGGTTTTCAAATTCACTCTCATCTTGGCCTCAGAACGAAAAGTGGTTACCATCTCATTCCGGCCAATTTTTCCCTCCCCTGGACTCCTTTCGGAGTTGGTCTTTTCTTCCATTTCCCTTGTGCAAGGGCGGCAAATTTTGCCGCCTCTGCATTTTTCATGCAAATTTTGCCACCTCTGCATTCACTTTCTCTCCCCCTTCTCTCTTCTTCTATCCTTATGCATTTTTTTTTTTGTGCAGAATGCATGCAATTTTGTAATATGTAATTACATGTAAATATTTTGGAAAATATCTAAAAGTCAAAGATGAGTCATCTTTGACCAAGATATTTTTTATTTTATTATTTTCTGTTTTTGAGGGTTTTCTCTCTATATATAGTGTGGACCTCATTTGTAAATGATCTTGGAAAATTTAATAGAAAACACTCTACTGAAATTGAAGTAACTTTTGAGACTTTGTGCTCAAATTTGTAAATCATATTCTGTTGAATGAATGAGAAGCAGGTTATTTCAGACTTTGTGTTGAGATTGTCTATGTTATTTAGGAAATAGTTCTTATGTCTTTTTCCTAGTAACATCTTGTTTATCTGATTTAATAAGCAAGTGTGTGTGTTATTATTATCTGAGGGCACTTCTTGAGGGTAGAAAATAGACTTTGTGCTACTTTTACCTTTGAGATTCTTTTATCTTTTGTAGTTTCAGGTGAAGACTTTGTGCTTCACTTTACTCTACGATTGTACTTGTTCCTGATCTGTGGAGAAGCTACGAAAGACTTTGCGCTTGCGTGAGCGTTCTTGTGGACTTTGTTACTTCAGGTGATCTCTTGCTCTTCGTTTGACACTATTCTTGAAATAAGAGGAGTGTTGTTAGCTTTAGACCAAGGATTTTCCTCTTTTGTCCTTCATACATTACTTCTAAAAAAAGAGAAGTAGATGTTGTTATACCACCCCCATGTGTTATTTTCTGCTTAATTATATATATGATTATAGCACGTAAATACTGATAGGGAACCTCCCCTTGATGAGAGGAGAGATTTACCTCATCTAGATCTGGTAAAGCCACACTCCTCGTGGTGTAAATCTCCCTTATGCTGTGGCTGATATTCCCATTTTGTCATCAGTTTGTTGACGACAAAATATTCACCCAATAGTTTTTGGTGACTCCGCTGGGGACCGAATGTGTAGTCTAAAACCTCAAATTTTAGATTGAAGCAGTCCCTACCCTTATCCATTACATAATCTAGTGACTTCATTTCATGTCTTACCCATTATCATTATAGCTTTACCAGCTACTTCCATTATATTATCTGGTCTGCAAAACTAGAGCCGCTGGGAAGAACACGCATTTTGAAGCCTCAAGCTTCAACTTGAAGTAGTTTCGGTCCCATTTTTGTTTTGAAAACCTGGCAACTCCATGCTACACCAGAAGTCAGAGATCTAAAGGCGTTGTTGACCCTGTGTTTGAGTTGGTGCAACAGAGTAATTTTGATCTATTTCCTCCATCAGCTTCTCTTCAACGGTCTAGGATTTTTCCTTCTAGCCTTGTCAGGTCACCAACACAAGGTAGAACTCATTTTCCTACTGTTAATCACCACCTACCTATAAACACTCCACCAAGGTTTATTATCCCACCTTTTAATCCTCTTATCATAATGGCTCAAGGCCCATGGGGTAATTCCTTTGGCCCTCTTAATTTAACCCCACCTCTGCATGAACTACCCCATAGTTCTAAAAAAAAAAATTCTAAGTTTTTTGGTGATGGAAAGGTTCATCCCGATGAGCATATTGCTGCTTTCTCCATAGCACGTGGCGTAATTGGTGTCAAATTTGAAGATGTAGCGGTGAGACTTTTTGTGGAGACTTTGCAAGGTGCTGCTACGGATTGGTTCTATCACTTGCAAGCTGGGTCAGTAACAAGCTAGGATACGCTCAAGTCCAAATTCAAAGCTAAATTTAAATCCGCTGAGGATGCGCACGCTTAGTTGGCGCAGCTGACACAAATGAAAAAAGAATCCCAGGAACCCATGAGGGATTTCATAGCCAAATTCAACAAATTGAGGAATCGAATTCCAACCGTGGCTCAGCCCACACCGGAAAATCTCAAGTGCTTTTTCATCAACTCACAGCTTCCTAAAGTAAGTTTCTTGTTAAGGCGAGCTGGCCCTATGGATTTAGCGTTGGCTCAAAATTTGGCTACTGAGATTGAGGATGATCTTATCCTGGCAGGTAAGATCAGAAAAGACCTGAGTAAAAATAAATTTCCTTCATCTACTGAAAGCCATTCTACAGCTACTACAGATTCTATGGTACAAAAGTTAGCAAATGAAATGTTAGCTTTCAGAAGACAGATGGCCCAAGTTATGTCTACTTCTCCTAATCAGGATATGCCAAGGAGGACATTTCAGAATCAAGCGTACCAAGGCAATGCTGCTAGGAATCAAGGGTAGCCAAATCGTCTTCCTCCCCCATAGAGGAACCTCACCCTTGAAGCCCCTCCAACCAACACAGTGATTAGATATCTGGAAACAGAACGTGTTCCCCCTTTCCAACCTGAGTTGGATCAACAATATGATGATAATCTCTTTAGATATCAAGAAGAAGAATTAGCTAGTGACTCCATTATTGGCTACCTAAATTATCAAGAGGAACCCAGAAGTGAGGGGAATGCAACTGAAGGATCATATGCCGTATTCACTCGATCCCAGAAATAGTCAGCCCAACAAGCTGATAAAGAGAAGATAGAGGAGAAACCTCGGCCAACAGTTTCAATTGCCAAGTGGGGAACCGCTCTGCCCTTCCAACCAAAGGACTCGTTGACTATTGAAAAGGTATGTACCCCAAGCACCTCTGCTACCTTTACTTCAACTTCGCAAACCAGCCCTTCCCATCCCAAAAACCAAAAGAGTGAACTCCCATCCTCTGTGCCTAGTCTAATACCGACATTTGATATAATTGAGCATGTCAAAAAGACTAAAATTCAAATATCTGAATTTGAATTTCTACAAGCCCATCCTGAACAGTTGGACAGATTGGCAAAATGTGTGAAAGGTACAGCCATCCCTGTAGGACAAGAAATTTTGAGGGTAACTCATGATCCCCCAAAAGATATATCCACCCAGAACAATCTTATCGTGACTCCTCTAGTTGCTCTTAAAAAAATAGAGAAAATAGAACCTTTCTATGTTTCTCTGTTAATAAACGGTCGCAAGCTGAGCAACTGCATCATCGATTCTAGTGCATCTAACAATATTATGCCTGCTAGAGTGGTAAAATCTCTTGGTCTCACATTGACTAAAACTTTTGGGAGATGTTTCTCCATGGAGAACAAACAAGTACCACTATTTGGGCAAATCAAAGATGCCCAATTTGCATTTGCAGCGTTCTCTGACAAGAGGATTAAGATGACAGTGCTGATAGCTGATGTCCTAGCCTCATATGGCATTCTGCTTGGGTGGAACTTTTGCAAGGATGTCGGAGAAGAATTGAGCATGGACTTATCCCAGGCAAAGATTGTTGTGAAAGGCGTGATGCAAAAGCTACTCCCTGAGAGAGAGACAAAGTATGTGGTCACCCAAACATCATCTCCTGTGGCTCAAATTTTGTTTGAGTCCTCTGGCAGGGGTATTTATCTTCTGACCATAGAAGACGTTCATGAAGAACCTGTTAAAGCCCTTGAGAATGCCAACCAGAAAATTGGTTCAACTGAAATAATGCCAAGTGGACCTGATAGTGCCAATCGGTGGTGGGTGTCAAATGAAGACAATCAAATCAGGTGCTGAATAGAACCAGAAGAGCAACCAATTATGGTATCTGACCATGCTGATGTGCATCATGATCAGGGAAAAGAACTCTTCACCAAGAAAACAAAGATTCATGGTTTTTGGGTCAAAAGACAAATCTTGTTGTGGGGCAAGAGGAGAAAACTAAAGGGATGGCATAGGAAATTAGTTTTCTGGTGGAGGTTTCCATTTACACATCATCAATTCTGGGGAGAAAATGGCCTCTTACTGGTTTATCAAGACAGAGCGTCATCACCACTGCCTCTAAAGGGGCAGCATTTGAGGTGCTTCATTTTTTGAAGTGCCAAATAAATTCACCTATATATTTGTATAGTCTTTAGCTTTATTTTATTCATTTTGTTTTCATTTTTTTGGAGCCTTTCTTTTTGAGTAGCTTGACTCTGTGGCCCAATGGCACGCTTCTAGGGCACTGGAGATTCTGGATTCTACTCCCTTCAATTCCTTTTTGCAATAGAAGGCAGTTCTCCAACAGGAGCCAGCTGTTGTTTCCAAAATTAGCTGTGCTTATTGTTGGAACTCTCCTCGAAGCTTGTCCATTTCATCTTTTCATCTCCCTCTATTCGTTCTTCAAAATAGTTTTCGAATTCGCTCTCATCTTGGCCTCAGAACGAGAAGTGGTTACCATCTCATTCCGGCCAATTTTTCCCTCCCCTAGACTCCTTTCGGAGTTGGTCTTTTCTTCCATTTCCCTTGTGCAAGGGCGGCAAATTTTTTTGCCTCTGCATTTTTCTTTGTTTTTTGTGCAAAGGTGGCAAAATTTGCCGCCCCTGCACTTTTGCCTGCAAGGGCAGCAAATTTTTCCACCCTTACCTGTGTTCTGTGTCCCCTTTTTTCCACCCTTGCATTGGGTGGTAAATTTGCCACCGACTGCCGCTGCTACCATCATTAGCCGATTTCTGCCATGGTCGACAGGTCTGCCGACATCGGCAGATTTTGCTTGCCGTGGTCGGCAATTTTGCCGACATCGACAGTTTTGCCATCTCCATTCTCCCACCCTTGCATCTGGGCTCACATTTCTCCAGCTCTGGAGAAATCTTCATTCTTTTCATTTTCTATGCCCGCTCCCCTCTTTCTTCCTCTAATTGCACAATCATAGTTCCTGCTGTAGTTTCTGTGAAGGGTCCCTCTCCATCGACGTATTTTCAGTAGAAGTTCTTCCAGGTCACTGAAGTTTTCCTGAAGCAGTCCAAAACCAAGGAAGAGACTAAAAATAAATATTGATAGTTTGGAGAAAGATCTCGGCAAATGGAAAGAAATATCCCAAGAAGAGCACTCTGATGTCTGTTGGTGCCATCTCCAGTAAGGACTCTTATGTTGAGATCAAGGAGTCAATGATCTTCAAAATCCAGAAGAAATGATTCAGAGTTTTGAGGAAATGATTCGAAAAGATTTTGAAGAAGCATCTTTCTCAATGACTTCAGTGGACAGCATTCTGGATGCTCAGTTAACTTTGGAGAATTTGAAATCTAGGTTAACTGGCCACTCTAAAGCCATCACAACATTGAAAGACGTGCTGATCAGAGCAAGGGTCATCTCCAAGAACGTAGTTGCACCAGACAGCATAGAAATTCAGGCATCAATCACCATGTACGATGCTCATCTGAAAAAGTCCGACAGCAAGAATTCACTTTCTCTCCCCCTTCTCTCTTCTTCTATCCTTATGCATTTCTATTTTGTGCAGAATGCATGCAATTTTTTAATATGTAATTACATGTAAATATTTTGAAAAATATCTAAAAGTCAAAGATGAGTCATCTTTGACCAAGATATTTTTTATTTTATTATTTTCTGTTTTTGAGGGTTTTCTCTCTATATATAGTGGGCACCTCATTTGTAAATGATCTTGGAAAATTTAATAGCAAACACTCTACTGAAATTGAAGTAACTTTTGAGACTTTGTGCTCAAATTTGTAAATCATATTCTGTTGAATGAATGAGAAGCAGGTTATTTCAGACTTTGTGTTGAGATTGTCTATGTTATTTAGGAAATAGTTCTTATGTCTTTTTCCTAGTAACATCTTGTTTATCTGATTTAATAAGCAAGTGGGTGTGTTATTATTATTTGAGGGCACTTTTTGAGGGTAGAAAATAGACTTTGTGCTACTTTTACCTTTGAGATTCTTTTATCTTTTGTAGTTTCAGGTGAAGACTTTGTGCTTCACTTTACTCTACGGTTGTACTTGTTCCTGATCTGTGGAGAAGCTACGAAAGACTTTGCGCTTGTGTGAGCGTTCTTGTGGACTTTGTTACTTCAGGTGATCTCTTGCTCTTCGTTTGACACTATTCCTAAAATAAGAGGAGTGTTGTTAGCTTTAGACCAAGGATTTTTCTCTTTTGTCCTTCATACATTACTTCTGAAAAAAGAGAAGTAGATGCTGTTATACCACCCCCATGTGTTATTTTTTGCTTAATTATATATATGATTATAGCACGTAAATATTGATAGGGAACCTCCCCTTGATGAGAGGAGAGATTTACCTCATCTAGATCTGGTTAAGCCACACTCCTCGTGGTGTAAATCTCCCTTAGGCTGTGGCTGATATTCCCATTTTGTCATCAGTTTGTTGACGACAAAATATTCACCCAACACACTCAATGGGATCTAATGGTGTGTTGACCACGTTGTAAGTATTTTATGGTATACCAGACATGTTTTTAGAATTTTTGGGTATACTAAGCAATGTGTCAGGGTCTAAATCCTATTGAAATAGGTGTCAAGATTTGAATCTTGCTTGAGTAGGTATTGGGTTCCATCGACATTGTGCATAAACCCTCGAATGTTTGACAAGCTTTAAAATTCTATAGAAGGTAAATTATATAACCTGCTATATATTTATTCCTCAAAATATTTGATTCCTATAAAATATCCACTTAAGCCTATTTTCCCAATACCAAAAGTTTGACCAAGACCAAAAACTACTAAATCTACCTACAAGGGTTAGAAACTCTACCAAAAACTAGAAAACCCAAAAAAATAGATATTTGGTATAGCTCCTCCAAAAACTAAAAAACACCCATTTGATAACTTAAAAAACCCATAAAACCCCTCAAATTATTTAATGATTTGAGAATATCATTATATTAATATACGTGAAACCAACCAAAAAGCTCGAAACCCTCCAAAAATGGCCAAAAATCATTATCATGAATATATGTCATGATTACATTCAATTTTAAGGTTTTGATACCTTCCAAATATGATGGAACTATCCATTTTGTGATTGGATACTTTAAATATATAATTTGTATGTATTTTCATGAAATCCCACGAAACCTACGAAACTATCAAAAATCAAGAAAAATAACAAGAATGCTTGCAGGAAATATCTCATTGAGGATTTTAGAAATGGAAAAATTGGCATCATATTAGAGCTTTGATACCATTTTGGATCATTCCAAGATCTCTAAATGTCACATATTGCATGAAAACCTTAGGAGTATATGAGAGCAATGCAAAGTTAAAGTGAGCTTCATATTAGTTTATTAGCTAAAAAGTACAAAAGAGGTACATTATATAGGGAGAATTAGGTCACCATAAAGGTAAAAACTCAACTCAAAATTAGAAAACACATTATTTTTATTTCCCATAATGACCTTAATAACCTTGAGAAAGTTGACTAACAATCATGTAGGGAAAACTAAAAGCAGGAAAAATCCTACACTAATAGTTTTTTTGGTCACCCAGGGTCCCTCAAAGAGGGAAGGGGAGAGAATACACATGTTAGGTTCCTCCAAAAAAAAAAAAATCTAATTAATAAAAATATAAGTGTTTATAACACCAAATTTAAATGTTGGTTCTTTTTAATTGCACCAAAATATGAGTTCATAAAATGTTTGTTTGAATAAAACCACGTCTTTGAATAGCAAAACCTATATAAATGAAGTTGGGGAGTTGTATTATTTTAAAAACAAAATGAATTTGAAGAGATGTTGGTTTAACTTGTGAGAAAATTACATAGAGTAATCCCACCATTTAGCAAGGCAAACCCACCATTTTAGAGACAGAAGACACAACAAATAAGAAATTGGTAATTCCACTAATTAGCAAGGTGATGTCACCAATTTTCAAGGTGGTATCATTGATTTTTGGGGTGATGTCATTTAAAATGGTGTTCCCACTGATTTTTAAAATGACCAAAAAATAAATCACATATTGTTACCTTCATAATTTTATCATTCACGGGTCATTGTCTCCAATACACAGGTCGAACCCATCATTGCACAAATTGAACTTATTATTAAGATTTTTGATCTCATTGTTCACAATTTTTATGAAGATGAGAGTGCTTCCAATGATCTTTAGTATGTGTTGATATGTAGGTTGAAACTATCATTTCCCTAAAAACATAGAGAGATAGAAATAGTGGATGAATGATATCACTGATAATAGGTCAATATCACATATTATGGAACACCAATTAACAAGGCATTTCTATTGATAATTAGGGGACTTAAAAATTAAAATTTGGAAGTAAAGTAAGGGAATTTAGGATTATACTTGATCTAACTTCAAAATTAGAGGCTGATATAATTTTTTAAAGAGGATTCTGGGGTACAGATCCCATCGGGTGTGCTATATGTAAACACACAATTATGAGGGATTTATTTTCTTGTTAATATGAAATAAAAAACAATATGCCTAAAAAACTAAATCCCAAGTGCATTTTATCTAATTTGGAAAGGACAAGAAAGAGATAAATAAGCACAAATAATGCAAATAATACAATTTTACCTTCTCTTTGGATCTCTCTATCTTGATGGTATACAAGTTTTATTGGCCTAGATATAGAGCTTGGAATCTTTGTCAATGTTGTGGAGTCATTCTGGTATCACCTTTCCTTGCGATATACATGTTTTGATTGATAAATGAATAAATAGTTTAAACTTTTCTTATATTTTTGGCAGAGTAATTTTACACAAAAAAACTTATTTATAATGTCAAATAACCCTTCTATTTATAGTTTTCTCAAACTAGTTTCAACTATTTGATGATGATCAAGATGTGTGGTTAAGGATCAACCAATTTTTTATTCTTTGTATCATTAACCTTTTGGGATGAGTTTGCATTGATTGAGGCACATGTTATATTTATGGATCATGGGTTGAATTTATGTTGATATTTGCAAGGTTTGACCTTTGGTTAATTCTAAATAAGTTTAATCAACCACTTGCCATGTGATGTTATAATTGGATTTTATTTATTTTTTTGAATATGGATATTCCAAAAAGTTATGTATTTTCCATTTAGGGATATATTATCCAATTTATTTTATTTAATCAATTAATTAATCTTGGATTGATTTTGTGTGATTTTTTCAATGTTGAAAGTCGAATAATTATTCTATTTTATTAGTACAAAATGTCACTTGCAAAATTAAAAATTTGACTCAAGATGAATTAAATGTGGTTGGTGTTTTATATGATGTATTTCCCTATTTTTGGATTCACCAATGTGTTTCATAATATGCACGTCAAGTGTGTAGACAAAATTAAGTGTTTTAGTGATTTTTGACCTAATTTATGCAGCACTATAGAAGTCATTCTAGTTTGCAATTTCAAGATAGAAGTGTTGAAAGTAGAGTGTCTACGCATATTATATTATATTAAACTTATTTTATTGAAAGGTCTACATTTATTATTCATATTTTATATATTGATTTTATATTTTTTAACTTGGATCCACTAGTGCACCATTAGACCCAAGCTAAATAATAGTGCACAATCTATCACACCAAAGCAGATCAATAACAAGGAAAAGGTCAACTAGTTAATAGATCTTAGGAATGAATGAAAAGCTACCAAGTGTCATGACCATGGTAATTATCAATTAAATCAATAGTACGCATGCAAGCTATGTAAAAATAGGTCAATGGTATGTGTAAATTTAATATTCAATGATATTGAGGATGAATGTGAGAACGCCATAAGGTGTAAGCATAGGAACTAGCCTAGATTGACTCCAAGATCATAAGGATAAACATAAATAAGACATGTGTCATAATCTCAAGGACCCAAATCAAGATCGATGGTTGATATTAAAATTTGAAGACATGAGACTTTGAGTATAGGCCAAACATGTGACGTAGGTTAAACTAGATAAATATTTCAAAAGGCATATGTCACCATTAGATCTTATTCAAACACTATCAAGCATACATATCCATATAATAAATATTATTAATAATGAGGTTTTATTTCTATTAAAGCTTAGATTCAGGATGCGTTTGTTTAAACCTAATATAGTCTAGAACAAAGCTATGTGATCTATGAATCTTCATCAATATAATTACTATATGAAAACTAATAAATTATATTGGTTTTCAATCTATAATAAATACCTATGCTCATATTGTGTAGTAGGGTTAGATATATGGTTATGGATAAATGTCTCATCCTTCAACAAATTGTAGCCACTAAAAGCATACTTAAGCATGGTTCTATCAATTTCATGGATATGAGGACTTTATCCTCATAATGAAAGCAAGTGGGATATGGCATAGAAGATCAAAGCAAGGGGATTTGGGGATTGGAGAGTACATTAGAGCATTCAATTATTTTATGAAGCCTTTAACATTTTCCTTCCTTTGAAAGATCATCACCCATCATCTTCAAAATATATTATTGTCTTATAGTGTATTTATTAGCCAATGAGAAGATCTTGAAGACTATTAGAGAAAATGAAGGCTATTTTATCTATGATGCATTAACCCTAATTTGATCAAAAGATGGTGGAAGCATTCATTTAAATATGGTGGCAGCTCATTTAATGATCTTGGATGTTGTGCTCCCTCGTTCTCCCTTTTCTCCTATATCTTCAATTTTCTTTCATATTGTAAACACTCTCTCAAGTTCTAGAATTTCACAAGGACTCTTTGATCTTGAAGATCAAGGGAATCTCTGAGATATTTCAAAATATGCTCATCTTGATTAGGCTAAACCCTATCAAGTATTTTAAAGAACTACCTCTTGATGCAATAAAAGACTTTATTTACCTATCTCTTGCCTTAGATCTATGTTGAGTGAGTTTTACATGATGGCCTTGTGAAGGATATTATTCAGTATCCATTTTCCTCCTTATTTGCCTCTTTTAGGGTATTTTGAAGCTATTGCAGTTTTGGATTAGTGTTCTACTTGAACCAAGTCTGTGAAATACTTATGTAACTAGCTAGTCTATGAGGTTATGTGAGCTAGCATTATCTTGTGTTGATATAGTGTGGGTTCAAGATGATGGGATATTCCCATTTTTTATTAGTTCATCACCTTTTAGCCTTCCTAATATCCCTTTTCCCCTTTCTAACCTTTTTCCCTATGTAAGCATTAGTTTAGGTGATCCATCAAGAGGAATTCAGCCTTCTCTAGAGGTTTAACCCCACCATAGGTTACCCACAACTTGGGGTTGTCCTAATATTTTGATTGGGATAGGAGGATCCTGAATAAATCTTCACAAGGGTGAAATCTCATGTCATAATAGTTTTTAGCATGCCTATTGGGACTTACTACACTATTCACTGGTGAAGAGTGTTATTGTTCTCTTCGTCCAATCAACCTTTGGAGGCATGTGTGAAAATATTAATGGTGACTTTAAGTACTCATCAGTTGTTTTAATAATACTAAGTGCCTAATCATCATAATTTGATATGTACAATCAACCATCTTTTTATCATTATGCTTATTCTCTACCTTAGCATCACACCTATTATGCAAATAATGTTTATGTGTTCCCCCAAGTGGCCCTCAAACAACCTATCAACCCTATCATGTATTTTTTCCTCTTCTTACCCATGTTTATGACCAAGGTTAGCCTCATTTACATTCAAATTAGTCTTCTAATTCCCCTTATCAAGACTAGGCTTCTCTTATTACATCCTTTTCAAAATTCAAGCAAGCATTATCGATTTATATTAAGTTGATAAGGGATATTGGTAGGGGTTTGGAGTTTTCTCTAGTCATCCTTATCTATTTTCTACAAGAGGAAAGGAGTGATCTTTAGTTGGTAAAGAATAGATGGTTAGTTTGTGAGAGTGAATAATGGTCATCTTGTAAGAATGAGGACATAGTAATGATGAGAAGCATGATCTAGAATGTGAATAGTGTGTTGATTTCTTATTAAGATCAACAGGATCATTTGGATCAATATTATGTGTCCTCTCCTTTCTAAGAGCCTCAATATCAGCCTTTAAGAGTTCCTAATCAACCCCTTATTCAACCTTGTTAAAGTCCATCTTTGTCAAAATTTAGAGAGGCAATATTGGACCAAGGGTGAATAATCATGAAAATCAATGAAAGGGTTAATATTGGACAAAAATTTGTCATTCATGCCATGGAGGGGATAAATATCTTCTTGCAAGAGTTTTGGAATGTGTGGGTATCCATTGAAGAAGTTGACTATCCACAAGTTGAGAAGCAAGAATTGAAAGGGTGGGTATTATCCATTAAAAAGGTGCTCGAGCAGTGGGAGAATGAGTATGTCAAACTTGAGTCAATCAATTTTCCCCCTCCTATCACTACACCCATTCCCACTCAATAGCATGAATCCATTCCATCATGGATCTTCTCCAACACATTCAACTTTGGCTATGCCATGCCCTCACTTTTGAGACCACCCTCTCCTATAACCATTCAAAAAGAAGAAAAGGTGTTTGTTCCCTACTAATTTCCATCATGGAAATTAGTTTAGAAAGGCATAAAGAAGAAGGAAGAGGTGTTATTTGAGGTAGTTCCTCAAGAGCCACCAAAGAGATCCTATAAGGTACTTATATGGAAAGACACTCTCTTAAACTACAAGTAAGGTGAACTTCTTTACCCTCTCACCATCTCCCTCTTAGATAAAAACCCTATTTTAAAAAGGATAGAGGAAGATCTTGCAGTTAAAAGTCAACCACAAGAGGACAATACAAGTGTCTATGATGAGGAAATCATCATATGCAACCCACTTCATAGGGAGGAGCATGTTTCATCTTTCAAGTCATAGGTCATGATGAGAAGCAATAGGAAAACCTACATGAACCTATTATGGAGGTCAAGGTTAGCTCAAGTGATTTATACTATCAATGAAAACATTTGTACTTGGATTTCTTGAGTAAAATGGATCAGCTTAATGTTGCAAACTTACCTAAAGAAGAAAATCCTCAAGTCAAAAATGGAGTAGACTTTGAATGGACTACTAAAGGTCCATTTTACATAGATTAAGAAGAGGATTAGAACTAGGTTCCTAAGTTTGGTCTACTTCAAGATGAGGTGTCAGTTGAGGATATCCCTAATATGTTGGAGCTAGAGGAAAGCATATCAGATCTTGAGTAAGATGGGTGTGGTATTTTATACCTTGGATGGTTAAGTTAACCCTCATTTTTAGTTTAATATTAAGATGAAATCTTGAGTAAGGTTGATGAAAGAGACATCTCAAATTCTCAAGAGATGTAATTTGATGAACATAATAGTCAAATTTTTGAAGGGTTTTTATAGTGGTTCAATACCATAACCAAAGATTCAAAAGACATTAAGGGACATGTCCTTCCAAGAACCTATGAGCATAATACTCTAAGCATGATCAGTCCTAATTTGTACAAGGACAAGGTAGAATAACATGGTCTTTTTGAACCACCAAGTGAACCAAGTGCAATTTCTCTCAAGAGCCTAAATGAAGTCTTCATGCAAGGCTTTTTCAAGGGTGATAAGAAACATCAAAAAAGTGCTCTTGCAATCCAACATGAACCACTATTGGAAGACTTATTAGTATATCTACATTAGAGGCATTTTTGTTCCTTTTCATCCATTGGAGAGCACATTAAAAGGATTGGCCATCAAACTGCTTGGTTCACCAATTTTGGTACCTCCAAAGCAAGGTATTTTTCATCTTAGTTTGTTACAAGTGAATGATACTAAAATTTTACCATTTGACCTAGGAGGGAGGTGCTTATAAATTATTATATAATATTTTATATATTATAATAGATTTCATGCTTTTATCTAAGTTCTTGTGTGCACATTTGTTTAGTAGGTTAGTTGCCCTTACTTTGTTTAGGTTAGCTTCTTTTCCTATTATGTGTTTCCTTTTCCAAAGTGCCTTGGGCACTTTATTTTGTTTTGTTTCTTTTGGTCCTTATTGCTTCAAGAGAGGTTTTTAAGAAAGGTACAACCTTACTCAATTCAGATCAGCTTATGACTCCATGCCTAATGGATTAGATAAGGCAACTAGTCTAGGTTCTCAAGCATAGCAAGCATGCTTCCCTATGCGTCACTAAATATCTTGGAAAAATTGGCCCATATAAAAATCCTATGCATGGATAGATCAGCTAATCAGATTTCCTAATTGACTAAATGATAAAATGACATGAGCAAGTGAAGAAGATGGGCCAGACCATCATCAAATGTCATGTATAAATGGACAAGTCAGTTTAGTTACACATTTGATAAATGAACTTAAAAGGTATACCAAATCTAAATGAATGCATAGATATGATGATTTTAGTACCTTAAACATCCTTTAGAAATTTTTTGACTTTATGAGTTATCTATCTCAATTTATAAGCATTCAAAGATGAACTAGCAGAAAGGGATGTATACGGGGATGTCAAGTTAAAAATATGGTAAATAGCCATTTAAATTCAAATATTCCAAGGATAAATACATATCTAAAAAATTTAAAGATCATGGAAGCTCAAATTAGATCTAATGGTGATAGATGATATAACGAGTCAATAGGTCCAAAAGATCCAATGATATGTGTTAAATCATGCATCGAATATCAACGGTAAGCTCACAATCAAAAGGTCAGTGTATCCTAAGATTTAATTCATCAATGACAAGTGGAAAGATATAGGGTACCCATACTAAGATATAATGGCACATGGTGATTGACAAATCTAGTGGGTCCAAGTTTATCAATGGTGCATGATATATCGTACCAAAGTAAATCAATGGTGAGAGAAAGGGAAACTAGTTAGTGGATCTTGGGAATGATTGAAAATTTACCAAGTATCATGGCCATAAAAATTTTAAAGTAAATCAATAGTATGTGTGTAAGTCATGCAAAAGCATATCGATGGTGTGTATAAAGTCAAGATTCAAAGCTCTTAAGGATGAATGTGAGAATGCCACATGGTGAAAGTGTAGGAATAGACTAACTAAAAGATCTTGAGGATCAACATAAAGAAGACAAGTATCATAATCTCAAGGACCTAGATCAAGATCGATGATTGATATTAAAATTCAAAGACATGAAACTTCAAGTAGAGGTCAAACATATGACTTAGGTCAAACCAGAGCAATGTTTAAAAAGGCATATGTCATCATTAGAGCTTAGTCAAACACCATCAAGAAGACATAGCCATATAATCAAGATTGCTAATAATGAGGCTCTATTACCATTAAAGTTCAAATGTAGGATAGGTTTGTTTAAACCTAATGTAGTCTAGAACAAAGATATGTGATCTATAAATCTTCATTGATATAATGACTATATAAAAACCAATATATTATATTGCTTTTCAATCTATAATAAATACCTATGCTTAGATTTTATAGTAGGGGTAGATATATGGTTATGGAGAAATGTCTCATCTTTTGACATAGTCTTTTATTTGACAAATAGGTACCTACAGTCACTAAAAGAAAACTTAAACATGGATCTGTCAAGTCCATGGATATGAGGACTTTGTCCTCATAATGAAATTAAGTGGGAAATGGTGTAGAATATCAAAATAAGGGGATTTTGGGATTAGAGAGTATAGTTTAGCATTCAATTATTTTATGAAGCCTTTAAGTTTTTCCTTCCTTGGTAAGATCATGACCCATAATATTTAAAATAAATTCTTGTCTTCTAGTGTATTTCTCAGCCAATGAGAAGATCTTGAAGACTATTGGAGAAAATGAAGGCTATTTTGTCTATGATGTATTAACCCTGATTTGATAAAAATATGGTGGAAGTATTCATTAAAAGATGGTGGCATCTCATTTAATGATCTTAGATGGCATGCTCCCTCTCTCCCTTTTCTCCTATATCTTCCATTTTCTTCCACATTATAAATGCTCTCTTGAATTCTAGACTCTCACAAGGACTCTTTGTTCTTGAAGAGCAAGGGACTCTCTAAGATATTGTAAAATATGCTCATCTTGATTAGGTAAAACCATATCAATCATTTGTAATAACTATATCTTGATGCAATAAAAGACTTTATTGGCCTATATCTTTCTTTAGATGTATGTTGAGTGAGTTGTACATGATGGCATTGTGAAAGACAGTATTCCATATCCATTTTCCTCCTTCCTTGCCTATTTTTGGGAGTTTTAAAGCTATTATAGGTCTGTATTAGTGTTTTTCCTAAACCTAATCCATGAAATACTTATGGAATCAGTTATTCTATGAGGTTGTGTGAGCTAGCATTACCTTGTGTTGATCTAGTGTGGGTTCAAGCTTATGGTAGTTTCCCATTTCTATTTGGTACATCACCTTTTAGCCTTATTAGGAGCCCTTTTCCCCTTTTTAACCCTTTTCCTTGTGTAAGCCTTAGTTTATGTGATCCATAAAGAGGAATCCAGCCTTATCTAGAGGTTCAACCCCACCATAGGTTACCCACAGCCTGGGGTTGTCCCAATATTATGACTAGCAGTGGAGGAGCCTAAAGAACTCTTCTACAAGGGTAAAATATCACATCATAATAGCTATTTGGATTCAATATTACATTTATAGGAATTATTTATATATCAATACATTAAAAACCATGGGACTAAAGATTTAATCTAAAGTATTTAACATATTTAGTAAGGTCCCAATGATAAAATGCAAGATTACATATTTATATTTTGTTACCATTTGAGTTCATTGATCTATCAACAATGTGATATTAAAAGATAAAATATATTTATTAATAGTCTCATCACACCTATCAAGCATTATTTATTTAAAAACATGTACATAATTCACTTGTCTTAAACATAAATCCATTGATGTATAAGTAATAATTAGTTAAAATCAAAATCTAAACATCAATAACTAAGCAATCAAACAAACCTAGTATTCATAAATAACCCAAGGCTTTATTTAATAATAAAGTGAAATAAATAACACTTTAAACCATGGACAACATCATATCAAAATTTACATGTTTTTTTTAAAAATAAATACATTATACTAAAGGAATTATTGGACAAAAACTTGATCAAATGGCCTTCAATGCACAATCAGTTTTCAAATCATAGGCCAGCATCTCATAAATATAAATATG
Source organism: Torreya grandis (assembly GCA_037957365.1). Taxonomy (NCBI): domain Eukaryota; kingdom Viridiplantae; phylum Streptophyta; class Pinopsida; order Cupressales; family Taxaceae; genus Torreya; species Torreya grandis. Next base: position 2,903,777 of record JARHVA010001564.1, on the reverse strand, counting down.
TTTGTTCATACTATGCAAAAAGAGGAAATTCAATAAATATATGAATTTCCTTAAGATAAAAACTTCCATAACTAATTAACCAAAACAAAATCATACTTCCTCATAAAAATTTTCTAGGAAAGAGTGATAGATACAAAGAAAATCAACCTCCTAAAGATCTTCAAAATCAACTAGCTTCAAGGCTGATGAATAGTATCATACAACCAAAACTTTGAAGACAATGATATATTTTATAATGAGGCATATTTGAAGTGGCAGTATGACCCAAACTATATGGAATGATGCCTCTCAAGGAATATCATGGGCTTAAACACATACATCTTATGACATTTATTGTACAACAATTTTTCTCGCTTTGTTTTCTTTCATTTATTTTAGGTACACATGATCATATACTTGAGAGTTTTATCAAACCTTTAGAATGATAATATATTACATATATATAATATCAAATCTTTATTCTTCTAATTAATTCATTGGATTTATGCCTCATAATTTTTTGGCAATTTGATTATTCATGATCTAGTGTTCTTTTTCTTATTGCATGCTTCTTTTGACACTTAGTCTATCATATTTATACATTTATTGAATAAAATGCTACACATGGAACATACATGATTATATACATTTACAATAGTCATTCATGCATCTTGTGCTTCAATGATACATCATTATACATGAGTTATTTCTTGCATGTAATATCAAAATACATAAATAATGCAAAATCTATAAAAAAATTTGCATTAAAGGTATAAAATTAAAAAATGGGCCTTTATCATAGTCATATTATGTTTATCATGATTATTGTACCTACATTAGAGGATTTTATACATTCATGTTTCCACATGTGCTTCTCATTTAATATTTTACTACATAATATGTAGGATATTTAGGTTATATATGGTTTTAGACTCATTTTATTCACCATCAACTATCACATGACTACATTTTCACTAGTATTTTATCTAATTACTATATTGATCCACTTTACATTGATTGTGCATATTGCATATTCCTTAACTTAGAGTATGCATATTTTAATTATGTGCATGGATGTATAGATGCATCAATTACATATCACTATTATTTTAGATGAGTACATATCATATTACTCACCTTGTGATTGATATTTATCTATACATTACACCTTGGTATCATATCATCCATACTTATATAACTAAAATTTGGGCCTTATAATTACATAATTATTATACCATAGTCTTGTTCATAGATTTATTCTTATATATATATATATATATATATATATATATATATATATATATATATATAATTCCTTATATGTGGCTTCCTCCTATCAATTTTTTTCATTCTTCTATCTTCTACATGTCACTTTGGCACTTGATTTATATTTTTATTGATATTATTCTAGATTCTAATTTCATGTTATTTGATATGTTTCACTAGCCTTGTCCATTCGATTGTGTATCCCTATTCTTATCATTTATATTGGTTTCTTGATGATGACAACATATCTATCAGGGCCTTCAGCCACAACATGCATTGAGTTATGAGGGAAGCCATAGTTTTCTTAGAATAATTCTCATCTTATTCTTATTGCAAGCCTTGTTCCTCTTTTTTTCATGTGTGGCCCCATTCTTTAATGTGTTACTTTCCTATTCTTATATATATATATATATATATATATATATATATATATATATATATATATTAAAAATTAATAACAAACATGTATTTAGACATAATTATGTATCTTTTATATGGGGGCATCATAGCCAAATTTTTGCCTTATCAAACATATATTTTCCTATGGAGGCATCATATCCACATTTATTCCTAAGTGATCACATCTATATGCATTTTCATGTTTAATTGGGGCATGTTACCCATTGTTTCTTTCTTAGGACTTTATTTAATCACATATTCACCCAATATGGGTATGGTATCCATATTTTATTATATCATAAATATTTTTCCAATAGAGGCATGATACTCATGGTTTCTATATCATAGCCTATCTTCTTATGGAGCATCATACACATGCATGTTGATTATTGACATTTTTTGCATATAGTGTCTAGCATACCCCTTTCACTTATGGGTCTACATTTTTTATTAGGATTATTAGGATTCTAGATATTCCTTTTACTATTACACATAATAGTTCATCACTCATGGTACATTTTCAAAATATATCTCTACTATTTAATTTTTATACATTAGGGGGAAAGTGGACATTACATTGTACATCATTATCTTTATCATATTATCTATTCACTTATGGGTTTTTTCATATTCATACGTATCATATGATCATGGCACTTTGTTATTATCTTCTACTTGGGGTTTATTATACATGTGTGCCTTGTACTAGTAATTTTTATGGTTTTTTATGCCTTACACATCAATTTACACCTTTTAAAATTATGTCATCATAATATATATGAAATTTATACAATTTTATAATCAAAGAGTCAAATAACATGTTATAAAATTCAAAAACATTACAAAATTCAAAATTCAAAAACATTAAAAATTTAAAAAATACAAATTTTAAAAAAAAAAAAATTTACATGGTTAGACATTTACCTATGCTATAGGATTTTCATTTCCATGATTTAGACATGTTTTTTTGGTATATTTTGATTGGGTGCTATTCAGGTTCACAAGTTACATGATATTCCAATTCATTCTATTTTCTCACTTTCTAAGGGGACAGTTTCATTAGTGGCATGCCTTATCTTTGGGGGATTTCCATTAATTAGATCTTACATAGTGATATTTATCCTTTATTTCCCTTCATAATTTTTAGATATATTACATTGGTTAATACATCTTATGTTAGTACCTAGATCTTATTTATATCACATGGATATTTTTATTGCAATGGTTATATGTTTACATCAATATTTTTGCATGAATTATTTCTTATGTGCGCATGTGTTTTATTTTTTGTGAATAATTATATATATATGATCCTCTTGTAATTTTTTTTTGGGTGTCATTCTAATTTGGTCTCATTAGTTCATCTTGATGCTAACTTGGGTTTGGGTACTAACTTGTGTGGTTCAGTACATTTTACATTACTCATAGCCATGATATTAATCATGCATTAATCTATGTTATTATCATATATATAATGTATATAACACATATTATGGTATAGTTTATTGTTTCAAACATTTATATGGTCTATACCATGTATCTATGGGGACATGTTACTTTTGTTTGTTCTCATTGTTATATCTAGCCTAATTAGGGGCAAATTATATCTGGTTTGGGAAATTTTTGGTTTTTTCCTATGGGGGAATTATACTCATTTGTGTTGTGATTGATATGTTACTATATTTCCTATTATATGTTTAATCTTATACATCTATATAAAAATAATACATTGGTATTGGAAACATTCAAAATTATGGGTCGTGTGTTTAGGATATTAATGCTTAGGCTATATTATTTTCCTAACATATTATGAATTCAAAATTATATTTTGAGATAAGTGATTTAGACATGGGTATTAATCCCTCACTCAAAATGGGGTATAGTTTCAAAAAAATCAAATTGAAATTAATTTGAGCAAACTTGAACAAATTTATCTATTTCTTTAATCAAGAAGTGGATTGTGCACTGGTGACTCCCAAAGAAGTGTTGGAAATGTTTCAACACCTATCAAAATAATAGTTATAGAAGCATATTGCTTCTTCCATTTGTATTAAATACCAACTTAGTGTATTTTTATTATGTATTCTTTTTAAAATTCAAATATGAAAATCTTTAAGTTTTCAAATATTCAAAATTAAAAATTAAAACATCAAATATCTATCATGGGAATTGACTAAATTTATCAATTGTAACTTGTTTCAAGTACATCAAAAATATGTGTGAAGGGAGGCTAATCTCAAGTGAGCATCAAAACCCCCTTAATTATTCCCTAGGTAAGTAAAGGTGCATGTTTCAAATTATTTATATGTATACATTGACACATGCATGCTTTCATTCATATTATTATGCCTACATCAAATCGGGAGAATTTTACAAACACCCAAATTTACCACAACACCCTTATTCCTAATGCTTATTCCAAATTTATAATATTTAACCAACTTGTACACATTGTCTTGTTTCTTTATTGATCTCAATCCCACTAGGATCTTTATTTATCTATTGAGCATAAAAAAACAATTTCTAACACTTATCAAAAACTATATGTTAGCATTATTTAACTATAAATCACCTATTATCAGACTCTACCTCAAAAATAGAGCTTGTGTCTTCTCCAATTTATACATTCACTCTACACATATTCATCTAGGTTAGAAACACACCCAATGCATATTTTTCCCTTTTAGACTTATGGTCCCTTCTTCCCATTGTCATGGATTGTATGTGTTGGTCCTTTCCCCTTGTAACTTCTAAATTCATATAACACTTGTAAAAATATGACCATATGTATTAGGCCATATCAAAACATTTAAGGAGAATAAACTTATAATACCACATGGGGGAGACACACCATTAAAGTTTAAACCTAGATCCAAGCATGAAATCTATTTCCTCTTACTTAAAATTGAGCCTCATTGAATCACATCTAATAGACTTGAAACATATTTTTTATTTTTGGTCTCTCATTATTCCCCTTGTGCTAATTGAGGATATTAGGTTCTATATAGCAAGGTCTAATTTTGTCTATACATGATATGTAGTTTGAAACATTACTTTATTAGTTACCTTACTTCATAACTATTTGTTTGTTATGAAGTGCCAAGATAGGTCAAAGAAGAAGAACATCAAATTTTCACATTCTTCCTAAAAAAATAATAAAGTGATAGTATAGGAACATTAAAAAAGACACAGGGTAGTAATGATAGAAAAATAATTTGTGAAACCTTGATTATAATAGACTTGGTGACACAAGGATAGACTCGACACTTAAAAATTTTATTAGGCATGTCTACCCAAGACAAAACCCACACCCTACATGTGTATACCTAGAAATAATTACAAAAACCCATATTTTAGAAGTATATTCTAGATATTATTTATAATCATTATACATGTTCATAATTCTAAAACAATAATTAGGTGTGATCATTTTTTGACCTTTTGTACTTATTTTACATAGCCTAGTTTCATTTTTTACATTCATCATTATTACTTGAGCCTAGCTAGTTAAATAGATCTAAATTATATATTTTCATGGATGTATGCTTATATCTATTTAATTTTAATTAATTAATTTTTATTTTGAGTAAAAACTAGAATTAGAGTAAACAAATACATGTGTTTACAAAGTGACTTCATATATTCATAGCTTTAGATATATTACATAATAAAATGTTATGAACATGAATATTTTTTAAGATGATTTATTTAAATGAACAAGTACCAATCCCTCACCTCTAAATGAGGGCATATATCCAAATCTTTTACATCTAAAAAATTTAGATGATAGTTGAGATATTCTAGGTGTAAGGAAGTTTATAAATAAGCACTAGGATGGACCAAAAAATACCAATATGAACTAAGAACCCAAAATAACTAATTCCCTAATCAAGAATAAAGATTAAATTGTAAAAAATTACTCTAAAATTTCTTAAAGTATATAATAATATATGTGCATATTTAGTTTTAAATTTCAATTACCCATTAACAAGGTGTATTCAATACTATGCGCATTTTTTTAGTTTATATCTATACATGTACTACTTATTGGCATTCATTTTTGTCTGTAGTTTTGTGGACATCAAGTTTTGGTTGCACCCCTAATCTATAATCTATATTTTTCATCCTCCTTTCCCTAAGGTAAGTAGATGTGTGTGATTGATTATTTTTTGAAGCACTCATGCACTATGCACATGCACATCAACATGGAATATTAAATATATACCTAACTTTGGTAAAATTTTTATTATTATAATTTTTTTAGTGTCATTTTGTGCATATGGATCATTATTTTTAATTTTACTTTATTTCCATTTGTCATGTGTGTTCCTCCTTCCCCTTCTTCTCAGTGTGGTCCCATGTTATTCTCTTTCCTCCATTTTCTCTCTCATTTATCCTTTGTCTATATTTGATGCCTCCTATGTTCTTATTCTCTTATTGGGATAGAATCAATGGTCCATAAATCATGTCTTAGACATTGACCCTCCATCAATTGTGTCTTTTTTTTGTTTTGTGGGCCCTTCTACTCATGTCTTCTTCTTTCTAATGTGTGGACCCATGATTATTGGTTTTCACGATTTTTCTTTGTTTTATTATGTTACTATAGGTTTATAATTAAAACTTGAAAATTTTAGATATAAAAATACTCCTATAGGCATTTTAAATTCTATAGTTCTACTCTTTAATACTTTTTAAGGAAGTTCAAATATTTTATTAGTTGCATAATTATGCCAATAAAGACTAGGTAAATTTTCATGTAATTTCACTTGATTATATAGGGAGATAAGTTGAAGTCTTATCTCTTACTTAGGTTGTCACTATATAAAATATAATAATATCTATATTGGCTCAAATTCCAACCATACAGGTTATGTAGTTTTAACTCTTCAAGAGGTTGCCTGAGCCATCTAGCCTTTAATTTTATCATTCCTCTTGCAACACTTTATGGTAAATTAGGTCAAAGATAAGGACAAGAAAAATAAATACATTTTAACCACCAATTTATTGAATCAAAACCCTTACCCTATTTTTTTATCAACTTGTACACCTACCTAGAAATTTATAATGCTTGAAATATACTAAAGGAAAGTATATCAATTATATCCATGTCAGAATCAATTCTTTTTTTATTTTTTTCACTTTTCAAATAATCCCAATATTTTTGGGGTTTCATCTTAGTTATCTTATAGCTCATGTTTCTAATCTCATGTTTCTAAAACAATTCCCAAGTGTGTATCTTTCCATCCATTTTGTCTCTTATTCATTTCCATTTATTGTTTAATTGTGTTACTATAGTTTCAGTCTATTTTTAGGCATAATTAATATTTGAATATTGTTATTAAATTTATTATCATATATATTTATTATGCATTTGTTTTAATTTATTATGCATAATTTTATTCCCATTATGTGAAAATCATTTAAAACTATGAGTAGATTGGACTTTTTACTTCAAATTTTTACCCTTACATCCTCCAAGATTTCCACCTCAATAGCCACACACAAATAATCTTTCCAATTATTTAAAATTTATAAATATTATGAAGTATATACAAAATATAAATAAAGATGAGGGCTTTAGTTTTATTAACTCTTGAATATATATTATCAACATATTTAAAAAATGTTACACCTTAGGAGTTATGTATTTATGTATTCAAATTAGTGGTTGAAATTTTAAAATTTATAAAAACTCTTGAATTTATTTATTTTTTTTGTGTTGGGCCCAATGGACATTATATACTTACTAAAATTATCTATAAAACAATTACTAATCCAAAATACTAGCATATAATTTTTATTTTAATAGTACATCATAGATGTGATCCAAAACATTGATTTGAAAAATCAATGCATAATATTTTCTAAATTTTTAAAATAAGTATTTCCAATACATTTATATTGGTAATATATATTAAACAATAGTTCAACATTTATTATGATGATTAATTTTAAAATCTTTTCGATTAAATTGGTTTGTAAGACCCAATAAATTATGATACAATACATTTTAATTGCATCCTCTTTGTAAAGTGTGATTTTGTAGTTTTGTCTGTTAACTTCAATATTAATATCTTTGGACTCTTTTCAACTAAATTTAACTTTGAAATATTTGGACTCTTACCAACTAAAGTTCCATTAATTCCTTTCCATGTGACTCCTCCATTCTTAAAAAGTTTTGGAAGACTTATTCATGGGTTAAATTTGATGGTCAACCATGCGTGTTAGGTTAAAATTTTATGATGATTTTTCATCATAATTTTCATTAAAAAGCTATAAAAAATATTCCTTCAAGAAGGAAAAATAAAGACTAAATTTATATTTAGTCTAATCTTTCAAAACAACTTAAAATTTTACCAAATTTTCACCTTTCACTCCTTATGGTCTTGAGAAAAAATTTCGCCTAGAAATCCTTCCTTCTAAAGAAATCCTCATGTATCATATCTTACAAAGATAATTGGTTAAATTATTCATCTTATATTCATAAAATTCCAAAATAAGTCTTAATTCTAGTGGGAAACATATTATAGGTTATGTAAATCTTCATATATTATATGGTGTTACAAGGTATTTTAAAACTCAAGATAGGTAAATTAGCTAACATAGAACACTTAGGAGCATAATTACTTCATCATAGTCTAACTCTTACTATGAAAATTTTTATTTATATCTTTAATATAGTGTATTATCATATATTCCCACGTGCATGGGTATCTCATATAATTTTTTCCATACTTAAACTAGGAAACCTACACAATCCAAATAATTATATAATCATCATGGTTGGACACACCTTAAGTAAGTTATTTATAACAATGTTGGATAGTTTTATTTATGTATTTTTAAATTAAAATAAACTTAGGGTAAAATTAAATTAAATTTTTAGATGGAATCATTAAGCAATAAATCATAAATTTATAAAACATATGTAATTTAAGAAGCACGAGCACACAAGCATAAGTTTATTGTTATTATACTAATTTTTAGAAGGCATTTGACAATGTTCTTAGATAATTAATAATCCAATGGCTTCGAATTATATAATTTTTATAACATTTGGCTATTCTTGTGATGAAATTTTATGAAAATGTGGTTGGCCAGGTTTTAACTTCTACTAGTTTCACAAAAGATATCAATAGCACTAATGGTGTTGAATATGATTATCTACTTTTTCCTACTTTTTTTTGTTTCTACATAAATTAATTATAGGATATAATTACATGTTAAATAAAATTGGTGAGGGTTGTATTATTTATGATATAATCATCACTATTTTATTATTCTCAAATGACATTATTTTCATGTCACATGCCATTATAAGCCTACAAAGACATCTTGACATTATGAGTTCAATTTATGATACTTTAATGGCTTATAAAAAAACTTGTGTAAAACAAAGGTCATGGTTTTAAAAACAACTAAGAAAAAACATAGGAAATTAATATCAATTACAAAGGAATTTTTGTTGAAGTGAATGTATCATATACTTACCTTTTGATGTCTTTCAAAGGATATCCCTTTAATATGGTCCATGATGTAGAATAGAGATTATAAAAGGGGTATGTTATACTTGGTAAACTTGAAATAAAATGTTTCCATCTCTAATTTCAAGAATCCAAAGTAAAATTATGTGTCTTCCAAACTTTAGTGTCACTAATTATATTGTATGGTTTTGATAGTTGGGGACTTAGAATTAGTAGTATCAGTTGGAATTGTGTTGATATAGTTTTTATTTCCATACCATCCAAAAACTTGTAAGCAAAGCAATCAATTCCACATCAAATTATTTGGGTTACACTTAACATCAATTCCCTTCACATACTATATGTTTTCCATGCAATTATATTACTTCATATATTAAGAGTATGAAAAAACAACAATTGGGAAAAATAGATATTCACTCAAGGCTCTTAAATCATCTAGGAAGTTATATGAACAAGGGATCAATAACACTTGGTATGCTTAATGTAGATCTTTCATATAAGGAGTCAGTATTTATATCAATCATCTACCTCCTAATACATCTTCCATTAATTTTGACCATGTGTTTAAAATAGATATGCATCGAATCATTGTAGATGATATCTACAACTATTACATAAAATAAACTTGGATAAAACCATGAGAACCATTATCAATAAAAATACATCATTACTTGGATAAATATATTCTAATAGAATATTTGCATATTATTAATCCTAAGCACATTAGGATCTATTTTGGATTGATATTTCATTTGGGCCAATTTTAAGTATGATCTTATCAGTGATGCATAGATTTAGAGCACTTAATTTTGTGGCATTAGAGTTAGAGGTACAAACCACTAAGAGTGGTATGGGAGGGTGGGGAGGGGGGGTAAATTAGTGGTGGAAAATAATCCAATTCAATTTCCAAATCTTTCAAACACTTAAGCATTCAATACAGCTATACATGAAGCATTCAAGATGTTTATAGAAAAGAAAAATAGATAATGTAAGATCATACATGCAACACAAGATCTATGTGGGAAACCCTCTTGGGGAATAAAACCCACTATCAAGACTACAAACACATGGACTACTTGTCCTATAAAATGATCGCAAACATGAGACTAGTCAAGTCCTTCTAACCAAAATTTAGTGAAACACATGTTTTACAAGGAGCACCTACCCCTAGGATGATCAAGTTATATTGACCACCTGTTGGTCAAGTCTTTCTACCTAACTTTAGTGAAACACCTATTTCACAAGGAACACCTCCCCCAAAGATGATCAAGTCCTTCTAACCACCTATTGGTCAAGTCCTTCTAGCCTAGATGTTGAGCACCCTCCCAACACCTATGAAATGAACATATCTTGATCATTGATTATCTACCAATCTGATGGATATATAATGTATACCATCTCTCTTCAAATTTTCACACTACATAGTCTACACTCTAATCTACCTCTCAAATCAACCACCAAGCTCACACAGACATCATCTATCCTTTATTCATCCTTAATATTCAAACCTAAAAGAGGACTACCTTTGACATCAAAAATATAACCTATAGTTCATACACATAGTCATTAACATGCTTTAATCTATAACCCATCCATTGGGTACACACCCTTTCCTTTGCTCCACAACTCTCATGCACACCTCTTCTCCAATATCTCTCACATCTTATTCAACAAGCCTTAGAAACCATCACATTTAGTTTCACCTTTTATAAAGTATTCATGATTATTATGATCACAACCTTCCTTTTTATCCATAACACATGCCTTCACCCTTAATTCATCTAACATGGGTCACATTTAAGCACAACCCACTTTAAAATAGGCCTAAGTCACATTTTAGGTCCTATGAAGACCTATTCCCCTCTTTAGCACTTCTTCAAGTAAATTAAAAACACAAGAACACTTTCAAATACATGGACCCATGACACACAATCTATAGGTTCTCCTTAAGTGATAATAATCATCACAACACCCTTCTACTAAAGCTTAATTCACTAAAATAACATTTTGTGCACATTTCCACCATAAACAAACACACAATCACCTTATAAGCCTTTGATCATACTGAATATGATTCATCAAATCTTCATAATCCACATAGATAATCCTCATGGAGTTTAAAACACTCTTCAATAGTTAGCTCATCTTGAAACATCAAAATACCATCAGAATAAACTCAATTATCCTTCTTAGGTCACTTGCATAGCATGAATATACACATAGTCAACTTTGGATCCCAATAAAGTTTACTATACAAACATTTAGACCTTAAAATGAATATTTATAAATGTGCCTTGAAGTCTTATACAACTTTGCTTTTTACTGTAACATCAAATTCTGCATAGGTCAAAAGTTATGGCTCAAAAATAAAGCATTGGTATTTCCTTCATTAAATTCACATATTTAAATCCAAATGATTAGAGTTAAACCTCGGTCACTTAGAACACATCTCATGCTCTTCACTCAAATCTCTCAACTCACACTATTGATCTTATTTATAATTATCTCAAAATTTAACTCATAGTTCTCCACTATCCAAACATTAAACCTCTGACCTATTGACCTCATCTTGTGCACCCTTAAAATATTGAACAAATACACACCTTTGATCTCTACAAATTAGACTGGTCTTCATCTTGCAATGCTCACCATTAGATCTTACTCAGAACTCCCAATATTATGACACTTGGCACCCTTATGTGCCTTTTGAGCACTTTTTGGACAATCCATGCACTTGTCCCACTTGGAAATCCCATGTGCATTGTTTACTCTTTGACTTGTCCCAAGCCATTGATCTTCATCAGTATGAATTACTACTCACCATTGATCTTTTGTCAGACTAGAAATCTTGTGACACTTGTCACCTATGCATGCAACCTATAACATTTTGAATTTAGGTGCATCATTTATCTCAATATGTATGATTAATCACTCACTATTTGATCTTCTAAACCTATGACCTTAGACTTTTATTTGATTAAACTTGATGGTCTTTGGCCCATCATAGTTTGTAAGTGCAACTTTGAAGATTTATATAATAAGTTAGAAAACCTAAGACTCTAAATATTTAGGGTACATTCTTGGCACTATAGACAACATCACCATGAAAACATTTTCCCATTTTTCACTTTATAAGTACCTAAAATAAATTCACAAACTTTTTGGTTCATTCATATATGTATGACATGTAGTGATGGTTTGGTTAAGTATAAAAACTTAGTGAAATTCTGTCTGAGAGGCCAACTTTACACCCACATATATTTAGCCGTGCTTAACTTCATGACCTAAAATTTTAACCACAATAACTTGGGACTAATTTGATCATACCCATATGACAAAATCCCTTTGACTCATCCATGCATGGCAATGGTGACATCATCAAACTATCTACTTAGATTTCTCTACCACTAGACACAAAATGTCTAGATGAAAACTATGATTTACCAAATGAAATACACTCATGAAAACAAGCATTAAAAGTAGAGAATACATATTATGGGACCCCTTTCATATCCTCAAATCACCATACTCATCTCTAAACATCCTTAACCATTCCAAAATTAAAGATCAACAAAGCCTACTTAAAACATACTAGAATAAGCACACTGCACACTTTGTCATTGACACTTAGACTATCAAGACACTTCATCCACTCACCAAGACACCTCTATGACATAAATAAAAATTCTCCAACAATCTCCCCATTTTTCATTGATGTCAACACTCATCAAACAGCTCACTGTCCTTCTCTCTCTTCAAGCACTCTCATAATAGGAACCTTCTCCCCCTTTGACAAAAATGATAAAATGGGAAAAAAAATTGATTTTTAGGACTTGAAAAGACCATAAAAATATATTAACACCTTATAAATATTATACAAACTTCCCCTTACCTTTATCCTACCTCTTCTTGCCTTGACAACATCCTCTTGCTATATGCCAACACTCTCTTCAACCAAGCATTGCAACCAATGAAGAAAGAACACATAAAAGCACTTTAATCTGATGTAAATCACCAATAAAAATCTAAAAGGGACTCCCCCTAATATATTTGAGCCATTTCACCTCTTGATCATCTTTAGATCTTCACACACCATGAAGAACCACCACACAAGCTTACTAGCCTTCTCTCTCAAGTCACCTCAAGGACCACCAATAGAACTTCATGATATTCACCAAATAAGAAACATGGTCTAAAAAAACCTAATAACTTACCTTGAAACACTCATGCCTTTCTCTTTTGGATAAACTAAGCAAAAACATCAAATCTTCACACTAGGCTTGTCTAGACTCCTTGTAGCCCTACCTAGAACTTGCAAAGCCCACAACTTAAACTAGACATACTTTCAAGACCTAAAACTTCATATCTAGATAAATATCATATTCCCCCTTAATCACTCTAATTTTCATCACCTAGATTATCCTCTATAATATACTTCCTTTACAAATCTACTAGCTAATTAGGCCTCCATTTTCATAAAAATTTGAATAATTTGAAAAAGACAAACCTTCAAATCTCTATGAATATTGAATTAAAAACCCATTTATCCCATTCAATCTATTAATAATCCTCATACCTCAACTCATAAGGAAAACAAATTTTCAAGCATAGCCCAAAACTCTAGAATCTTAAAACAAACAAGGTCAAAAAACCTTCTTTTGGTCAACACCCACTTCTAAAACTTCATGCACACCTAGAGACAACCATAACACACTTCTAGACCAAAATTTGAGCCTTCACACCTTTGGGAACCTTGACTTCCTATACCATGGCTTTGATCTGCAATAAGAAAGACAAACCTAAGAGCACATAAAAACATCCAAAAGGCACAAACAGGATCATCAAGACATAAAACCACTTGAAACACATCACAAAGAAGTGCATAGATCTTTTTTATCTCTAAAATCTTCTTAACATTACATCAATCTTATTATGCCACCTAAAAACACCCATTTTGATCCTATAGACATTGCATACATAGAAAAAACACCTTATGACATCAATCTGACCTCATCAAAGAACTTCTCCCATATTGACACACTAACTCTAACTAGAAACACTCATCTCTTGCCTTAAAAGGATCTTCTGAAGAACACCACAGCAACACTTACATCTCCACTTGAAAGGAGTATCTTGAGAAGCATAGACATATACCTCCTCTACACCACAATGATCTAAAATAAGGTGAATCTAGGAATGGTCCACATCTCCTTAGTAACCACTAAAATCCTCTTATAGCTATAAGAATTCTTGCTTTTTCCTCCTTAGTCTAAAATTTGATAACTTGTCCCTTTTCTACATCACTCACTTTCTCTTCTATGATAGGATATATAAAATTTGGAGTAACTATAGAATCTTGTCATACCTTAATCACTAAAGTAGCTTATTTACATTATAGAACATCACCTTCAAACCTTGACAACACACGAACCAATCTTGAAACTTTCTCACACATAATAGTTTATTCATTAGTATCCAAACACACCTTAGAACTAGCCACAACCAGAACCTTGGTCTTCTCCTTGAGCTTGGTCTCTTCATTCACAACATGAGCAGATAATGAGATCTCTTGACACTCTCCAACTTCTATGTCATTCTCCATAATAGCAAAAATATTACTTGGGCATGCATACTCATCATGACTTACACTTACCACCTTTGGTTTCTATGAGTTAACTTGCCTTCTTTATTACACTCTAAGAGCCTGATTAAACCTATTCTATCTTGTAGGCCTTTGCTTGTAGAATCTATAAATATGACCTCTCTGTTGATAGCTGAGGCACACTATACCTTTTTCAAGAAGCTTATCCTATATTTTCTGATTAGAATAAAATCTTGTAATATGTCCATTCTTTTGACAATTGAAACAAATTACTTCTTTTGAAGAAGACTCACTTTGCCTCACCTTATTTCGATAATGCTTACTGAAATGTCCCTCATCAAGATAGTTGAAGCACTTAATTTTTTTCACACCTTTTGACTGATGACCCCCATCATAGTTTCAACCAAACTCATTTCTAACAAGTCTCTTACATTCTTTATCTATATGCCCAAACTAATTATATGTGTAACAATAACCATGAAAACTTGCATACCTCATGGTGTTTGGTTAGTTGATCTAATTTATATTCACTCTTCTAGAATCTTCATTCCTTGACTAATTTTTGACCTTCAAGGTCTAATTTACATTAATCTTTATTTTGTTTTGAGTTGCATTTTCTGGTTCTTCATTGTATCCAAGACTAGTTCTATCACTTGCATACTTTTGACCACTCAAAATATTATCTAGATAACTTGAGCTCTTTTCAAATCTCATAAATGACTACATCTCACTAGATGTATTCTCTAACTTATATTTTAATGGCTTATTTTCAATTACATACCTTAAACATTCATCTTCTTTAGCTTTCAAGCTTGTAGATAGGATTTCCAATTGACAACTAAGATGCTTGACTATATATTCATGTTCCTTAGTTTTGTCATTCATTATTACTTCATACACACTAAATTACTCCTCATAGACCTTGATTTGGGACTTCATATTCTTTTTAATCTTCTATTTAATCTTCAATTCTTCAAGAGCATTCATTAATTCAATCTCACAATCCATCTCATCTTTATCATCATCTAAATCACTCCAAGTAGACTCCTTTTGATATGAACAACTTCCTTCTTCAGCCATGAAGAGGGATTCATCTTCAATAGGACCATAATCTTCATGATCATACTTTGAGTCACTATCTTCACTCTCATCTAATGATCTACAATCTTCTTTGGTGTAGAGACTCTTCTTGTCCTTGAAGTACTTCTTGTTTTCAAACCTTTTTAATCCCTTCTTGTTTTTATTAGACTTTAATGATCTCTTACCATCATCATGACCTTAACCATGCTCTTCATCATCATTAATATTATGCTTATGAGTGTACTTATTATCAAAATGTCCTACCTCTCCATAATTGAAGCATATGAAGGGTAGTTTACCCTTATACTTGTCTAACCATGTTTTCAATTTCCTTGTAAATAAAGCAATTATTTCATCTTCATCAATATCAAATATGTCATCCTCCTTAATTTTCTTACCTTGGAACTTATTCTTTGGATTCAATTATATCTTTAATGTTGCTTCCTTCTTTGGTGGTTTACCATCATCAACTTTCATCTCATAGGCAGTAAGAATGCCATGCAATTCAACCATCTTTAACCAAGTAAGATCATGACTTTATTCTATAGTAGATACTTTAGAATAAAAATTGAGAGAGAAAGAGACCTTAATACCTTTTGAACTATACTATCTTCTTCAATCTTCTCTTTAAGACCTCTGATGGTGTTCACAATCTCATCAACTCTCTGTAGAAAGGATTCCATAGAATCTTATTCTTTCATCTCAAGACTCAAATTATCTTTGGTGAGTCTGTAACGTTGCCAACTTAACCTTTGAATATCCTTCATAAATAGTCTTTAATTTATCCCACACTTCCTTGAAATATATGCAATGGATTACCTTGGTGTAATCAATCTCTAAAATACCACAAGTGATAGCATTCATTGCCTTAGAATCATTTTCAAATAACTTCTTATCTATAGTACTCAATAGAGGAAAAGTAGGTGTAGAATAACCATCTAAAACAAATTTCCAAGTTTCAAACCCTAAGAACATGATGTAGGTCCTCATCCTTTCACTCCAAAAATCATAATTGGATCCATTAAACATCGGTGCTTGCTTAGTGGAAAAACTTCCTTGAATTTGATGGCTACCCATATTGTACCTTGGATCTCCTTCAAGTTGTCAAGCCTTTACTAAGGACTGGCTCTAACATTAATTATTAGTGGTAAAAACCATTGAGAATGGGGGTGAATCAGTGGTGGAAAATAATCCAAATCAATTTCCAAATCCTTCAAACACTTAAAAATTCAATATAACCATTCATGAAGCATTCAAGATGTTTATAGAAAAGAACAATAGATAATGCAAGATCATACACACAAGACAATATCTGTGTGGGAAACCCTCTTGGGGAATAAAACCCAATCTCAATTCTGAAAACACATGGACTACTTATCCTGTAAGATGATCATAAGTATGAGATTAGTCAAGTCTTAACTAGAATTTAATGAAATGCCTATTTTATAAGGAGCACCTACCCCTAAGATTATCAAGTCCTTCTGACCACTTGTTGGTTAAGTCCTTCTGACTAACTTTAGTGAAACACATGTTTCACAAGGAGCACCTTCCCCTAAGATGATCAAGTCATTTTGACCACCTTTTGGTCAAGTCCTTCTGACCTAGATGTTGAGCACCCTCCCAACACATATGAAATGAACATCTCTTGATCACTGATTACCTACCAATCTGATAGAGATTCAATGTATATCATTTCTCTGTAACTATGCACACTACATATTCCACACTTTGATTTTCCTCTCAAATCAACCACCAAGCTTACACATATATCATTTATCCTTTTCTCATCCTCAATATTCAAACCTATAAGATCATTGTCTTTGATATCAAAAACATAACCTACAAGTCATACACATAATCATCAACCTGATCTGATCTAGAACCCATCCACTAGGCACACACCTTTTCCTTTGCTCCATAGCTCTCACACACACCTCTCCTCTCAGGTATCTCATATCTTATTCAACAAGCCTTAGAAATCATCACATTAAGTTTGACATTTTATAGATTCTTCATGATTATTATGATCACAACCTTATTTGTTGGACACAACACATACCGTCACCCTTAAGGCATATAATATGGGTCACCTTTAAGAACAACCCTCTTTCAAATATGCCTAAGTCACCTTTTAGGTCCTATGAGAACCCATTCACTTCTTTGACACTTCTCCAAGCAAACTAAGAACACAAGAACACTTTAAAATATATGGACCCATGCCACATAATCTATATGTCCTCCTTAAGTGATAACAACCATCACAAAAACCTTCTACTAAAGCTCAAATCAATAAAACAACATTCTGTGCACATAGCCACCATGAATGAACACATACTCACCTTCTAAGACTTTGATCATACTAAATATGATTGATCAAACCTTTATAATTCACACAAATGGTCCTCATGGAATCTACAATACTATTTAATAGTTAGCTCATCTTGAAACATAGAAATACCATTTTAACAAACTCAATTATCCTTCTTAGGTCACTTGTAGAGCATGAACAAACACATAGTCAACTTTGGAGCTCAATAAACTTGACTGTACAAATATTTAGACATTTAAATGAATATTTATAAATGTGAATTGAAGTCCTCCACAACTTGTATTTTTACTACAACATCAAATTCTATATATCAAAAGTCATGGATCAAAAACCAAGTATTGGTCTTTCCTTCATTAAATTCAAATATTTAAATCCAAATGATCACAATTAAACCTCAATCACTTAGAACACATCTCATACTCTTCACTCATGTTTCTCAACTCACACCATCAATCTTCTTCAGAAGTATTTTGAACTTTAACTCATAGTGATCCACTATCCAAATGTTAAACCTTGGATGTGTTGACCTAATCTCATGTACCCTTGAAATATTGACCAAATACACACCGTCGATCTCTATGAATTAGCCTAGTCTTTATCTTGTAGTGCTCACCGTTAAATATTACTTAGAACTCCAAAGATTATGACACTTGTCACCCTCACATGCCTTTTTATCACTTTACTGATAGTTTATGTGCTTGTTCCACTTGGAAGTCTCATGTGCATTATTAACTCTTTGACTTATCCTACACCATTGATCTTCGTCAGTACAAAATGTTGCTCACCATTGATCTTTTATTAGACTAGTGAGCTTATGACACTTATCACCTATGTATACAACCTTTGACATGTTAACTTCATGCACATAATTTATCTCAATATGTATGATTAAGTGCTCACCATTATATATTTTATACCAATAACCTCAGACTTCAATGTGATTAAACTTGACTATCTCTGGCCCATCACTATTTACAAGTGTAACTTTGAAGATTTATATCATGAACTAGAAAACACTTCAAGACTCTAAATCTTTAAGGTACATTCTTGGCACTATAGAAAACATCACCATGAAAAAAATTGCCCATTATTTAATTTTTTAATTACCTAAAATAAACACACAAACTTTTTGGTTCATTCATATCTACATGACGTGCAATGATGGTCTGGGTAAGTATAGGAACTTAGTGAACTTCTATTTGAGAGGCCAACTTTTGCACCCGTTATCTTTAGCTACGCTCAACCTCATGACCTAAAATTTTAACCACAAAAAATTAGGACTAATTTTATCACACCCATATGACTGACTCCCCTTGAATCATCCATATGTGGTAATGGTGATGTCATCAAACTATCTATTCAAATTTTCTACCACTAGACCTAAAATGTCTAGATGAAAACTATGAACTACCAGATGAAACCCGCTCATGCACACAAATATTCAAATCATATAAGACCTCTTATGGGACCCCTTATACATCCAAAAATCACCATACTCATCCCTAACCATGATAAATCTAAATATCAACCAAGCCTACTTAAAGCATAATAGAACAAGCACACTGCACACTTTGTCATTGACACTTAGGCTATCAAGACACTTCATCCACTCACCAGGACACCTCCATGATATCACTAATAATTTTCCAAAAATTAGTGCATGTGTAAAATTTTAAATAATGAAGAAAAATTAGAGGAACATTTTGTATTTATGTGTCAATTAAATAATAAGATCCATGATAGTTTTTATTGCCTATTTAGATGAAATCAAGGCTCTCTATGAGATCTTATTCAGTATTAGAGTCAAATACTTGTAGTTATATTAATCAAATAGAAGACTCAACATAGAGATGGCCTCCTTAAAATACATCAATAGAACCATTTATTTTATGGTTCAACTTCATACTCCTTTCTCAACCTTACATTTATAGCTGTAAATGGATCCACTATTTTACTCAGCAATCATGAGTTGTTAGGAGAAATATCTCAACAAATTATCTCTCATAATTTATGTTTTATCCCTTATTTCTCTTACAAGATATTATTTAAACTTTAATTATCTTATATTATTGTTAACAAGTTATGGTTACTAATGGATTTTATATATATATATGTACTCCATTTTACATTTAAAATGTATAAATATGTTCATATGGCTATTAAATTTAACCCTTGACCCCATGTGACCCATGATGTTTGAAACACACAATTAATCATAAGGTTTATCTGATTAGTGAGGTTTATGTTATGTCTAAAATTTTGAAATGAAGGGGAATGATTTTAATTTTCCATGTGATTTAACTTTTAATGGGATTTATGGAGTGTATAACCCTAGATTGCTAAAGTGTTGGAATAATAAATTAGGGAATAAATATAGTAATATCAACAACCACTAATTTATATAATAATTGATTTAAATTATTATTCTATAAATATAAAATGAACTAAAAGAGATGTATGTAGCTTGAAATTGACTAAGATGGATGAATGACAGGGTGAAATTTAGTACAAATATTTTGCAATATGTAGTGGATAAGAATCGAGAGTTATGAACCCTCCTAGATAATAGTGTAATCCTTTAGATAGTAGTACATCATACTAATATACCTTGTACTATGGTAGTCTCCATTTATAAGTAGAGACAATGAGCTTTTAGGTGTACCTTTGCCTAGTTATAGGGAGTTTTTACCTATGTGCATGGATGTTGGTTCACTATCTATTTCTTGTTTTGATTGATTTGAGTGCCAAACCCTAAGCCTCCATTTTTGTTAGGGTATTTGAGGAGCACAAGTATAAAAAGAGTGGCATTAGCATGGTAGGATGGATGTTACTTTAACACCCAATGTGTTGATTTTACCTACATACCAATACTTCTAAATGAGATCAAACTGATGTAGTTCTCCCAATCTAAGTACTAGTGAAAGTGCAAGTGAATATTAGTCTAAGTGTTAGTTTGAGTGTTTTGAGTGTGAATTAAGATTGGAAATATAAGTAACATGATCTTTTGGATACTTTGGGTGGGTGTATAAAAATTTAGGGTAGAATAAGAATCAATAACCTTGATTTGCACAATAGTTTCTGAGTTATGAGTATTTGCACTTGATTTTCATCTAGTGGATAAGTAAATGAAAGTGGTCTATATATATCATTTTGGTTTTTTTCAAGATGTGAAATAGGTCTAAGCTAATCCCAAGAATTATTTGAGGAATGTAAATATATATTTTAGTGGATTAAAGAGCTAAGGGATAGTAGCATGGTCTCTAAGTCAATAGTGCAATGCACTAGTGTCCAAAAGGTTATGCTAATGTCTAGGTGGCAAGAAATAGTGAATAAGGGGCCTAGGTTCCTTGAGTTGGTTTAGTGTTGCTTTTGGTATGTTTGGGAATGCTTTCGACCTGCACAAAAGCTATAAAAGGATCAAAAGAGGCCTTAAGATAGGTCTATGGCTAAGCTAGGATAAGGTGGTCTCAAGTGACACTCATTGCACTGAAATGACATTTTAGATTACTACACCCCCCCTGTATTATATAAATTTATGAAAGTGAAAAGAAAAGGAAAAAGGAAAAGAAATCTACCTAGACTTACCTAAATGGTGAATCCCATGAATCTGGGTCTGAGTCTATGAAGTGTGTTCCATTACATGTCCTACAAATGAAACATGAATGGATTAGTCCTTACTTAAGAAACATCAAAATCAAAAGAAAAAAATGAGTAAATAGATGAGAGAGAGAGAGAGAGTGAGAGGAAATAAACGAATACACCTCATGGGGTATGTGAACTAATGCTAAATTTGGTGGCATCTTATGTATGCATGCATATGGTGACCAAATAGTGAATAACTTAGACTAAACTAATGGAAAACTCAATCCTTATGTGTGGTTGGCTTAATAACTCAAGCTTACCTTAACTCCATCATTGTCCACCCCTACTTGGTGGATCATAATCTATGAATAACTTATATTGGACTGATGTCTTGTCTAACCTTCCTATGTAGGTGGCTTACGAACTCAATTAGGCTATGACTCCATCATTACCTACCCATGCATAGTAGATGCATCTGAAAATGAATTTGTGTAATGTAATTGAATCTATGTGATGTAACTAAAATTGTGTAAGATGGATTTAGGGCCACTCCAAAATTCTATAATGTAAAAATGGCTTAGGAGCCACTCAAGAATGTAGCTTAGGTACTAATTAATAATTCCAATCATTAAAAATGTAATAATGAATCAGTCTAGTGTAAACTTAGTGAAAATGGTTTTTGGAGTAACAACATGGAGAATTACATGGAGCTTCCATTCCATCTAAGAGTATTGGTGTCAAACTAAACATATGGGAATAATGTGCCATGCACATTCCCCTAACTTTGAGTTTTATGCATATGGACTCTAGACTGAGTCATAATAATCTATGTCTGAGTATATGAAACTAAAATGAGAGTGATCATGCCATACATGATACCCCCAATCTAAGTAAAACATGTGTAATATGTGTGAAAACTAAGTATATACTAAGCCTATCTGATAATCTATGATTGAAGTTATGCAAACATGGTCTATACATACTATATTTTTTATAAATTATATAATTTTCCATTTATAGGGATAAAAGATAGTAACATGATCCCTTGGTTAATAGTGCACTATGATAATGTCTTGTGTGTCATACTATTGACCATCTATGTTGTTTCTATGAAAAACTAATATTGATCTATATGTAACTATTTTTCACTATGTTTTTTTCTAAATTTGAGCTTGTATTTTATGTCCACATGATGAAAACTATGTTTTGAGTGCATTAGGATGGCCTAATTTTCTTGACAACCCCTGTGAATTCCCCTTCTTTTGACTGGATTTTTTAAACCTCTACAATAATTGTCCTCAAAATAAAAGCTATGCACCTTATGTGTTAGATTGAAAATATATGATATTTGCATGATAAACCAATTTAATGCGTATACATGAAATTGAATCATGTAAAATAGAGTGATCAAAAGTTGGTAATTTATGATGTATGTTAGATATATCATTCAAAAGGTTTTAAAGATAAATATAATAATGTAATCATGTATATCAACAATAAATCTAGATATAGTGTGAGTGACTACCTAAGGGGATGGGGAATGATATCCTTTAAGGTATTCAAAGAGTGTTGAGTTATGTTTCTATTTTTGGTATAATGACATTGATTTTATCCTTAGTGTCAAATTCAAATATGGGTGTGAAGGTCAAGAGTTGAGACCATGCTTGGTGAAGTGGTATAGAAGTCTTATGATATGATAAGATAAATTTTGAAGGAAACCTTTGGTTTCCCTATTAAGGGATAATTTTAAGGAAACCTAGAAATTATTATGAGGTTGATGGCTTGTCAAATTCAATATCATTATGCAAGGTAAAGCTATTTTGTAGTAGTAGGTGTCTTAAGAAGCCTGGTATAGTTTTGTGAGAAGGTTTATGCATAGAGCATAGTGAAGCTTGGTGAATTGTGTTAGTATAGGCATGATATAGTTTATAAATTTATTTAAATATGTGAAATATTCAAATAATCTTTCAAAATAATTCCAAGGTCAGTTTTGATGCTTAGTCCTTCCATTGAGAGACCTAGTGAGAAGACATAGGCCTGGTACCATGATGAGATGAGCAGTATGAGACTTGTGTAAATAATTTTGGTAGTGTGTGAGCATGTTATGTGTTTTTATGACATGATAATGATTTTTTAATAATATTACAAGTGGTTTCAAAGTGTGTTCAAGGTCTAATTATGACTAGCAGTTTAAAACCTAGTGTGCAAACAGACCTAGTGTGACCTGTGAGGGGTCAAGATCATTTCCCAAGGTAAAAAAGCTATTGAGATAATTTATATAGGTGTGATATTTTTTTTAAGTTTTTTTACCATTTTTTATGTCATATCCTAAAGGATAAATCATGAAAATTGGTGTTAAAGTCCTTTGTGTGTATAAAATGGGGTGTTACAGACCTAAGAAGGTTTTTCTTATACTCATTGGCACATTAAATAGTAGCATGATATCATAATTAGTTCATGGAATTTTTTTAATGGTTATATATTGAATTTCACAAAAAAAAAATGGATTTGAGGGGCAATCCTTTATGAGTGATTGCTAAGAATGGAAGACAATCAAAACCCTCCTAAAACCCTCATTATGACCCAATAGGAAATATCTTTTTTTAAATGGATAATAATGGTTTGGTTGATTTATTTTTATGTTTTTAACATGTAGAGTAATATTTTAGGTTTCTCCAAGTTTAATTTTTATATCATAAGAGTGAGTGAAAGCTATAGGAAACCCCTTGTTTCTCATAATTTTGATGTAGAAGGTAGGGTTGACTAGGTCAAAGCATGCAAATGGATGGAGGTTTAATTTTGAGATTTTTTTTGTTTTACATGGTGTTATTTTTAAAATTTATATCTTTTATTTCAATTATTTTTGTCACTCAAGTTGACATATCGCTAAATTGGGCTAATAGTGAAGATAGTGACAAAACTAGGCAAAAGTGAGAATGAGATTAGGGATTAGTTACAAAGGATTAAATATGGGTAAAAATTAATGGGTTAATTTTTAAATAAATATATATAATTTTCCCCTTAAATATATTTTTTGATGATTCACACAAATAAGCAAAAATTTGTTCTCAATGTGACCTGTCTAACACGGTGAGGTCTGTGTAGCATGAAGACATGAGATTGGTCTATAAGACCAATATTGATATTGAAAATGTTAATATATATATTAAAATATGTTATAATTATTTTTAATGATAATTAAAATCCATTTTAATTTCATAAAAGTGTTCACACAGGTGTTCTAAGACTTGGTTTTCATGACTGTGTTTTTAGAGCTACAGGCAGTTTTATGTGTATGAGTGAGAATGTTGTTCCTGAGTATTTTTGCATAGATTTGAAGAATAAAATGCACATTAATTTGTTATATATTTCTCATATTTTAATATTAACACATTTTTATGCATTATAAAATCTTATGAAGGTGTGAAAATTCAAAGGTTGTTGACTAGATTCTTAAGGAATGTGTGCAGTTCTAAGTAAGCATATGAAGTTGATCAGTTTGAGGTCTTTTTCCCTATTTGATAAATTATAATGAACATTATTTTTAATATTATGTAATTTATATTATATAAATGTTATTTTATTATTATTTTATGTATAAAATTTGAGTATATACATCAGACTTGTAAGATAGACTTTCTAGCGGTGAGAAGGTCTAATTGCGAATAGACCTAATTGAGTAGTTCAAGGAATGAAATGAGATAAATGATGTTTGTGACATAAGGTGAGATTATAATTATTATAATTGAGTCATTTTTGAATTTTTTCATCTATTTTTTTAGGTCTTCATGTGTTCCAAGGAGGCCTAAGTGAAATGTGTGCTTTGAGAAGGCCTAATTGCATTAGGTCTCTATTAAGCCTAACGATGGTTTTCACCCTTAAGGGTAATGATCAACATATGTAGTGGGTTTTTCACTAATTAAATATTTTTTTATATCTATTCCAAGGGTTATCCAAGTATGGATAGGTTATTGTCTGACCAAGATGGGTGAAATCAAGAGTCAAGGATAAAGAGAAGGTCTAATAAGCCTAATTCGACTAGTTAGAATATTGAGGGTATGAGTGAATGACATAGAGTTTTGAAAACCAGGTAAAGGGATTGAATAAAATAATATAGGTTTTTTTAATATTTCATGAATATATAACTATGTTTATATAGGTTATGAGTAAGTTCATATGACCTAATTCTACCACAGAAAGGACTAGTTGAGCGAGAAGGCCTAAAGGGTTGTTTGAGTGAGATAGAAGGGTGAGAAGAGAAAAATAAGGAGGTCATATTAAGTTGAGTTAGAAAAAAAAATCCAAGGTTGATCATATATTTAAGGTATCTAATTTGGTGTTGAGTTACCTAAGGGGGTTGGTGCCTTTTTGCAAGTTGGTGCTTTTTAAATAACTAGTTAAATTGGTGCTTGACTAGTGAGGGATTGGTGCTCTATATGGGGTTGGTGCCTCACTAAATATTTTGATCCATTGTTTATAGGACTGTATTCCAAGTGGTTTATTATTGGGTTTTATCCCCCAATAGTTTTTCCTGCATATATCAAGTGTTTTTATGTTCTTTACTTTCATATATGCTTGTGTATGCATTTGTTAATGTATGTATATGAATGTTTCATAGATATTAAGTGAAATTTAAGGGTTGTTTTAAGGAAAATAATTAACCCCCCCCCCAATTAATTATACTTATAAAATTGTGTATTATGTTAGGTCCTTTTAATGAGGCCTAATATCCTAAAGGAGATCCTAAGCAAGCGAAGATGGATAGTCAAGCACAAGGCTATTTTATAAAATCAAGGATCTATTGTTTAATGGATCAAATTATGATTTTTGTAGTGTCAAGATGAGGACATATTTTATATCTCAAGGTCATGATTTTTTAAAATTATTCTTGTATGCATATATTGCACCCCCTATTCCTCTTATAGATGCATCAAGCAAGAAGGCTAGTCATAATAATTCAAAAGCAATGAATGGTATTATGTGTGGCCTATCAAAGGTAGAAATTATGAAGGTGATGCACTATATCTATGATAAATAAATGTGGGAAATTTTTAAGACTATCCATGAGGTATACTCCAAAGTCAATTTGGATAAGTTTTAAACCCATACAAGATAGTTTGAAGCCTAAATATGAATGAAGATGAGACCATTGCAGCCTACTTATCAAGGGTTAATGAAGTGGTCAACATCATAAGAGGCCTAGGCGAATAATTGAAATAATATATTATTTTTCAAAAGGTTTTAATATTTCTAACTCCCAAATTTGATTCTAAAATGTCTGTTGTTGAAGAAATACAAGATCTAGAAAAGCTAGAGATAGATGGACTTCATGGTACCCTAACAGCCTATGAGATGAGGACAAGTGATGGAAAAACTAAAAATAAATAAGTTACATTGAAGACAAAAAATAAATCAAAAGAGTATAAGACACAAGGTAATAAATTCAAAGACAATTATGAATCTAATATTGATGATGAGTTGATAGCTATGTTTGCAATAAAGTTGAAGATAGGCTCAAGTAAATACAAGGTCAAGTTACCCTTGAAATGCTTCAATTGTGGAGATATTGTAAAATTTTCCAATAATTTCCCTCATAAGCATAAGGAGAAGGATGATGAATATCATGATGAAGGTCATGATGATGATAAAATTTCCTATAAGTCTGATAACATAAAGAAAAGCTTTAGAAGGTATGATGACAAGAAGAATTTTTTCAAGAACAAAAGAAGATTTTACACCAAAGAAGATTTCAACTCATATAATGAGAGTGAGAGAATTGATTTTGTGAGTTACCATGAAGGTGATGGTCCTGATTGAATGAATTACTCTTCATGGATGAGGAAGCAATTTATTCAAATCAAGAAAAGTCTATATGGATTGGAGGTGTTGTTGGTGATTCAAATGAAGAAGAAGATGAGGTATACTTTGAGGTTTAATTGATGAATAATCTAGAATAAATTAATATGGTGAATAATAAAAGGGTGATGAGGTCTCTTATCAAAGACTATGAGGAGAAAATAAACTTTTTTGAAGCTAGACTAAGAAACAACTCAAAGGAATAAGAGGAAATAGTCAAACAGGTGGAGACTCAACTTGAGATTGTGATTACAAGCCTAAAGGCCAAATAAGAAGAATGTGTAAGGTATATAATTGAAATGGATTCCTTGAGAGATAATTTGAATCAGACATAAAGTAAGGTTAAGTCCTTTGTGAGGTTTAAAAAGAGTACCAATGATCTATACAACATTTTGAGTAGTCAAAAGACTAATAATGATAAAATAGGCCTTAGTTTCAATAGAGATCAAAAGAATTACACTATTGTAATAAATAAGGTCAATGATCAATAAAATAATGAGGGTGATATTAGAATGAAGGCTAATCCTATCAGGTATCCTAATACTATAAGGTATGCTAACCCTTTCAATGGTTATTATTATTCATGTAACCAATTTATTTATAAAGCAAGGCATTATAAGAGGCCCTCCAAGAATGAATATGTATGGAAATATAAGGAGATCCATTAGTCAAGAGGTATGTATCATGGTGTGTTTCCATTAAGAGTAATAGTGTGTTTCAATTGTCAAAAGGTTGGTCATATTGTAAAGTAATGTAAGCATGAATTCTCAAATCAAAACAAGAAAGTTGAGACTCCTAGAATGCAATAAATAAGATAAGACAGTGAGTGGAAACCCAATGTAACTAAGATTGATTACTAGTGTGCAAATATAAGAGGACTATTTTCCATGGTAGAGTATAGTCTAGATGTGAAGGAGTGCCAAAAATTCTCTCTATCAGCTCAGATTGTTGATAGAGTCAAGAACAATAGACCAAGTCAGAATGTTTTTAACACAGAGATTGAATAGGTCAATCCAAAAATGATATTAAAGCCTAAGAGGATCATAAAGGAATTTTAATCTAGTAATTACATTGAGATATAGGAATATCCTAAGTTTATGTTGTTTTAGTACTCAAGAGAGTAGAGGTGTTTCCATTAGGATTCATGGAGGCACTCAGCTAGTGAGAAGAAGCATGAAAGATGCTTGGTTTTAGGGGGATTTTTTGTGTTCTTTGTTGACATTCAGATATAAGTTTCAATCAATATTATACTATAGGATTGATCAAAAGAGATAGGTCACAAAAAAATTTGTATGATGACTTGATAAAACCAAGTCACAGTCTTGATAATGTATGAAAATCTCAAGGAGGTAAGGGAAGCCAATAATGCTTCAAGAGTAGGTATGTAGGCCTAATTTGTGTTAAGCTTGATTTTAAAGAAAAAAAATTGTTTCAATTCCAAGGATAAAATGTTTTCCAATAATATGACCCTTTGTCATTAATTTCAAAGGGGAAGAAAGTTCTAGTTTGGTAGAAAGGCTAGTTTGAAGAAGATCCAACATGGACAGTTGTGAATAATCATCTTTGTGAAAATGTTTTCCATTAATGATAAATAAAAAAAAATTGAGGTATTTTTATATTTTTGGTATAAAGTCATTTATGTTTCCATTTATGTCAAATTTGAATATGGGTGTCAAGGTCAAGAGTTGAGACCATACTTGGTGGAGTGGTATAAAAGTCTTATGATATCATAAGAGAAAATTTGAAGGAAAACTTGTGTTTCCATATTGTGATATAATTTTAAGGTAACATATAAATTCTTATAAGGTTGATGCCATGTCAAATTCAATATCATGATGCAAGGTAAAGCTAATTTTTAGTACTGTCTTAAATAGCCTAGTCTAGTCCTGTGAGAAGGTGTATGCACAAAGCATAGTGAATCTTGGTGAATTGTGTTAGTACATGCATGATAGAGTGTATAAATTTGTGTAAATATATTAAATATTAAAATAATCCTTCATAATAATTCCAAGGTTAGTTTTGATGCTTATGTTTGCATTGAAAGACCTAGTGAGAAGGCATAGGCCTGCTAGCATGATGAGATGAATAGTATGAGACTTGTGAAAATAAAATTGGTAGTGTATGAGAATAGTATGTGGTTTTATGAAATTATGATGAGGTTTTGAGATCATTACAAGTGGTTTCAAAGTATGTTCAAGGTCTAACTATGACTAGCAGTTCAAAACCTAGTGTGTAAATAGACTTAGTGTGACCTAATGAGGGGTCAATATCATTTCCCAAGGTGAAAGATACATTAAGAGAATTTATAGAGGTGTGATAGTTTGTGTTAATTTTTTTTACCAAGTTTGAGGTCATATATTGAAGGATAAAACATGAAAATTGGTGTTGAATTCCTTTATGTGCATCAAATTGGGGTGTTGCAGACCTAAGAAGGTTTTTCTTATACTAGTTGGCATGTACAACCTTTGAATGAGATAATAAGTAGTTAATGGAATTTGTGTAATTATAATTTATTTAATATCCTATCATTGGTTTTTTATTTGAGGTGAAATTATTTATGAATGACTCCTAATAATTGAAGATAGTCAAAACCCTCCTAAAACCCTCATTACGACCCGATAGGAAACATCTTGTTGGAAATGGCTCATAATGGTTTGGTTGACCTAGTTTTATTTTTTTTAAATATATAGGACTATCTTATGTTTTTGTATGTGGAATTATTCTATCATAATAGTGATTGAAAGCTATAAGAAACCCCTTATTTCTTAAAATTTTAATGTAACAGGCAGGGTTGACAAGGTCAAAGCATGATAATGGATGAAGATTGAAATTTGATAATTATTTTTATTGTCCATGGTTTTATTTGGAAAAATTTTATCTTTTATTTTAACTATTTTGGTCACTCAAGTTGACTTATTGCAAAATTAGTCTAATAGTGAAGACAGTGACAAAACTAGGCAGAAGTGAGAATGAAATTAGGGATTGGTTATAGAGGATTAGGTATGGATAAAAATTAGTAGGGTAATTTTTAAATACCTATATATTATTTCACCCTTGAATATAATTTTTGATGATGCACATAAATAATCAAAAAGTTGTTCTCAAAGTGACCTGTCTAACATAGTGAGGTCTATGTTAGATGAAGAGATGAGATTGGTCTATAAGACCAATATTGATATTTAACCTTGTAGTATGTCTATTAAAATGTGTTATAATTATTATTAATTATCATTCAAAAAAAATTTAATTTCATAAACTTATTCACATAGGTGTTCTAAGACTTCGTTTTCATGATTGTGTTTTTGAAGCTATAAGCAATTCTTGTGTATGAGTGAAAATGTTGTTCCTGAGTCTTTTCACATAGATTTTAAAACCAAAATGCACATTAATTTGTTATATATTTATCATAGGTTAATTTAAAAATATTTTAATTCATTATAAACTCTCATTAAGGTGTGAAAAGTCAAAAGTTTTTGACCAGATTCTTAAGGCATGTGTGCAATTCTGAGTGAGCATATGAAGTTGATCAATTTGAGGTCTTTTACCATGTTTGATTAATTATAATAAACATTATTTTGAACATAAGGTCATTTATATTCTATCCATGTTATTTTATAATTTTTTTATGTGTCAAAGTTGATTTTATACATCAGACTTGTAAGATAGACTTCCTGGCAGTGAGAAGGCCTAATTGTGAATAGACCTAATTGAGTGGTTCAAGGAGTGAAATAAGATAAATGACGTTAGAGACCTAATTTGAGATTATCAAGGTATAATTTAAGAATTTTTTAAGGTTTTCATCTTTTTTTTTAGGTTCAAGGTGTTCTAATGAGGCCTAATTGAAACATGTACTTTAAGAAGGCCTAATTGCATTAGGTCTCTATTAGGCCTAACGATGGTTTTGGCCCTTAAGGGTAATGACCGACCTATGTAGTGGGTGTTTCAATTTTTAAACGTGTTTTTTTATCTATATCAAGGGTGATCCAAGTATGGAGAGGTTATTTTCTGACCAATATGGGTGAGAGCAAGAGTCAAGTATAAAGAGAAGGTCTAATAGGCCTAATTTGACTAGTTAGAATATTGAGGATATGAGAAAATGACATAGAGTTTTAGAAACTAGGTAAAGGGATTTAATACCATCAGATAGGTTTTGAATATTTCATTAATATATAACTATGTTTCTATAGGTGATGATCAAGGTCATATGACCTAATTCTACCACAAAAAAGGCTAGTTGAGCAAGAAGGCCTAAAGGGTTGCTTGAGTGAGATAGAAGAGTGAGAAGAGCAAAAGAAGGAAGTCATAGTTAGTTTAGTGAGAAACAAGTGCCCAATTTTTATCATAAATTCAAGGTATATGAATTGGTACTAATTTACCTAAGGGTTTGGTACCTCTTTGCAAGTTGGTACTTGTTAAAGAACTAGTTGAGTTGGTGCTTGACTAGTGAGGGGTTGGTACTCCTTGTGGGGTTAGTGCCTCACTAAATGTTTTGATCCATTGCTTATAGGAATATATTACAAGTGGTCAATTAGTTTGTTTTATCCCCAAATATGGTTCTCTACATATATCCTATGTTCTTATGTTCTTTGCTTTCATAGATGGTTGTGTATACATTAGTTAATGTATGTATATAAATGCTTCATGAATGTTAAATGAAATTGAAGGGTTATTTTAAGGAAAATGGTTCAACCCCGCCCCCCTCAATATTTTTACTTACAAAAAGGAGAAATGGGATATTCATTAGGTCCCTCATGGCATCACAAATTGGATGTACATGTAAAAATCAAGAGACAAGTGTCATGGTGATGATGTATACATGAAAGCGTATATAAAAACACATGAAGCACACAAAGAAGGCCAAGGGGACATAATTCAAGGGACATGGACACATTTCACTAGGTTTGAGAAAGAGAAAACATACAATAACATGTTCAAATTTACACATATGCATATAACAAGTAATATTGTCTTAGAGCCACATTAAGGAAATGTTCAAATGTATGTATACAAAATCAATAAGGGACACACAAGGACATGGTCACATGTCTAAAGCATACACACAATGAAATGAATTGGCTTAATCCATAGAATAATGGCATATTCAAATTCCCTCAAATATAAGTATAAGTAAAGATATATAATCAAATATAAACTATTAAAGCTATAATGAAATTATGCATGAACATGTGTTACAAATCTGTATAAGAGCAAAGATGTACATAAGCTAAGTTTATAGTATTGGTAGTTAGAAAAAAAATTATGTAGTATAGGATGATAAATATCAAGATATAATCAATTATAAATCTATTATATGGAGTATAGAAAGCTATTACATGAAAAAATATAAACTATCTAGTTTAATGCCCTCAATGGGCTAACATAGAAATGTTGAATTTGTGTATATGTGTATGTGGCCCCAATGGATAGATAGTATCAAAGTTAGATTTATGTAGAGGAAATGAGTCCTATAATTATATTTGAACACTCAAAAATAAGAATTGAAGTATGTATGTATGATAAAACTTACAACACTAACATATATAGCATATGTAGTCCCTAGAAAATAGGAATGTAAAAATGGAAATGCATACAATCTAAAATTTGTATTTTTTGAGCTAAAATTTTAATTTTTTTGTATTTTTTAAGTATTTTATATTTTTTGTGTTTTTTAAGTATAATATAGGTACAATAAACATGTAAATTAAATTATATATAAGGATCAAGGTAATAAAAATTATGTACAAGTAGAGAGGAACATACTAACTGATGAGTCTTGCAAGAGACTCATTATCAAGGTGTCTTAATTCAAATAGGGGAAGAGTGACTACCGATGTTGTGTGAAGATATATATGAGATATGTGAGTTGAATGTATTAATTAATCTATAGTTGAAACTACCTATGGATTGGGGTTATGAATCTATGGAGTTGACTGAATAGGACTATGAACTATGGGGTTCTTAGGAACCCATATGGTAGAAGAAGTTATAACTATCATGGGTTATATATATTGTAACATGGATTTGTATGATAATGGGTTAGAGAGAGGCTCTCTATAATAAATAACATGTATCTAACACATGGGTCTCTCTAATGTAGGTCTTTGTGGGAGATTATGTGTATGTGATAATGTTATAGGAGTAGACCTCGCCTACACTAGTGGCTCAACTGATATTGGAGGTGCACTAATGGAAGCTTTGTGTGGAGCTATGACTATTGACTATTTTTTAATTATATATGGAATAGGTAAAGGATACTCATATGGAAGGCCCTCGATTATAACCACTTAATTATCATGTATATATTTAAGAAATATATGTCTGGTGGATGAAATTACTCGAATCTACTATTATAGCTCAAATTTTCACCTTTAAGAGGATGTTTCAAGCCCTCTCAACTTGAGCTATGTGATGGGATTGATCCTAAGTATTGGGTGACCTTTAGGTGGACCAAACCTCTAGATTATAGGGCTAGTTCCCCATGATTTATCAATTAGGCTCTATTATAAACTTGGAAATGAAAAGGGGAAGAAATAACATGAAAGCAAAATAATTAATTGGGGTGATACACCAAATCAATTGATCACTACCAACTAGCTACATGTGCACATGTAGATCATGAGACTAACCTTAACACACACTACTCATAATCATAATCTCTCACATTAGTATTTCAATATGAAGGTTATGATAGATGCTTAGGCTAGGAGGACTAATCAAGAGGTATTGGATGACACTAATGAATATAAAAACTCACTCAACCTTTTCACTACACTTACACACTTCACATGACCTACAAAAGAAGATTTTAAATTGCATATAGGTGTTAGAATAAGATAACATGCCAAGAAAGATTATGAAAATCACTTGAAAAGATCAATCATCCATATAAACACACTAAGTATAGTCATAGGAGGTAAAACTCATAGTATTTCATTTATATAATTCATATAAATGAGTAGGGCTTCACCATACTCAGGTGGAGGATTCTTACAAAGCCAAAAAAGGCTGCATATATAGAGAATGAGAGAAGGAGAGAAATAATGGCTTAGTAGAGAGTCGCTGACAAGTGTCAAGCATTAGAAAACAAGTTACAATCAAGAAATTATTAGATATCAGTCCTATAAATGCCTTTAACATGTGTTGATATGTGTGATCATGATCTTCTAGAGAGTTGGCATAGGAAAGATTATTTAGCTCATTATATGACTCAACATCTTCTTAAAAACTTTATTCTTGCTTAAAAGTGACAAGTGACACTCCTTATTCTTCAATTTACCTTGAACTACCCTTTTATCTACTATTTGAAACTTTACATTTGTTTAGGATTCTTTTTACACTAACATTGCAATGATGATCATACCTCCTCAAGGGTCTTGAAACCCATTATTCTTGCTACACCTTTCTTACTTAAATGACTCAAATCTTGATTTTGTCTTCACAAATGCAAACTTTTTCCATGAAAGTCTTCTCTTAGTCTTAACCAACTTATATCAACCCATTTTTATACATAAAACTCTCTCAAAGACTACATTTCACTCCTAAATCCCATATTGTCCTCAATTTATTGTAACCCTCAAAACACACAAAGTTCTTTATGTAGAAAAATCTATAGATGCTCACAGAAAATTAGGCATAGTTTTGACTACTTAGTATGCTTTTACAGCTCTGTAAAAAAAATTATGACTAGGAATTAAGTACAAGTACATTTACTCCACTTGTTTCTCTCTTTAATTAGCCATCAATTAGGCCTTTGGGCCTATAAACTAAGATTTGGCTCTAATAAATGCCCACACAAGTGAAAATCCAAGTAAACATTTAATTAAATTTATGGACCTCCTAGCCATTCTCCATGCCAAATTTGGGGTTCTATAACCTTCTACGAATGGGTAAACCAAGGAATGGCCAAAACCCTAACTTAGGTGCTTGTTTAGGCTTGAGAGGTAATTAGAGTGGTTTCTCAAGAATGTTTTAGGCTCCAATGCTTGATTATGGTCTTTTTAAGTTTTTACTATCATAAGGTAACACATTATACTAAACATAAGTTCTCTTCACGTACTCCATATATATGCATATAGGCTTCTTAGACAACAAAGTAGTTCATTTCTTCCTTTTAGCCCAGATTGCTAACTTGATTGGATCATATATCACCTTAAAAGACCTATAATGGTGTATAGATGACTATATAACCTTTGCCTGGGATTACAAATATTTTACACCTGATTTTAAGACCATTATTTACCCTACATACTCATAAATATGCCTATAACCATGCTTTTAGGCCAATTTCATACACTATACTTTTCAAATATGCCAACCAATGGTTTGAGGGAGTGCTCAGGAGAGTGATGAATGCATTATCTCTCTCATTGAGCTCTTAGAAGGGTTTAGGAAACTGGTGAGCACTTTTCAATCTTAGTAATGATTCATAAATATGAGGTCATTAACCTAAGAACCAATGCCTAAAACTTTGAGGCCATAATCCTTGATAACTACCCCTAGGAGCTTTTGGCACCATGAAAATTTTCAAGGGAGATCTTATCAATGTTTGGGAGCCTCTCAAGCTCACTTAGGCAGTTTATGAATACCTTATACTCTTAACATTGGTTCATGGCTTATAAGTCTTAAATTCAATAACTAATACCAGATGAAGGGAGTAGGAAGAGATCCCAAACATATCCAAATACTAATTGTTCCCATACACTTGCTCAAGAGAGTTCACATGTGGAGAAGAGAGCCTTCTTGTATAATACAGGTCTGTCAATGAACTCAAGAGAGGTCAATTTAGTATAATAGGGAATAATATGTTTTATATTCATTTGAAATACCTATTTTAGGTCTAAAAAAATATATATTTTTTTTTTCAATGACCTCTAACGGGTATCCCCTTTTCATAAGCTCTGCAACCTACTACTCCATATATTGAGGGTTTGTAAGCTAATTAAGCAGTTTGACCCTACAAGCATGTTTGAGTCATTTGAATCTAGTATAGGTATTATCACTTTACTAACCTTTACCAATATCCCTCACTTATTTCCAAACCTCTAAACTCCAATTTACATGCAAGGTTGCCTATAGACTTTCACATTTGAGTACAAACCTAAAAATTTCCCACTAGGCCTATAGGTACATGAGAACTGCATGACTACAAACTTTAAGATGGATTTTGTTTACATCACTCTCTATGATCTTATTTTAGGTCCTATTTTATCTCTAGTGGATCCACAAACCTTGATTATTCCTTAAATCATAACTTCAATGCACACATTACATCTTTCTCTCTTAATGCTCTCACACAGGCCTATATGTATTTATTTTAGGTCTTCTTGGGCATGTTGAATATTAGAGTTCAAAATAGGTCTTCCATGACATATTTGTCCTATATATGCATGTACACATATCCATAATGTTTTCTCATGATTTCCACCTTTCATTTATCCCTTGAACTTCAAACTCTAATTAATATTCATTCCATTTCATGTGAAAAAGAGACCTACAGGTCTACAAACCTATAGGTCTAATTTTTCATTACATGAAGCCTTTTATGATATATATATTGATAACCCTAATCCTATCAAGACTCTTCCAATATCCCAAAATAATTTCATTATTTTATGACCCTCATACATCCCTGGTGATGCACATTTAGACCTTTTTAATTCACCTCTATGTAGGCAAGCTTATATGCAGTCTCAAACACTTTATGACAGTAGACTTATCTCGATGAATTGGTGATGAGAGGGTAAAACTTGATAGATTCAATATAGAGGTATGATATGTCATTATATTTCACATGAAACCACTTCACCTTACTGGTTTCTTGAGGTTCATAACCAAGACCTTGTTGATCTCCCACTTGCAAGTTACACCATCTTTTGGTGAATCATGAGAACATGACCTCTTTTTAACTTTTTACTTTATGGTAATGATTTGAGTATATTCAGAGAGATTATAATCACTCAAAATACTAAAATATACATATCTCATTTATATAATACAACACATGACCCCAAAAATATCAAGGCTTTGTTTACACATTCATAGCTAATGGGTACTAGTGGGAATCTACATGTTGCTATCACGTTGAGAAGCTTGTGGGTGTGGATTGGGCATGTAAAACCATTAATTAACCTATACCTACATTTAATATATTTAATATATCATGTGAAACCTTCATCCACATTCTTTCAACTGTTAAAAACCCTAGAGCATCAAGATACCATGATATTCAACTTATAAACTATGTAAAAGTGGAGTTTTCTTATCAACTCAAGCTCACACATGCCAATTCATACCTATATAATCATTTTAAATGTATTTATAACCCATATATATATTATGCAACTTCATTCATTCTTCAAACTAGCCTCAAACTATCATCTTAAGGAGAAAAATTGAGCATATGGGGTTTATGTAGGGTTTTAGACCACCCTATCTTCTTAATGATTTTTCATAAAGGAGGGGACACAAATTTTACAACTATGTCCATTTATTTTAATTCAATTATTACACCCTCCTTTTTTAAAAGTTTCAATTCCCAACTCTCTATGTGTTGTATGGACCAACTATGTAAATGTGGCCTTCATAAACTTGCCAAGGAGATGATAGAGATTTTGATACAAATTTTACATTATTAGGACCTATGAAAGATTTTTATTCATGTAAATGACCTAAAGAAGGTGAATATTTCCACACATTTAAACCTATAAATCATCCTTTTTGATATGTACAAGTGGATGGTAAGCCTCTTCTAAGTGTTGAATATCAATTGTAACAGCTTTTCATCATTTAAAACTAAATTATAATGAAATTTCTACCAAACCCAAGTTATAAAATTCTTCATAAGTCATTTCAAAATATATCTCTATGTGTTTTTCACCCTTTTGGGTTCTTAAAGTGATTTTTACAATTTTACACATGCTAATGAGATATAGAAGAGTTTGAAGAATGACTTATTGACCTTGAATATAACATGAAACCTATTTGGACACTTATACAGACTAGAGGGAGTATGAAATGACCTTGACGCATAACATATGACTTAACAAGACACCCTAAACCCTTAGCATCACTTGAACCATCTTTAAATATGACATGAAGTGACTAGACAAGCACAAGACTAGAATAGGCCATTAACTTAATTTTGTCAAATTTACCTTAAACTATTCTAATATGCATTGAAAAAGGAATAATTTTATGACCCTATCCTATGGTAGCCAAAATTTTGCTAAAATCTATTGTATCCAAGGCCTACCCAATAGCATTTCAAATGTGTTGACACTAAGTACCACTAAGAATCTAGTGGCCATGTGTACGAGACCAACCTATAATGGAAGTATTATCTCTCTGATGGAGATCTAAAAATGGAAATTAAATACATGAATAATTTTATTTATCTAAGAAATATCCTGCTCTAAATAACCCAAGTGTTGTTAAAGTGTAATAATACACATATTAATGTTTGACCCATTATCAACCATAACACTCAAAATAAGATGATGATCAATGTAAGCTCATATAAATAATGCATATAAATTTGAGTCAACCTCAATGATCTACTACTCTGATAAAGTGATGAGAGGTCCAGATGGAACTATAGTGTGATACAGACAAATGATAGTATTTAGAGGGTGTGTGTCCATCATATGAGTATGATAGGATATTGGTGGTGGATGTGCCTGATAAGTGTAATGAACACCTAAAGTGCCTAATGTCTCATTAGTTGTATGCTTTTGAAATATATATAAAAATTAGCTTTTGAAATATATATAAAATTTATTTCAATTTTTTTCTTCCATTAGTTGTATTCTAGGTGCCTCTATAGGAGTGCCAACTTCAATGACATTAACATCTATCAAGTCTTATATCTTATGTCACAAGATGATTCATTCATCTATAGTATGGTCTAGTGCCCTATGATAATCATAGAATACATTGGCATCATAACTCTTTGAAAGAGGCATAGTTGTATCAACCTCGTTGATGGTAGGGAGAGATATGATGTTACATTCCAAGAGTTGTTGAAGAACATGTGTTGGCAATTTAGGAAGATTTATGAAAGGTCTCCTTAGAAGAGTTGATAAAACCATGTGAGGATTTGGATTTGAGGTTACATTAACCATTGTCTTTTAATCATTATTATTTTAATTGGGCCCCACCTTATATGTGGGCTTATTATAACTCTTATTAGTTGAATCTGATCTAGTTGTGTACTTTAATTTTCCCATGGAGAAAAGCTTGAGTTCTCATTCTTTCATT
Source organism: Torreya grandis (assembly GCA_037957365.1). Lineage (NCBI taxonomy): Eukaryota > Viridiplantae > Streptophyta > Pinopsida > Cupressales > Taxaceae > Torreya > Torreya grandis. The sequence goes on along the minus strand of JARHVA010001564.1, from coordinate 2,863,945 downwards.
ATATGGCAGAGATTTGTGAATGATTGAAACTTTTTAAATAGTATATCTTCATGTAATGTCGGTAATAAACTCTACTCGAATATGTATTGGATCTCTCTATCTTCTATGGGGCTAGTCATCTTTTCTAATATAGTGTTATATCACAAGACATATTTAGCTATTGGCTTATTATATTTTTCCTTGAGTTATGCAAATTGAGCGTATTAAACCTTGTCACTAATATTGATTAAGAAGTGTGCCAAAAACATATATTCTAGTAGATTAAATATTGTGATGCATTGATTATGAAAATCATAGAACCGTTATAATGCATAGTCCTTTAAAGTATGATGGAACAACTTAGTGAGGAACCAATCATTGGACATGTAGTCTAAACATGTTGTATGAAAAATGCATACATGATGCTTTGGGTCACCCTTACCATCACATAGATTAAGCTTGGGTGCCACAAATTTGGAGGGTAAAGGAGTTACTGCTATATGTTGTGCCAAAGTTGTATGTAAGAACATATGAGAATCTAAGGCATAATATGGTCTAGTAGCACCTTGATAAATATGTAACACCTTAGACTATAGAGTATTGATCTCCTAATAAAGTAATTATCCATTTTAAGGGAGGTATGTGTACTAGCCATAAGAGGTGGTGCCACTGGTGAGGGTTGGCTAATTATAGCATGTTGTTTCAAAATTTGAGTTACCCTTGTAGTAAATGTAACAATATTATTATCTATGGGGTTGGAGGATTGACCAAGTGATGTGTTCTTGATTTCCAATATAGCTTTCAAAATATTTGCATGATCAAGGGGTTATTCCTAAATTCTATCTCTAAAAATTTTTAAGAACTCATATTTATTAATTATTATATTGTCATCATCAAGGGGGGAGTTTATCCTGAGTCTTATCTTGTGTATCATCAATATATTGATTGTATTTATCATGTTCTAATGTATTATCATTGAATTCCACATAATCAAGATGTGAAGGATCAATGAGGGGGGGTTTTACTAGTCTTTTATTTGTGGCATAGGCTCAAATGGAAGGAATATGGGTATGCTTAAGAGGGTTACCACTAAGCCTAGCACTTCTTCTTAAAGGAAGAGATATAACTTTTTTAGATGGCATATATTAAAAAAAATGAAAGAGGGTTGTTATAAGAGAATATATGAATTCTAAAAATCCTAACACATCAAATGGAAATAGATAAAATAAGGATACAAACCCTAGGATCACTTTAGCTAGGGTTTTTTCACTATTCGAAGTAAGTCAAGTTCACCAAATTATTTATCTTTTAAGGGGATTTATGGAGTGTAAAACCTTATATTGTTAAAGTGGTAAAATAATAAATTAGGGAATAAATATAGCAATATCAATAACCACTAATTTGTATAATAATTTATTTAATTAATAATCCTTTAAATATAAAATGAGCTACAAGAGATGGAAATTTACTGAGACAGATGAATGATAGGATAAAAAATGATACATATACTATGCAATATGTCATGGACATGAACCAAGAGTTAGAAACCCTCCTAGACAATATCATGGTCCTTTCGATATTAGTGCACCATACTAGTGTCCTTTATATTATGGTAGTGTCCTTTCATAAGTAGAGATAATGAGCTTCTAAGTGTACCTTCACCTAATTATGGGGAGTCTATGCCTATGTGCATAGATGTTGGTTTACTATATGTTCCCTATTTTGATTGATTTCAATGCCAAACCTTAAGCCTCCATTTTTTTAAGGTATTTGAGGAGCACAAGTAGAAAATAAGTGGAATTAGTAGGGTAGGCTTGATGTGACCTCAACACCCTATGTTATGAACATTGCCTATATACCAATACCTTGAAAGGGGATTAATCTTGATGTAGTTCTTCTAATTTAAGTGTTGGTGCAAGTACAAGTGAATGCTAGTATGAGTGTTAGTTTGAGTGTTCTGATTGTGAATTGAGACTATAAATATGAGTAATCTAAGCTTTTGGATATAGTAGATGGGTGTATGAAAAATTATGTTAGAATAAGGATCAATAACATTGTATTACACAACAATTTATAAGTTTGTTTGTGAGTATTTGCATCTGATTTACAATTTAGTTCTTTTCAAGATATGAAATAAGTCTAGACTGACCTTAGAAATACTTTGAGGAATAAAAATATATTCATTGGGGGGCTGGTTAAAGATCTAAGGGATAGTATTGTGGTCCCTAGGTCAATAGCATAGTGCACTAGTGTTCAAATGGTTGTGACAATGTCTAGGTGGTAGGAGCTAGTGAATAAAGGGCCTAGGTGCCTATGGGGTGGCTTAATGTTACTTTTGGAACTCCTAGGGATGGGTTGGACCCACATGAAAGCCATAAGGATCAAAATAGGCCCTAATATAGGTTTAGGGCTAAGTCAGGATAAGATGGTCTCAAGTGACACTCATTGCATTGAAATGACATTTTATATGACTACACCATGAAACTTGATGATCTATGGGACTACACATTCTTATAACTTCCCCAACCACCCAAATATGATATTGTGAGTCAAGTTATTTCTTTAAGAAGGTTTTACTTACTCTTACTAGTTTAGGTTATCAACTGCCATAATCCTTTTATCCTAGTATCCTTAATAGCTCTATTATGGGGTTGCAAACACTTAAATCTAGTCGTACATACTTGATTATGTCATTTTTTTCTATTTTCCACTTTAATTAAGTTGTGTACTTAATCTAGACCTACTTTTCCACCTCACTCTATCTTAAGCCCTTATTTAAATCTATTCGCTTTTCTAAATTGTTATCTATTGCCTAAAAAAGTGTTTTGATTGTTAAAAACACCCTTAAGCATCCATACAACCAATCTAGGACCCACATTTCACATGTTTCCCTTCAAGATAGAATCAACTAATAATGATAATAGTGGTAGTATGAGTTGTCCCTATGATTCAATCATGTCATTTTCCTCTCTAACAGCTATTTTTTCAAATTTATCCCTTCTTTTATAGTTAGGTTTTTACTTTTAGGGTGTGAATCATGAGGTTTTCCCCTTTTGTATTGCTATAAAATAACACTCAGGTCACTTATTCTACAACTTGGAAATTTTAATACATAGGTATACTTACACTATTACACATTGATCAAAGCTTCCCTATTATTTCAAATGTTGATTTTAATCATTTAAAGTAGTCTTTAGCAAAGTCAAAACCCTATTTTATCTAGCCTAATGCAAAAGACGATCAATTATTCAAACCGTATGTAGATGCATTAATATAGTCAAAGGATCAAAATCACACAAATCACTCTAAGTGGGAGAACTATGTGGGCTTTAATTCTCTCTTCATAGTATTGGATAAATAAGAAATGTTTAATCATCATTGGAGTGATTGGGGTCAACTTAGCCTAATTACAGTCCACCCTTTTCTTTTTAAAGGTTTTCAATTATTGCATGTTTTATTATGGTTTCTCCCTTGGAGAATCTATTTTTAGGTCTTTTTCACACTTCCAAGGTTAAATGTTTGCATGCAAACCTAATTCTAGGTGTTGCAAGTGATCATTACCTAAGTTCTTGACTTTTAGTAAAATACAAGATCACCCAATTAGGGACAACAGTGGTAGATGATCATGTCTTGGGTTGGCCACTTTTTTCCTTCTTTAGTTTCATTTCCTACTTCTAGGAACTTGTAGAGTTTGTTCCTAATTTCCTATTTTAACCACATGTCAGTCAACTTAATTAGATATAGGGTATAAATAATTATATCTGGGGTAGATCATAGTTAGCCTTCTTTCAATTTATTTCACTTTGTCAAATTCAATCTTTTAATTTTATTCTACTTATTTAAATTTCATTTAAAACATTCTGATTTATTCCATTCAATTTATATTAATTGGGGTTAATTTAATTTTTAATCCAAATTTTAATAAAATCATATTGGTGAACCCATTTTTCATTCAAGCATTACTTCAAAAAAAATATCATGGGGTTTAAATAAATTCCTAAACATTTAACACTAAAAGAATTTTATTTTGACTTTGGATCCAAATCTAACACTAAAAGAACTTAATTTTGACCTCAAATATAATTTTTGACACTAAAAACATTTTATTTTGACCTTGGATCTGATATCTAACAATAAAAGTATCTTATTTTGACCTTGGATTTCATAAGAAGTTATTAATCTCTATACACAAAATTTCCCTTTTGTTTCTAACATTTCATTCCTTGTCATTGTTTTCAACATTTTTTTCCATTTTATCTTTATATGCCACCTCAAAAACATGTTTCTCATATTAATTTAAGGTGAAGTGTTAGGTTACTAAGCTTCAAATTTTTTAGCCATCGTTAAAATGGATTATGCTAATGCAAACTTTGGTTCATCTTATTTTGATGAATAAATTACTTATGAATATTGTCAAGAAGATAATTAAGATGAAAAAGCTAATCAATATGACCATGATTCATAAGATATCCATGAAGGCTTAGATAGGATCCATCTTGATGAATTCAACTTGGTAGATCAGGCACAAGTCCAAGGTCTATCCAATTTTTAATGACTCTATCAAATTCTATAAGATATACCCAAAATAATAGAAGTCCTTTTATATTCTAAAAGTGCACAAAAATAAATAGTTTGTACTTTAAATTCATAAAAAGAACTACTCTTTCACATTTTTAATCCTACCACAGGTACTAGTACTATGAATGTTTATATTATTAATGTATCTACACCTTTAGGCTTGGGGGAGTGCATGCTTTACAATAGATATATATGCATATGCCTCATCAAGTGACTCATACATGACCTTTGATAGATATGCATCCTAGACCACCTACCTTGTTTGTTTCAAAATATTGATAGGAACTGGGTTCACAAAGCTCTGACACAACTTGTCAGAATTAAGAGCACACTTGATTACCTTTGTATTAGCAACTAAACAGGAAATTTAACCAGAAGTAAAGAGTAACTAGAAATCAGAAATAACACAAAATATGAGAGGAAACACACAATTGTATTCAACTCATTCCAAAATGAAAATACAATAAATAGATCACACTCTTTCATCCACTTCGTGGGCATACCACTAATCTTCCCTCAAGAGTTCTCTTCTCTCAATACAGGTCACAACAAACAACTCAAACACAGAGTTGTTGTTTACCTCAACCAGTCAGTATCAATACTGCCAGTACACAAGTACTCAACGTACTCCAATTATATCTCCTTGATCTTGCAACAACCTACAAATCTCGGATCTTACTTACCCGTGTAGATCTTCTCCCTGATCTTGTAACAACCTGTAGATTAACCTGATCTTACATACCATGAAAGAACCCTTGTGATTCCACCATGTGGAAGAACTCTTCTGGTTTTACACTTTACAATACAGCCCCATAGTTCTATTATATATATCCCATGCATACAATAATTACACAAGCAGCTCAAGACTAAAATTAGTCTTTAACATGCAAATAACCAGTTCGTTAACAAACTGTTCATGAAACCGATAGTTTCAAAACCGCACAGGTGACCGATGTCGGTCGTTGTCTATCTGGAGATGACCGATGTCGGCCAATTCTAACCGATGTCAGTGGCTTCCTATCCACCACTGACCGATGTCGGTTGGCCTATCGATGTCGGTGACTGTGACACTCAGCAACCTCCATGTTTGCATTTGGGTGAAGCTTTTAACTCCATAACCTAACAATCTCCCACTTGGAGATAAACAACTGCACCTATACCTATACCAGTACATTGTCTAATCTATATCCTAGCTTGTACCCCTCTTCAAGATCAATTTTGAAGACCAACCACCACACACCCTATGGTGTTACACCTATGACTAAATTTTTCCATTCTCAGCTTACCTTCTTCTGCCATTGTTATACTCCCACTCAATCAGAAACCCCTGAGAATGACCTATAATCAAATAAACACTTAACACACTCTATGACCAAGGTGTTAGTGAACCTTGCTCTGAGAACCTCCATCCTCACTCTGATACCAACTGATAGGAACTAGGTTCACAAAGCTCTAACACAACTTGTCAGAATTAAGAGCACACTTGATTACCTTTGTATTAGCAACTAAACACAGAATTTAACCAGAAGTAAAGAGTAACTAGAAATCAAAAATAACACAAAATATGAGAGGTAACACACAATTTTATTCAACTCATTCCAAAAGGAAAATACAATAAAGAGATCACACTCTTTCATCCATTTCGTGGGCATACCAGTAATCTTTCCTCAAGAGTTCTCTTCTCTCAATACAGGTCACAACAAACAACTCAAACATAGAGTTGTTGTTCACCTCAACCAGTCAGTATCAATACTGCCAGTACACAAGTACTCAACGTACTCCAAGTAGATCTCCTTGATCTTGCAACAACCTGCGAATCCTGGATCTTACTTACCCATGTAGATCTTCTCCCTGATCTTGCAACAACCTGCAGATCAACCTGATCTTACATACCATGAAAGAACCCTTGTGATTCCACCATGCAAAAGAACTCTTCTAGTTCTACACTTTACAATATAGCCCCATGGGTCTATTATATAGATCCCATGCATACAATAATTAGACAAGTGGCTCAAGACTAAAACTAGTCTTTAACATGCAAACAACTGGTTCGTTAACAAATTGTTCATGAAACTGATAGTTTTGAAATTGCACAGGTGACCGATGTCAGTCACTATCTATCTGAAGATGACCGATGTCAACCGATTTTGACTAATGTCGGTAGATTCCTGTCCACCACTGACTGACATCATTTGGCCTGCCGATGTTGGTGACTGTGACACTCAGCAACCTCCATGTTTGCATCTAGGTGAAGCTTTTAGCTCCACAACCTAACAATCTCCCACTTGGAGATAAACAACTGCACCTGTACCTATACCAATACATTGTCTAATCTACATCCTGGCTTGTATCCCTCTTCAAGATTAATCTTGAAGACCAACCACCACACACCCTGTGGTGCTACACTTGTGACTGAATTTCTCCATTCTCAGCTTACCTTCTTCTGCCATTGCTATACTCCCACTCAATCAAAAACCCCTGAGAGTGACCTGTAATCAAACAAACACTTAACACACTCTGTGACCAAGGTGTTAGTGAACCTTGCTCTGAGAACCTCCAACCTCGCTCTGATACCAACTAATAGGAACTGGGTTCACAAAGCTCTGACACAACTTGTCAGAATTAAGAGCACACTTGATTACCTTTGTATTAGCAACTAAACACATAATTTAACCAGAAGTAAAGAGTAACTAGAAATCAAAAACAACATAGAATATGAGAGGCAACACACAATTGTATTCAACTCATTCCAAAAGGAAAATACAATAAAGAGATCACACTCTTTCATCCACTTCGTGGGCATACCAGTAATCTTCCCTCAAGAGTTCTCTTCTCTCAATACAGGTCACAACAAACAACTCAAACATAGAGTTGTTGTTCACCTCAACTAGTCAGTATCAATATTGCCAGTACACAAGTACTCAATGTACTCCAAGTAGATCTCCTTGATCTTGCAACAACCTGCAAATCTCAGATCTTACTTACCCATGTAGATCTTCTCCCTGATCTCGCAACAACTTGCAGATCAACTTGATCTTACATACCATGAAAGAACCCTTATGATTCCACCATGCAGAAGAACTCTTCTAGTTCTACACTTTACAATACAGCCCCATGGGTCTATTATATATATCCCATGCATACAATAATTAGACAAGCGGCTCAAGACTAAAATTAGTCTTTAACATGCACACAACTAGTTCGTTAACAAACTGTTCATGAAACTGACAGTTCTGGAACCGCACAGGCGACCAACATCGGTCACTGTCTATCTGAAGATGACTGATGTCGACTGATTTTGACTGATGTCGACTGATTTTGACTGATGTCGGCAGCTTCCTATCCACCACTGACTGACGTCGGTGACTGTGACACTCAACAACCTCCATGTTTGCATTCGGGTGAAGCTTTTAGCTCCACAACCTAACAAATATCTCAATCAAACTATTTCATTTTTTCATGCTAAGGTGTTACATCTATAACAATGTATAGAAAAATCTATTCAATCATTATATTCCCAAATTTTACTTCATAATTTGTTATAACCTGATATTGTATCATATCATTTACATATAGTATTTTTAGCTCCTAAACTTCCAATATACAAGGGTAAAGGAGATACATAAAAACATATCATATCTTTTCATGTGGTATATTTGGATTATGATTAATGAAAAATTACCAACCAAGATATTTCCAAGAAGCTTAAAATATTACACCTTGCATTGGTTTTATGATCTACTTGTTCAATCAGTCAAAGCATTATATGCATTAGTAAATCAATTTCTTAAAAAAATTATTATTAACTTAGATGAAAAGATTTTTTATGCATAAATTTTCAATCTTAAGGAACTAATGAGTCTATCAATGATTATGTACTTTTTTACAAGCCCATGTTTGCTAAAATGACTAACACCTTCGCAGATATTGAATTATAAGATATTTTCAAACAAATTTTGCTTTCACCCTTATGTGAGTCAATAATTTTCAATAAGTTTAGATCATTTTAATATATTTGTCATATAATAAGAGAGAGACAATTTAATAATATTTCTTTGAATAAGCTCAAGTATACACCTACATCTACTTCAACTTCTATAACAAAATTTCAAATCAAACCATTTTACAAAGATAAACCAACAGATACTAAAATTGATTCAATGATCATAGTTAATGTTATTTCACAACCTTAAACTAAGAATGTTTTATCTTATCAACCATCAATATAATTCTCTATATTACCATAAATACCTCATAAATTACTATGAAAATTACTTGAATGCAATCTCATTACTCTGCCACTACCATTTGAAATTGACATGAGTAAAGCTTAAGGAAAATATTTGGATAGAAATGCATATTATGATTACCATAGATGCAATGGTCATTATACTAATATATGTTTCAAGATCAAGCACCTTATTTAGAATCTTATTGATAATAATTTTATTGAACTAGGAACTCTTATCGAATAAATTAAACCTCAATAGAATGAAAAAGAATAATTGAATATTTTCAATGAACCTTTTCCTAATCATGATAGCAATTTGAATAATTTATAAATCTATCATACCTAAAATGATTATCCACATATTAGTTCATATGATCATCCCTTGGGTTGAATTATTGGTATAATTATTCAAACTACACAATCACATCCTATGATTATGTTTAATGATAATGGATGATGATTCTAATTTTCATGCTTTATGTATAAAAGCTTATATTGATCAACAACCCATTATTATTATGTTATTTTATAATGGGTTAAGTTAGAATACATGCACAATGATATTAATTCATTACTTGGTTTACATATAGCAGGATATATAAGAAACATCTAAAAGTGTCAATACATTTAATGGGAAATAAAAAACTACTTTGGGACATATTATATTTTCTCTTCAAGTGGGCCCATCTATACTATCTACTCATTTTCTATTTATAACACAAATGGAGTATTTGATATGATATTTGGATGCCATACCTTTTGTAAAAGCTTCATGTTGTACCTTCTATAGTACATAGATGCCTAAAATAAAAATGCATTCATTGCAATTAAGTTATTACAATTTTTGGAATCAAATATGAGTACCTTTTGTAATCTATGGTACGTCCTCCACCCAATCCACTAATACATTTCAATGATACTTTTATGATATAAAAAATCACATTTTTATTTATTTCACCTACTTAAAATGTTTATAAAGTAATTTAGAAAAACATGCAAAAGTATCAAAAGCAACCACTACAAAATTAAGTTTATCAAAAAATGCATCTAACTCTTCATAGGCACAATCACATGAAACACCTTGTAAATTGGTAATATATGTAGATCATCATGCTCCTAAAAATTCACAACATTTGATGCTATCTCCTAATTCACACCATTCTACATCTTCTAGAGCTACTTCTCCTACATATGATTACACAAGTAGTGTTCTAGGGTAATAGATGTAGATCATCATGCTCCTAAAAATTCACAACATTTGGTACTATCTCCTAATTCACACCATTCTACATCTTCTAGAGCTACTTCTCCTACATATGATTACACAAGTAGTGTTCTAGGTAGCTTTCTTACCACACATTATACATTTTTTAGTTGTCATACATACACATCTATCAAATCTCATTCAAGGAAATTAATCCATTTACCAATTATCATATATTTTTGTGATTCTCATATTTATGGGATCATTTATTACTTACATTTTCAAAATTTTAAGAAAACTCAAAAACATCTAAACAATTCAAAAGATAAAAAAATCTGATTGTACATAGATTCTTGATCACTGCATCATTTTAATATATTTTCTTATGCATCTAATCAATGCGATAAATTATTCTAACACTCATTGATTTTATTGACTTTTTATCCTCTTGGATCTTCCTTTTCCCTTTCCAAATTTGAGCAATCCAAAATAATGATCAATTATGTCATATTTTTTTATTTATCTCTCTGTTTTCACAATCTATACTGATAAAATATCATTTTATATCAAGGACAAAATTGTAAAGTTAGTGACAAAATAATTTCCATTACTATCCTTAGTTAGTCGATCTTTTCATGTGTAAATCTTTTCATTGGAAATTTAAAAAATGAGCACACAAAGCCTTAATATTTCTAATTTTCATATTTTTTTTTAGTTTTAGTATGCAAACCATTATTCATTCATAATATATATATATATATATATATATATATATATATATATATATATATATATATATATATATATATATATATATATATATATATATATATATAATTCATACATGTGGCATACTTAAACAAGTGTACATTTGATTAAATTTTGATATAAAATCTTTTCTCTACATATTATTTTTGTTCCTACTTGTTTTTTAGATGAAAATATACCTAAAATGTGGGCATCTTACTCATACATGGTCATCTCATCATTTTCTCTTGCATACTTCACATTGACACATGTTGTGGATTATTCACCTTCACATTTATTATATTTTATAACTCTTTTTATCACTAATCTCTACTATTTATAGTTTCAAAATTCAAAAAGTACAAAAAATATAATTCAAATATTGTAAAAATACAAAAATATTCTAAATATTTTAAAATTCTAAAATCAAGACTTGAGCATGATTAGACATCTAGTTTACATCATTGTCATATTTTATTATCTCTTGATTAGTATATATCATATTTATTATTTTTATATCAAATATGCATTTCATTGGTATTCATGAGTATCATGAAGGACATATAGAGTTTTACAGAGACAAAGATGTTGGACTTACCTCTACCTAGTATCCTTACTAAATTGGGGGCATATTATCCATATTATAGTATTTTTTGGTGTTATCATTATATGACTCTTATATTTTTGAGATTAATAATATTTACACATGTCTTTCTAGCATCTATATTTAAAATTGTGTACATGGATATGCTATTTTCTACGATATGTTCACATTATATATACATGATGTAGACTACATTTATAGTTCTATGGTCTATTGATGCTATTAATTGTAAAATGTATATTATGTGTGGTTCTTATCCCTTGTGTGCATCTTTTTTGAACATCTATATTATATCTTGTTTGGTATGTGTGATATTTTAACATATCCATTATTTTTGGTTTGAAAATGTCCATTATTTTTTTCCCTTGGCCGTATGTTGTGTGTGACATTTTCACATGTCCCTTTTCTTTTGATACTTATTCATCAATTTTTTATGTGTCACTTTGCCTTATATGTACAATTTATAATTTTTTAAATTTGAGCATGTCCCTTATATGTGCCCCTAGGCCTTATTATTTGATATTTCTATTGCAGCATGTGTGATTGTTAAGCTTGTTAAGTTTGATAAGTGCCATGATCAATATCATGCACTCACTAACACATAAAATACTAATTATAAAACTATGTTATTCATTTGAAACATTTATATATACCTTGCCTTATATGTTACATACACAATTCAAATGAAGCAAATCTTACTATGTTGACATAATTTTTGTATATGCTACATTATCTAATGATTACATCATACTACACATATTTTAATTGAATTTTATTTTGAGATTAGTTACTTTTAGGATCAATTACCCATCTCAAAATTGGATATTTTAGTGGGATTTTTATAAATGAAATAAGCCTCTTCAAGATCAAAAAATAATTTTTGGTGCAGAATATAGTTTCAAAGGTTACTAAACTATTCAAATTCAATAATTGGTACAAACTAATGGGGAATATGCCATGTATATGCACTCATATTTCAAGGTAAAATTATAAATTCCCACAATTTTGAGTGCATGATACAAGTTCATGCACAAGTTTTAAATAAAATTTATAATTGGCATCTACATATAGTTACAAATTCTACATTTATCAGTTGGGGTATGATACAAGTTCATACATACTATGTTATTTTTCAAAATTACAATATTATTTGATAGTTGTGGCCATGGTAAGAACATGGACGTCCTCCATTATCTTTTGATCATGCATTTCGGGACAAATTTTCAACTAAATATACAAGTCATTTGTAGTAGTGGATTCAATTAATTTCATAATGCATAACTTAGAGGTTTAGTGCTCTCTAGCATTATGTCTATGAATCCATTTTGGATTTCATCCCATTTCATGTCTGGGGTTATAAATACTTGGTAAGTTAAATCAAAGTTTTTATGTCCCTTGATGGGTGTTATTTATCTTACAAAATATAAATTTAATTTGGGGCTTTATCACCCTCAAATTCTCCATTGGTTCAGCTAAGGAACCAACTTCTCTAAGTAATTTATGAGAAGTACTAATTCTCTAATGCTTCAAGGAAACGTCATCTCTAAGCAAAGTTATACAAGTAAGACATTGGTTTCACATATATAGGTATATTCTTCCCTTGCTCTCTTTTCAAGTTTAAAAATTTTTAAATTTCAAGTTCAAGCATTTTCAAATCTTAAATTCAAGTATTTTCAAAATTCAAGTTCAAGCAATTTTCAAAATCAAACATTTTCAATTTTCAAATTAAGCATTTTTAAATTCTTTTTTTTTTTAATTTTAGTTTTCAAAAGAACAAAGTAACTACATCATGGTTTTTTTAGAGTTTTTTAAATTACATTTCCTTGCATAATTAGAGTACTATCTCAAAGACAAAGCGTGTCTTACACATTGAGGTATATTTTTCCTTTGCTCTAGAAATTTCATTTTTAGACTAGGGGAGAAACTATAGACACCTAAATATGGTCACAAATACTTTATTATGTCAATTATGGCCTTTTTCACTTTAATTAACTTTTTCACATTATCTAGACCTATTTTCCACCTCACTCTATCCTAAACCCTTATTTGTACCTATTTTATTTATAAATTTTTATCTAGCACATATAGAAGGTGTTTTTATTGCTAAAACACCCTTAAGCATATGTACAGCCAATATAGGACTAGAATCTCACATGTTTCCCTTCATGACAGAATCGACCAATAGAGACAATAGTGGTAGTAATACTTTCCCCTATGGGTCGATCATGTCGTTTACCTCTTTAATGGTCAATTTTTCAAATTTATCCCCTCTTATAGTTAGGTCTATAATTTTAGGCATGAAATTTGATGTTTACCCCTTTGGATTGCTATAACAGCACACTTAAGTCTCTTATTCTGCAACTTGGATATTTCAATATAGAGGCATACTTACACTATTGCACATTGAGTAAAGCTTCCCTATTCTTCCCTATTCTAATTCTAATCATTTGAAGAAGTCCTTAGCTAAGTTAAAAGTATATTTTTATCTAGTCTAAATCAAAATATGATTAAGTATTCAAACCATGTTTAGATGAATTCATATATTAAAAGGATCTTAATCACAAAAAACACTCTAAATGGGAGAACTATGTGGGATTGAATTCCCTCAATAGAGTATTGGATATGTAGGTAGCATTAAATAATTATTAGGGTGATTAGGATTTTCTCAAACTAATTACACTCTAACCTTTTTTATTTATATGTTTTTAATTATTGCATGCCCTATTAAGGTTTCAACCTTAGATAAGTTATTTACAAGTCTTCCACACACTTCTGAAGATCAAATCTTCATATACAAACCTAATTCTAGGTGTCACAAGTGATCATTGCCTAATTTATTTATTTTTAGTAAAATATATAATCACCCAATTTGAAATAATAATGGTATTCGATCATGTCTTTAGTTGGCTAATTTTGACCTTTTTTAGTTTCAATTACCACTTTTGGGTACTTGTAGAGTCTATTCTTTATTTCCTATTTTATTCATATGTCAATCAACATAGTTAGATCTGGGGTAGAAACAACTAAGTTTTTTATTTAATTTCATAATTAGTCTTATTTAAATTGATTTCACTTTGTTGAATTTAATCTTTTACTTTCATTCTACTTTATTCCATTCAATTTATCTTAATTAGGGTTAATTTACCTTTTAATCTCAATTTTAATAATACATGAACCAACTCTTAATGTTTTTGTATACTTTATTTAAATTTAATTCTAATTTTTGCATTCAAGGATGAAAGGTATCTTTGTTTCTACTAAGCTTGTGGTGTATAAAATACATATCCTCTCCTCCCACTCTTCCTTAAGAGTCATTCATTAGCCCATCTCACATATGAACCTATGGAAACTAGTCCTTATTAGAGCCATGAGTATTTTTCCCTCCTTTTTATTTCAATGCATATGTATGATTTTTCACAATATTCATAGTTGATTTGAATTCTATAATATAGTGTTTTCATATTTTTCTATACTCTCTCTTCATGACTATTATAAACCTTTCATTCACATAGTTTTTATTTCTTTGTTAAGGTTTAGGCATTCTTTTAAGACATTATCCCATATACTCATCCATTTTTGTGTTTTTTCATCTATGTATTTTTCCTCTTGTGAAAATCTTCTTCTTTTATAGGATTAGGCTACCCAGCAGTCTCCATGTTTTCTAGTTTTTTCGTGTAGCATATTAACCTAGTCATATCAGTTCCCTCTAATGGGAAAGTGCTTATTTCTACAAGGATTATTTTTTATAGAATTTAATTCTTGATTTTTATTTATTTTTGTGATTATCTACTTATGTATCATTTATTTTTGCATCCATTTCAAATTTGAAGTGACACTAACCCATAGTTCACACACATGAAACACCACATAGGTGACAAGTAACCCAAATAAGACTCTAGTGTTATTCCAATTCCATAACTCTGCATTTTTACATCTATTTTTATGTGCATAAAGATCACTCCATCTACCTTGTATTATTTTAATTCTATATTTATCCCAGCTAAGTTTTTGGTGAAAATATAGACCAATATACTTGTATCCTCATATTAATTTAAGAGGTTTTCCTTAGAATTAAAAATAAAAAAGTTTATTTTTCCTTTCTAGGGAGAAGATCAATGTTTTTAGTTTTTATTTTTTATTTTTACTTATTATGCCATCCACTAAGGTAAAAATCCTTGAAGATACCTAAAATAAGGATAGATTTGATTCCCAAACTCATTTGGGGAATAAATACCTATAAGATCTTAACACAATGTTGAAGAAGGTAAATAAATCATGCATTTGATTGAAATGTTTATCATTTTTTTCAATTTTTAAAAATTGGTTATCCTTCAATTGAAAAAAACATGGTTATAACGTGATAGTCATGCTTGGAATTTGATGGTCACCTCTACTTGTCAAATACAAATTTCATTACAATATGATCATTTATCTACCTTTCAATTTATGACTCTAAATAAATTTATAAATGACCAATTTTCTTAAAATTTTAATGTAATACCATGCTTTGACAAAAGAAATACATTACAATATTATTAAAAATACATAAATATATGGATTTTATATGATAAACTAGTCTCGTACACATGATAAATATTACTCATGTTAACCCTTTAGTTTAGGACCTTTCCATTTTTATAAGGCTCATGTTCTCCATCTCACTGTGCCTAAATGATTATCCTATAGTTTGACCTTGATATTTAGACTACCTAGATCACATATAGCCCACATTATGTTTAAAACCTGATATTTATCTTCCACTATCAGTTATAGATCTTCAATAATTCTCTATCTTCTAGGATGCTATTATCTAGAATAGGACACTAGCATGTGTCCTAGGTTTAATGCTAGTGTTTGAACCTTGAAAATAGTTAAATTTTCAAATCTTTAGACATATAAAATTTGACATATAGTTATATTTTAACCATCCTATGAGACAGATTCAAAATGTTTGGTATAAATACAAGTAAAATACCATTCATTATCATCCATCAAGATCAAGTACCAATCAAGCACACATTTATCTTATACCAAGCAAATCACCTATCAAGATTGCAAAACTATCTTATTCTTCCCTATTTCCAAATAAACCATAGGGGTACTATTATTATAGGTCCAAATCATTACAAGAACAACCCATGAGTGGTATTTATCAAGTTATAAGCTAGATCACTACATGCACTCGCATATAACATATTGCGCAATTGTTCACACATAAGCCTATATAATGGGGAGAACTACATCAGCCTGAGACCCTCTTTGGATTACTAGCTATGTAGGCAACACTCATTTATATAGGGGTATTTTATGTTAGTTTCACTTCACTTGATCCCACTAACTCATATTTTCAAGATGGCATGCCTTAATTATAGGACCTAGGGTTTTGAGCTACACATTAATATCCAAAACCTATGTGAATGATTTGAATAGACAATTTTTAAGATGAAAGTGAACCCTAATAGGTGTAACTATAATTTTTATAAAATAACATGTATTCTACATAGGACAATAAGCATTAATTTTTAGACCAAAGCATTGATGCTAGTGTCCCTATTTTTATAGTAATGTCGAGGCTGACATAGAGTTGATTTCTAGAATCTAGGTAATAATAGTTGAACATCATCCTAACTATTTATACCCTAGCACTTCCCAAATCTATTTTTGAATCATTCAATAAGATTAATATTATTCCTTATTCATGTTTAAGTAGTCAAATGTATTTTGGCATTGTAATTTCTATATTTAGCATATTTTCATATTTCAACATTGTATTAGAATACATTATGAATTTGAAATATTTATTTAGACTGCTTTTATAATAGTATATTCCTTAGTTTATTAAGATATTATCTTTACCATTATTTCTAAAAAAGGTCAAAAATTTGATGAACCTAACCTCTGAGTATTATTACACATCCCTACTTGCCTTAAGTTTTTTAAATTTGTAGGCTTTTAGATGGTAATAATTTAATTATTATTTCCTTATCATGTTAGAGTGTTCCCTAGAATGTGCATGTCACTCTTTTCTTGTTCTCATATTATTATTTGGAACATTAAAAATGGATAAAAATAAACCTCTTACTTCTCCTAACCCTAAGGAGGGTGATAAATGTTATAGCTCAAATTTACACCCATGAGAGGGTGATTCAATCCCTCTCAACTTGAGTTATGAAATGGGATTGGTCCTATGTTTTGGGTGACCTTTAGGTGGACCAAACCTCTATATTATAGGGTTATCTCCCCTTGATGTATCAATTAGGATCACTAATTACTTGAAAAGGAAAAGGGAGAAGGATAACATGAAATTAAGATAACTAAGGAGGGTAATACACCAAAAAAAATGATCACTACTAGCGAGTTTCATGTGCACTTGTAAACCAAGAGACAAACCTTAACATACACTTATCCTAATCTAAATCTCTCACATAAACATTTTAATGTGAAGGTCATGATAGATAATTAGGCTAGGATGACTAATCAAGAGATATTGGATGACACTAATGAGTATACAAACTCACTCAACCTTTGTACTACACTTATAAACTTCAAATGACCTGTAAAAGAAGCTTTCAAACTACATATAGGTATTGGAATAGGATAATATACCAAGGAAGCTAAGAAATCACTTGAAAATATCAACTATACATTAACACACACTAATTAAATTCATATAATGAGGTAAAACCAATGGTATTTCATTGATAAAAGACATTCAAATGGGTAGGTCTTCACGATACCTAGGTGGGGGATCCCTACAAAGCCAAAACAAGGTTGTATTTATAGAGAATGAGAGCAGAAGAGAGAGAATGGGTGTATAAGAGAGTAATTACAAGAGTCAATCAGGATTTAAAATGAATAAGGAGGTTGAATAATGGTTTCATAATGTTTTCAAGGACATGTGTTGCTTTCTTGATGATGCTTTATCATGGAAATTGCGTAGGATTTTCTCCCTTTACTTGACACCTCTTTCTTCTTCTTCAATCTACCCTCTTCTTGGCTTGGAAAGTGACAAGTGTCCTTATTTACCATTAATTAATATTAGACTAATATACACCCTTTTTCTTGAAACCTTTCATTAGTTTTATAAGTCTTCTTATACTGACATTGCAATAATGATCACACCTCCTTAGGTGTCTTGAAAGCCATTAGTCTCACTATGTCTCTCCTTACTTGAAAACCTTATATCTTTATTATATCATTATTAATGTAATTATTCTCCATGAGAGACCTCTATATGTCTTTAAAAACTTTAATCAACTCCCTTGGATGCATCAAGCACACTTAAACACTTCATTTTGCACCTAAAGCCCATACTTGTCCTCAATTCCTTAAAGCCCTCAAAAAGACACAAAGATCCTTGTGTGGAATAATATATAGATTATATTTGAAAATTAATAATAGTTTTTAGTAACCAATATTTCACTACATATTTTTGCATAATTTCATGATGAGACATTAAATGCAAGTACACTTATTTTACTTGTTTCTCTCTCCTATTAGGCCTCAATTAGGTCTCTAGGCCTAAAAACTAAGATTTAGATCCATTGATATCTCACACATGTGAAACATAAAATAAAAAATTTATTCACTTCAAATACCTCCTAAACATGATCCATGTCTAATTTTAAGGTCTAACATAACTTTCCATGCTTCCAAATAGCTTGAAACAGTCATTTTAGCCCTTTTTCGTACAGTGTACCTTCCACACATGCCAACCAATTGATTGAGAAGGTTATCAAGAGAGTTATGAAGTTTTTTAAGGTAATTTAAAATGTCATATAATTAATTTTAGTTTCTTGTGGGGTAAAAATCTCTCATCAAATTATTAGAGGGATGTTGGTAGCTTGAAACATGTTTATCATCTTAATGATGATTCATAAATCTTAGGGCCTTAATAAATGAAATAATGTCATAAAACACAAGTAGAAAAAGGTATATAACATCCCCAGTTATCTTTGTCTCCCATTAAACTTTTTTTTAAATTCCAAGTGATTCTTTGAGGCTCTTGGGCTAGTAGGTCTGTAATTGTGAGGTCAAGAGAGAGATTCATGCTTGAACAGCTATCTTGGAGTTTGGTTTTGATTCTAGAAATCTCAGGGAGGTCTATTTCACCACTATTAACCATATTAGTGCCTTTATATATCTAAAATATCCATATTTACCATTGAAGTAGAATCTAATTTCTTGAAGGATCATGGGGTTTTAGGCCTGTATGTATCTTTTGACCCTTAGTACTATGTTTTCCTATTTCTTAGTGATTCCCAACTTCATGAAACTATTATAATACTTATCACCCCTATAATTTCATTCCTAAATTGGATAAAACACCTAAAACATGTAAGTTTTCTTTATTTTTCATACACATACATGTGCATGACCTTTTAGGCCTATTAGGTCTAATTAGAACTCTTGACCTCTATACTACCATCAGTCATCATGTGAGATTATTTTATCACTATAATATGGTTTTTAAATGATTTATTATCTTCATTATACCTTCCATGTCTTCAATCCATGACTCCCATCTTCATTTTGCTTTACCATATGCTTCTTTACACATACTGCCTAGAAATAGGCCTACAGATGATGGGTTGGGTCTCTTGAATTTTAAGATTTGAAAATGAGGTCTCTTGGAATTATTTTAGGGTTATAAACCTACCATACATATCCATTAAACCTTGTAAATTTTTGTAACATTCATCCCAACCCTAACAACTAGTGATATTTTTACTTAGGCTTGTGATAGGCCTAACTATAGGCTTCATGGGAGTGAGTCATTTTAGGCTTCTATCAACTGATGGTGAAATTAAGTGGAGATATGTAACATTACTTTATATAACCCTACAATTTTCCTCTATTTAGGTCTCATCAAACAACTTTTATCTTTCACTGCCCTCAACCAACAAACCTTCTTCATGTATAAGCCTATAAGTGTCATTTTTGGCTTCCTTGACTATATTTTGGTGTTTATGGATTCTCTACATGTATCTGAGAATTTAAATGGTATTTTTAAGAGTTTTGAGAGTTTTTTGGTGTTATTTTGACTCTCTATAAACTTATTCAAGACCTTACATCCTCACAAGTGTGTATCTTCTCTCTCAAATATGTCCAAGACATGACTATCGGTGATCAAAGGGTTGATAAGTTTTGATTCATTACCAAAATAGGCATTCTCATCATTCACATATCTTTAATCCAATATTTTCATCTCTCTTTTATCCCCATGATTTAGGTCTTCAATCCTCAATTTCCTAATACATAGTTCATTGCACTTCACATGAAAAGAGACCTACATGTCTGCATTTTCATGCTTTAAGCCTCTCATGAGGTCTATTTTCATCATCTTGACCCTAAGGAGGTTCCCCTAATGTTCCATAACATTCATCATTATTTCATAACCCACATACCACACTATTAATCCATATTTATCATTTTTTGTTTACTTTGTATAAGTAGACTTATACATAGTCCTTTGACTGAAAATGAATGCTACTTGGAGGGGCTAGTGTTGGAGTTGATGGAAGGTGTGATATATTTGTGATGGAAAGAGAACATATTAAAATGTCTAAAACAATCCATATAAACTTTATATATCCTTATTTGATGTCATCGAATCTTGCAAGAACCTCCAAACCTTAAATGCAAACCTTCAACATGTCTCTCATGAAAGTTCCTATTGATATTTGACTATTCACACATGTTAACCTAATGGATAAAGATATTATATGGTTATTAAAACCATATATACCTTATACAATGATCATCTTGTTCCAACAATATTAAAATTGCATGAATCTTGTGTAAAAAAAGAGCCTTGGGGTTTTGCAAAAGTTTAAGACCACCTGATGGTCTTAACGATTGTTCATAAAGGAGGGGGAACCAATATCAAAAAAAATGACACAAATATAATGGCCATTATACCCCCTTCCTCTACCCAAATCTTAGGTCATCAGTTTCTCGCCTTTGTCTGTACTAAGTACATAAAGTTAACCACTACGAGTTTGCCAAGAAGTCGATGGAGGTTTTGATGTAAGTATGAGATTTTTAAGACTTATTCAAGCTTTTTATCCATGAAAATTACTTGAGTAAGGTTAATATACACTCTAAATATTATTTTACTTTAATATGTATCCTTCAAGTCCATACAAGTACCTGAAACTATTTTCTTAAGAGCGATTCTCTCTCCTTTAGATGTTGAACCTACAAAATTGATATGAAAGGACATTCCTGACATGTATGAAAGTTAGATAACTCCTTCATAGGATTTTAAAAGTTTTATTTTATGGACATCTCATCTTGTTAGCTTTAACATACATTGGACTTGACTATATTCACTTTTCTCTTGCATGACACTTTACCTTAAACTTCACAAAATAACTTTAACTTATCCAAACAAGTATAAAATGTTCATGAAAGGTGGTAAAAGAATGAGATGAATTTTAGAGACAACTTATGAGCCTTTGACACCTTTTATATCAACTTTCTTCATACCATGGCATGGATAGACCAAAACAAGGCAAACATAAGATATTACCTTAAACTTGTCAAAACAACCTTAATTTTTGTGAGTAACATCTCAATAATACCATTTGAAGACTTCACAAGGCATAAAATATTCAAATGACTAAGAACAAGGTTATTAAGACATGACAAGTCAATTTTTTTAAGAACCTAGTATATGGTAGCCAAAATTTGGCTAACAATAACTACCATCCCACTCATATTATTCACCCATGTCTTTTCTTGGATTATCAAGTCCCCATTGTCACTACTTCAAGCGGTAAGGTAGCCTATCCTATAGTTCCAAAATAAGGTAACAAACATACCCTTTCTCAAACCCTTCCACCTCACACATTTCCTCTAAATGGTGCATGCATACATATTCAATTTGAATTACCTATGTGTTGTGCTTGTGATTTATTTAAATATAAAATAACTACTATGACAATATCAATAGAATATTTACAAAATAAAAATTAGTGTTTGGTTTTAAAGATCACATTTTGGTAAAATCAGATCACTTTTACAAAGAATCCAAAATTTTATAGTGTTAATAATGTGTTTGCATCTTCATCTAACAATTTTATGCCTAACAAGACTTCATCTCAAGAGTGGAAGCCAAATAAAATATATCTATAATAGTGCTTCAACAAGTGATCAAAAGGATACTAAAAGCTCAAGTGAAATTCTAATAGAAATGCTTTGAAATAAAGTAATCAAATTACCTCCTATACATCTTCTTAAAAGATCAATATAGTATTATGTATATCATAGAATGCATGAGAATCGTATTTTTTTCCTTGAAGAATATAATACAATAGATAATTGATAGGGTTATCTTATCATTGATACATAAATCAAGAAACCCACTCACATTATGAGTGCATCCCCTAAATCACAAGTACAAAAAGAACAAGTATGGGTACCAAAGGTTAATTCAAAATAAAAATAGTTGTAAATGCAAGAAATAGAGAAAACTATGTTACAAAAATATCAAGAAGTCAAAACACAAATTACATATTTTCCTAGTGTTCAGGCAAAGATACATGACTCTTCTCTAGTCCATAATGAGATGTAACCTTTTGAAAATAATGAACATACTCAATAAAAACAAACTTTCAATAAGGAAACTCCAATCTATGCTACAATTGGTTTTTCATACACAAATGATCAAAATGGTGTATCACAATTTTAAGAACAACTGAGAAGTTACTAATTTCCTATGCTAACTATGGTTATGAAAAAGATTGTTGGAATAACACAACTACTATGTAGGACGACTATGGTAATATAATTGAGGGTTATGATGCACATGATACAAGGCCTACATAGAGACATCCATTTTACGACATCCTTCTTTCTAATATATCTTTTCCATTTTCCATATTACCTTTGTTAATCATACTACAATTAAAAAAACAAAATCAAGAAAATACAAAAACATTCAAATAAATACAAAAATATTTAACATTTCACATGTTTACTAGGTTTTTCGTATATGGTTATTAATTTACATTAGTAAATAACATATCATTTCCTTTTTATAAACACATATGTTTCATGGGTAATTGAGTGTGATACAAGCATACACTAGATACATGATATATGAGCATGCAAATGTTGGACTTTTCCTCTTCTCATGTGACACACTATTTTGGGGGAATTTTAATTCATGATTGATACAAGTTATATTATTTTATGGTCATTTTACATTATCATGTTGAGCTTATATACTAATGCTTACACATGTATATACTAATGCTTACATTTTACATAGTGTGATAGATGTGTTATTCCATAGGACATTTTGATAACACATGTATGCAAGAATTAGTATGATATGCTTATGCTAGTTTATTATACTTCATTTATCCACCTATTTACATGGCTTACTTGAGTGTACTTATTTTCTACCTTGTTTGGATTGTGGAACATTTGAACATGTTCCTTGTTTGTTCGCCCTAGTACCACTAAGTGTTGTTTCTTTTGTATGCATAAATTTCAACATATCCTCTCCTTTGATTCCATGACATTTGAACATTCCCCTTGTTTATGGTCTCCATAGACCCCCTTTTGCAAGACATTGAGTGGTCTTATGTTTGTGATTTTTTTTTTTGAGGTTTTGATTTCACATTCTAGACATTTTCATGATCCATATCATGCATCTTAGGGATTGTTATGTTTAGATAATGTGAGCTTAATTGATGTATCTACTTATACATGATAACATTATATGTTTATTTACTACATGGTTGATATAGATATAACATGGCTATCTTATTATTTTAAGATAAGGTGACTATCATATAACCCCCTCACCTCAAAAGGGTAGGAATATTAGTGGGGGAATGTCATAGAGATATTATTCCACATGCATATAAGTGGAATAATTGGAAAATTTTGATACAATTTATATGATTTTATATATATATATATATATATATGGGTTAGAATATTATAGATTTGGCACTGATTTTCACAAATTTGGGACATAGTTTTTTAGATTTGTGGCATATATTATACATAATCTATAGATAAGAGATTATTTTTTGAAATATACTTTAGCTTGAGACACATTATATGTGCATGTGCTATGAAAATGCACCAAATCACATAACCATATTTAGATTATATACACAATTATGCACTAACCTTACCAAGATGCACCGATTGAGGTTTTATCTATCTATAACAGTTGACTCCCTTGAGTATTACAATCAAGATAAATCACCCTTTATGTCCTTGTAATTACTCCACTTTTTTAGGTTGATATGGTTATACTATTTTACATGGGCAAGATTGGCTAGATTATGTATACATTTGATTTGTGCAACTAAGATTAAGTGATATCGATGCCTTTCACACAACTCACCTTTTGTACTGGATTGGGGGAATTATCACCCTCAAATTATCCTCTTCAATCTTCAAGGTTCAATTGTGAACCTCTCTCCAATGTTTTATCAATGAAACATCATTATAAAATCATAAGTACCAAGAGGAAACATGGTTTCATTGACACATATGTGTACTCCTTCCTTGCTCTCTTTTGCTTCAAGTATTCCAAGTATTTAAATTTTTTAGATTATAATAATTATACTATGGCATGATCTTGGTTTAAATTAATAAAAAAACATCAAATTCAAAAAGGGCTCAATTCAAATCAAGGTGTGTTGTACACACCAAGGTACACATTTATTTTCCTTTAACCTAGTAATTTCATCCTTATGCATTACTAGATTAAAGGGGGGCCGGGGGAAAATATAGATGAAAAATATGGATTTTATATTATAAACTAGTATTATACACTTGAAAAATATCACTCATTTCTTAACCTTTTAGCTTAATACTTTTTTACTACCATAAGACTCACGTTTGCCATCTAACTATGCTTAAATGTTTATCCTATAATTCAATTTTCATATTTTGATTACAAAAATCACATGTAACCCATAATATTCTCAAAACATTATATATATTCCACTATTATTTGTATACCTTCAAAAACTCTATATCCTCCAAGACACTGCCATCCATACTAGGACACTAGCGTCAATGCTAGTGTCCCAGGTCTGACATTAGTGTCCAAACCTTACAAATAGTAAAATTTCTCAATTTTTTGACATGTATAGGTTGGAATATAGTATTATTTTAACTCTCCCATGAGATAATTTAAAATGGTGTGGTAATAATATAAATAAAATACCATTCATTATCATCAAGTAAGATCAAGTACCAATCAAACACATATCTATCTTATACCAAACAAAATCACCTCTCAAGATTGCAAAACTTCCCTATTCTTCCTTATTTCCAAATTAGTCATAGAGATAGTATTATTATATATCTAAAAAATTTAAAGATAATCCCATGATAAATATTTGACAAGTTATAAAGTATATCATTACATGCACTCGTATATAGCATATTGCATAATTGTTCACACACAAGCCCACATAAGGGGATAACTACATTAGTTTGAGGTCTCTTTAGATTATTAGATATGTAGGGAATACTCATTGATAGATGAGTCTTTGAGTTTAGTTCAACTTTACTTGATCCCACTAATCCTTATTTTTTAAGGTAGCATGCCCTAATTAGAGGACTTGAAGTTTAGAGCTACACAGTTGTTGGCAATATGAGTGTTATTGATGCCAAAAGGGATATTATTGGCATTATAGATGTCATTAATATTCAGAGATGAGTATGGTTATTTAAGGATGTAAAAAAAATCCTATCAGAGGTCAAGGATGATTAGAGTGCTTGTGTGCATGAGTGAAATTCATCTAGTTTTTCATTTTGTTCATCTAGATATTTTTGGTCTATGACGAGAAAATATGAATAGGAAATTTGTTGATGTCACCATGCCACCTGTGGATAATTATAGGGGAGTTGGTCATATGGTTATGATCACATTAGTCCCTAGTTATTATACACCATATTTCAAGTCATGCGATGAAGTGCAGTATAAGATATGAGGATACAAAGTTGGCTACTTAGAAAGAATTCACCATGTTTTGATACTTAGCCAAATTTACAAAAGGGTTCAAGCAAAGCCAAGTAAGCATGTTGATGAGGTTAGAATTCACACATAAGGAGGTGTCA